>SJYQ01003844.1:69393-87214 GCA_006410935.1 Redunca redunca
ATATTAAAAAGATGAGTACTAAAGAATTTTCACTTGATAAAATTGAGATTTTTCTACATTATTAAGAATTTTTTTTAAAAAAAGAATATTCTTAAGTGAAAATGATATATTTTTTTTTCCTACAAGTGTATGAAAGTAAAGAATTTAAAGAATGTTAGTACACTGTGGTATGTCTGCCTTGATTTATGCTAAGGCTTCAGAGTTTATTTTGTTTGTTTGACCACTTCAAATATCAACACAGGGATAAAGGCAAATAATGTATTAGTATTATTTACAAAATAGTTTTGAGCTCACAGGCTCCTTGAAAGAATTTCAGTACATATTAGAGTTTCCATGGACTTAACTTTGTGAAGCACTGGTCTTCATGTACACTATTGTGGTGATCCAAAGATTGGCTCAGCTGAATGTCTTCAATTGGCTTCTCCCTATAGCTGAATTTCCTTATAGCATGATGGGTTCAGGTTAGTTGGACTTCTTGTGTATTAGTGAATGTCACAGCAGGTAAGGCAGAAGCTGAAGGACTTTTTATGACTTCACCTCTGCATTACATAGCATAATTTTTTATTGTCAATATATTCTATTAAATATTATTTAAATAGCCACAGGCTCAAGGGGAGAAGGCATATGCTCCTACCTCTCAAAGGAATGAATATTCAAGATTTGCAGCAGTATTTTAAAATTTCTACAGACTGTTTTGGCCAAAAGTTATTTATATTCTTCCACTATGCAAAATATGCTCATTCTTTCAAAGACCTTTCTCAAATCTCATCCTCTTAGAAAATCAGGGTCAAGATTCAGATTTTTGTTATCTAAAACAGGTCTACATGTGAATAACAGTCATTGAATTTGACTCCCTGGTATGATTCCTCTTGATCTGAAGACTAAAGAGATCAGTTATCTGCTTCATAGTCACATAGTATTCAATAACTGTCAGGTGTGTGTGTGTGTGTGTGTGTGTGTGTGTGTGTGTGCATACTAAGTTGCTATGGTTGTGTCCAACTTTTTGTGACCTTATGGGCTATAGCTCACCAGGCTCCTTTGTCCATGGGATACTCCAGGAAAGAATATTGGAGGGGGTTGTGATGCTCTCCTCCAGGGGATCTTCCCAACCCAGAGACTGAACCCACAACTCTTATATCTCCTGGATTGGCAGGTAGATTCTTTACCACTAGTGCCACCTGGGAAGCCCCAATTGTCAGGTGTAAGATGATAACTGACATTTCAGTTTAAACAGAGGAGATAAGGAGGGACACAACAGTCACTCATCATTAATAATTCTAAATTTTGACAGAATTACTTTTGCCAGTTCCTTGGTTAAGGTTCAGTCCTGCTTTCTGTCCTACTTCTCCTGTTAGTCTGCCTTTGTAGGAACAGGGGCCCCCTCCAGGGCCCCAAGAGTAGGCTCTTGTCTAACAGTCTTCTTGGAAAAGCATTGTCCAAGGAGACACGCGCTGACAAAGCAAGAGACTTTATTGGAGGAAGGCACCCAGGGCAGAGAGCAGCAGGGTAAGGGAAACCAGGAGAACTGCTCTGCCATGTGGCTTGTAGTCTAGGGTGTTATGGTGATGGGATTAGTTTCCGGGTTGTCTTTGGCCAATCATTCTGACTCAGAGTCCTTCCTGGTGGTGCAGGCATCGCTCAGCCAAGATGGATGCTAGCGAGAGGGATTCCTGGAAATAGACGGACACGTGTTGTCTCCTTTTGACCCTTCCTGAACTCTTCCGATTGGTGGTGGCTTATTAGTTCCATATTCCTTACCAGGACCTCCTGTCGTAAAACAACTTATGAGAATGGTTACTAGAGAGCCTGGCCAGGTTGGGTGGTTTCAGTCAGTGTGCTTCCCCTAACATGCCCACTGGATTTTTAATTGTGCAAAGTCATCTTTCCTTTTACATGGGAAATAGCCTGTGTTTGTAGGTAGGTTGTTTCCTCCAACTCTTCCTGTCCACAAAGATTTGGACATCCCAAGACCTTTTAAAATATTTTCCTTGGTCTGTTTTATCAGCTTTTTAATTATTGATAATTCAATGGAATTATCAAATGTGTACTTATAAATATTTATTGAGTATTTAGTTGAATACAGACTCTAATAGGATACATGTGGTTTCAACCCTCATGGAGACTAGAATCTAATTTGACTAGCCTCATCATTGAAATGCAGACCATGAAAAGAAAAGAGAGGTCACTACAGGGCACAGATCAGAAGAATAGACCTGTTCTCTGGATGTTGGTCCAAGAAGGCGTCCTTAAGGGAATGACATTTAAGCTAAGCTCTGAAGAATAAGTAAAAGTTTGCTTTAAAGTGTGCCCTACTCCTATATTGGTGCTGTGTATATTTGCATATTAAAGTGATGCCTTCTGATAGCTTAAAACAAAATTTTAATTTTTAATATAAAAATAAAACAACCTTTAGGTATGTGCCTTCACCATCATCTCAATTACCTCGCTAAGTATAAGGGAGAGATTTTCTTCCTTTCTGTTGCAGAAGTAGTCATTAAATCTATATGCAGCAGTATTGCACTGATGGTATTGGTAAGCACACATATATTCACATGAGTGATTATCCCTCATCATTTGATGTCTTCCATAAAAAGAATAAAAGTTACTGTTGAAACAAATAAGAATAAAGAACACAGCTTATGGTTATGGGCCTAGTGCCTATGATTAAATATTTATCAAGGTTCCATTGGAAGCCTGCATTTTCAGGAATTTATTGTTCTGATATAAAATTCACTGGGATTAAACTAGGCAGACAGCAACTTTTTATTTTCCAAATCTAGTTTAAATTGGTTTGCCTGTTTTATGTTATGAGGGTTTAAAGGGTAAAAAAAGCACAGTGATATTACTTAGTCTTTAGGTACATCTGAGCTCCTTTTACTCTAGCCTGTCTGAATGTTTTTTTAAAGTAATAGTAATAACATAAAAAGACAGGCTTATATACATTTATTTTATTATAGAAAACAAGAGTATGAAATAGATTTCTGGTGGTTGGATAGGTTTCAATTAATTGTGCTTTCCCCTGTTTCACAAAGAACTCTGTGCCATGTGTACATGGGTCTTACTGTGTGGTATAGAGTATTTACTATGATTTCTGCTGCCCATCAATTGATTTTGACTCCACAAGTAGGTTGATTGATCTTTCTTCTTTTGGATAGTTGCAACCCCTGGCTTTTAATTTGGCTTAAGGTTAGAATAGAATTTCTAATAATCTGGATTTTGTTTTGTTTTGCCCAGAAATTTAACACGTTATGCAATGTCCTTTTAAAATAACTAATTCCAATAGCTCTGATCTTAGAAAACAAGTTTCTCCGTTCATTTTTGATAAAAATGTATAAATTAGGCAGGACAATGAAAGAACATTCTGACATTCTATTATATATAAAACAAGGGATCAACTACCAGAACTTCAAGAACAATATGATTGGAATATATATAGCCTTAACACAAATTTTTGCTTGCCACAACTAAGATACCCACCATGAGTTTAGAAGTGTTAACTTAGTATGTAATGTCAGCTCCTCACAGAGTAACAATTGTATGAAGCTCAATAGGACTAGAAAATTTTTTTCAGCAAAATAAATTAGAAAACTGAAAAAGATTAAATAAAAGTGGATCGTTGGGGGTTAACAAAGAGAAAGAAACAGAATGAAAGGAATCAAGCTTACTCTGGAAGTTTGACCTTAAAATGTCATTAATATAGTGATGAAAGATAAGCTATATAGCCAAAGAAAGAAAGCAGATATCCATCCTAGGAGGGAAGTGATGGATAGAATTAGATTACCAGGATGATTTTCCTGTGTGTCCATCATATGATTGGAAAGCTGAGATTGAAACTTGGAAGAGGTCAAAACTGAAGACATAAGCTCCCTGCACTGAGGTGACTTTAGATAAGGTGGCTCAGGAACTGAGGAATTAAAGATAGAGCAGAGCAGCACCAAGAAACTGTTCATTGTAGAATCGCTATAGTAAAGGGAAAAGGGAGTAAGAGGAGTTGGGAAAGTCAGAAACTAAGTTAATGAGAGAGAGTTGAGAAAATAAACAGCTCGTTCTAATGTCTGCCTACTGTAAGTCTCAAAGGTCCATTGTCATGGATGTGTGGAACAAATTAGGTAGACAACAGAACCTTCCTAGAAAATGCCCAATATAGAGAGACGAGAAAATTCAGTCCTTATTTAAAGAAGCTTGCAATGACAAGCGAAGTTGTAAAGCAGAGATTTTCCAGATATAATCTTTTCATAGAAACCATTTGATGAAGACAACATCAGATAGTGGGGAAAATAACAGATTTGAGAATGTCTGAAGGTTGTCTCTTTTTCAAATGCACATATTTTGTAAACATGTTTTTCTTATAGCAGATGTGAATTTCATATACAATTTTCTGAATCAAAGCATTTTTCCATTTGGCTTTAAGAAAGATAATTGAATGCAAAGATCAGCTGAACTCTGGATGCAATTAACATCTGATTTAAATTTAAGCTTCCATGGAGCTTGGGTGATTAGACTACCACTTAGCAGGAATATATCCTTTGGTTATCCAGGGGGCATGCACACCTGTTATCACAACAGCTGCTTTGTAAGTGTCACTGCTGCCTCGTACAAATAAAGCAATGAAATGGATAAACAGCATTTTGGAAGCATTCTATGATATCATTGTAGGGTGTTTTGATGAATTGTGCATTTCTTCATAAATTAATACAGTATATTTGTTAAAATGATATAGTAATGTGTAAAGAAAACATATGCACAGTAAGTAATTGAGTCATTATGGAATGTAACATCCACAAATTAAAATGTTTTTCCTCATTCTGGATATAAAACCTCTGTCTTAGAGAAAATGAGCAAAAAGTCTGGAAAATGAACAGTGCAAACGAATATGTAGATGTTACCCATAAAAATGATGCTGAAAATATAGAAAATTGATTCCTTTTAAAAAAGCAGATAATAATAAAAGGCAAAGTGTCAGATCATATATTTTCAATTTTTTTATATCCTGGCTGAATTATGACAAGGCATAGCCTGTATAATAAATGTTTCTTATGAGGGTCAATTCAGTTCAGTTCAGTCGCTCTGTCGTGTCCAGCTCTTTGCGATCCCAGGAGTAGACTGCGGCACGCCAAGCTTCCCTGTCTATCATCAATTCCCACAGCTTGCTCAAACTCATGTCCTTTGAGTCAGTGATGCCAACCATCTCATCCTATGTCGTCCCCTTTTCCTCCTGAGAAGTCAAGGGAACTATTTTCTTAAATATATATGAACTATTTTGTTAAATATATTTTGTTACATATACGAGGGTCAAGGGAACTATTTTATTTAAAACCATCATTTTATAAGATCGTAGAGAAAGCTGTTGATAAACTGTGTGTGTGCTTGGTCATGGCCAATCCTTTCGACCCTATGGGCTGTAACCTGCTAGGCCCCTCTGTCCCTGGGATTTTTTTTCAGGCAGGAATACTGGATTGGGTTGCCGTTTCCCCCTCCAGGGGATATTCCCAACCCAGAGACCAAACCGATATTTCCTGCAGGTCCTGTATTAGCAGGCCAATTCTTTACCACCGAGCCACTTGGGAAACCCATTATTACCAAATACACATAGGAGAATATACACCAACAATGGTTGTTTTACACTATTTTCTGTGTCCTATACTGTCACATGAGTCTGTTTTAATGCATTACATTATGATTACATGATAACGTAGAAGTAAAAAATATAGCTTACGGGCATATTTCAGAGATATTATGGGTTTGGTTACAGACCAGCACAATAAAGCAAATATCACAATAAAGTGAGTCACATGAATTTTTTGGTTTCTTAGTGAATATAAAAATTATGTTTACACTATGCTGTAGTTTGTTAAGTGTGGAATAGCATTATGTCTAAAAAAATGCACATATCTTAAAACATATTTTATTGCTAAAAAATGTTAATCATCATCTGAGCCTTCAGTGAGTCAAAGTAGTAACACCAAAGATCAGCAAGCATAGGTCACTAATCACATATAGTAATAATGAAACTATTCAAGCTATTGGGAAAAATACCAAAATGTGACAGAGAAACAGGAAGTGAGCAAATGCTGTTGGAAAAATGATATTGTTAGGCTTACTCAATGCAGGGTGGACTTAAAGCCTTCAATCTGCAAAAAGGAAAAAAAAAAAAAACAGTATCTCTGAAGCACAATAAAATTATATGTGTCAGTATAAAGCTGTTTTCTCTAAAATGGTCTTTGCAATAACCCAGATTAATTCTCAATTCAGCCACTCAGTTGTGTCTGACTTTGTGAAACCATGGACTGCAGCGTGCCAGGCTTTCCTGTTCATCACCATCTCCCAGAGATTACTCAAACTCATGTCCATCTAGTCAGTGATGCCATCCAACCATCTCATCCTCTGTCATCCTCTACTCCTCCTGCCTTTAATCTTTCCCAGCTTCAGGGTCTTTTCCAATCAGTTAATTCTTCACATCAGGTGGCCAAAGTATTGGAGCTTCAGCTTCAGCATCAGTCCTGCAATGAATATTCAGGGTTGATTTCCTTTAGGATTGATTGGTGTGATCTACTTGGTATCCAAGGGACTCTCAAGAGTCTTCTCCAATACCACAGTTCAAAAGCACTGATTCTTTGGTGCTCAACTTTTCTTATAGTCCAACTCTCACATTCATACATGACTACTGGAAAACCCGTAGCTTTGACTAGATGGACCTTTGTTGTCTAAGTAATGTTTCTGCTTTTTAATAAGCTGTCTGCGTTGGTCATAACTTTTCTTCCAAGGAGCAAGCATCTTTTAATTTCATGGCTGCATTTACCATTTGCTGTGATTTTGGAGCCCAAGAAAATAAAGTCTGTCACTGTTTCCATTGTTGCTGCTGCTGCTAAGTCACTTCAGTTATGTCTGACTTTGTGCGATCCCATAGACAGCAGCCCACCAGGCTCCCCTGACCCTGGGATTCTCCAGGCAAGAACACTCGAGTGGGTTGCCATTTCCTTCTCCAATGCATGAAAGTGAAAAGTGAAAGTGAATTAGTTCAGTCATGTCCGACTTTTAGAGACCCCATGGACCTCAGCCTACCGGGCTCCTCCATCCATGGGATTTTCCAGGCAAGAGTGCTGGAGTGGGGTGCCCTTGCCTTCTCCGGTTTCCACTGTTACTCCATCTATTTACCATGAAGTGATGGGACCAGATGCCGTGATTTTAGTTTTCTGAATGTTGAGTTTTAGCCAGCTTTTTCACTCTCCTCATTCACTTTCATAAAGAGGCTCTTTAGTTCTTGTTCACTTTCTGCCATAAGGGTGGTGTCATCTGTATATCTGATTTTTGAATAGTCTGAAATATTATTTGTATTTCTCCTGGCAATCTTGACTCTGGCTTGTGCTTCATCAAGCCCAGCATTTCACATGATGTACTCTGCATATAAGTTAAATAAGCAGGATGACAATATACAGCCATGATGTACTCTTTTCCTAATTTGGAACCAGTCTATTGTTCCATGTCCAGGTCTAATTGCTGTTTTTTGACCTGCATACAGATTTCTCAGGAGGTATGGAAGGTGATCCAGTATTTCCATCTCTTGAAGAATTTTAGAGTTTGTTGTCGTCCACACAATCAAAGGCTTTAGCATATAAATGAAGCAGAAGTAGATGTTTTCCGGAATTTCTCTTGCTTTGATCCAACAGATGTTGGCAGTTTGATCTCTGGTTCTTCTGCTTTTTCTAAAACCAGCTTGAACAGCTGGAAAATCTCAGGTCACGTACTGTTGAAGCCTAGCTTGGAGAGTTTGAGTATTAACTTGCTAGCATGTGAGATGAGTGCAATTGTGCGATAGTTTGAACATTCTTTGGCATTGCCTTTCTTTGTGATTGGAATGAAAATTAATCTCTTCAAGTCCTGTGGCCACTGCTGAGTTTTCCAAATTTTGGCATATTGAGTGCAGCACTTTCACAGCATCATGTTTCAGATTTGAAAAAGCTCAACTGGAATTCCATCACCTTTACTAGCTTTGTAGTGATGCTTCCTCAGGCCTTCTTGACTTTGCATTCCAGGATGTTTGGCTGTAGGTTAGTGAATAAGGCAGATACAAATAGTGTAATACATGAGGCTCATCTCAAGTAGTTCCTATTAACACATGACTAACACAGAGTGACAATATCAGAGTTCGTAATGCAAAGCAGATGGGTAAATTCAATTTCAAAGCAAAAATTTCACTGGGCAATGTTAAGCAGGCAAAGAAGACTTGATTTTTGGGTATTGCAGTAGGGGAATGAGAATAAAATTCACTCTGAACTCAGCTCTACTTGAAAGCCTAAAGGGTTTTTAAGGGCTTGGATGAGGGGAAGATCATAGGTCAATTGAATCCTACTGAGCTTATCCAAAGGAAAAGTGAACTTTCTTCCATCTTTATAACATAAAATAATCTAATAACTAACTTGAAGCAAGAATCCCTGCAGAAGTTAGGCTCCTGCTGCTGCTGCTGCTGCTAAGTCACTTCAGTCGTGTCCAACTCTGTGCTACCCCATAGATGGCAGCCCACCAGGTTCCTCCAGCCCTGGGATTCTCCAGGCAAGAACACTAGAGTGAGTTGCCATTTCCTTTTACAATGCATGAAAGTGAAAAGTGAAAGTGAAATCACTCAGTCATATCCGACTCTTCGTGACCCGATGGACTGTATGTAGCCTACCAGGCTCCTCCGTCCATGGGATTGTCCAGGCAAGAGCACTGGAGTGGGGTGCCATTGCCTTCTCCATAGGCTCCTACTGTCCCACAAACTAATAAATGATTACATTTCAAATAGATGGTTCCCAGGTGTTTGAGAAAGACATTCCTGGGTTGTACAACTGACAAGAGGTGTTAGAAATTTTACATCTTAAAGGAACAGAGAAGGACTTATAATTACAAGTATTTTTAAAGTAAGTTGTCTAAGGAAAGGGAGGTCAGGGGCCTAACGTCAGCTCAGAATCGAATTAGATCTGCCCAGTCTCCATCAGCCTCACCCAACCACCCTGAGTGGTAACATCTCCACACCCCAGCAATTTCTTCTATAAAGTTCTGATAGAGAGTTAATTTTAGATGAGTGAATAGTGGGAGTGACCTTGGAAGTTAATTGAAATAACACGTTATTTTTCTTATCACTGTTTCTCTTTTGCAGGTAGAATGATGCTCCTGCTTTCCATTTCATTTTGAAGCTCTCTCTCCCTGCTTTAATGTAACTTATTCCTATCTATCTAATTCTGTTCATCTCTTAGTACACACTGTAGGTTCCAGTTAGACACAGATCTGTTTGTATTTTTACACAGTCTTGATCTCAGAGCTTCATCTTCCCTTAAACATTTTGCCCCTTTCTTAGCCTATCCAAATGCCAACTGTAACTTAAGTCAACACCCACCAGTCTTACCTCCTTCATTATGCTTTCTTTTTTGTTCTTCCTTCATTAATATCTCCCCTTAGAATGTTGGTGTTTTTTTTTTTTTGGCTTTTACTGTCTGTAAAATTAGTTTTAGCACTTCATTAAGTATTGACACAAGGCAGATTATGACTATTTCAAAGGTTTATGTTGTCTATAGAATGAGATTTTCTTTCCAGGAGGCTTTAATGTTTCTGTGCCTTTTTTCTCATCACAATAAGATTTTAATCATTACCTGCTGACTTAAAAACATACAAGAAAATTAAAGACACCATTCCTGTTTACTTTTTTAAAAAATTAGCAATAGTAGTATAATGAATAGCTTTAAGTTAAAAAACTAAAGTGATATTTCTATTCAGCAAAGGGCTATCATTCAAACATACTTAATGTGTATTTTAATTACATGTCCTGATTAAAAAAAAGATCTAGGTAGTCAAATCAATTGTAACTACAAAATAATAATTCAGTGAGCCTAATTGACATTCCGTGGAGATGTAGTCAGAATTTTCTCTACATCAGTCTCCTCTTTACCACTTATCCATTTTTTTATGATTATTATTTTCTTCCTATTAATGTGAAATATGTCCTTTCCTTTGCTGGCAAGGATGGTCAGATGCCTTGCTATAAATTTAAGTATGTTTTCTCTGACTGATGTTCATTTGGAGATGCTCAGAAGAATAAGATATAAGGAGATAGCCCAGTCTGCCTCTGTCCTCACCACTTTCAGTGACTGAGTAAAGCTGAGTTTTGTTCCCTGATACCAGTGACCTGTAGTATGTTTTGGGGGTTGCAAATGAAAGCACATCTAATATCTTACTATCAATTTCCCATCCATATTAAACCCACTGTGATTTGGTGTATCTGTAATACTCCCTTTAAAATTAATTTCAAATTATATGTTATCTCTCCACACTGTAGCTTTTAAAGGAAATCACTTTTTAATTATGCTAGATTAATGTTTGTAATATTTCCTGGTAAAGAAATTCATTTACTCAGAATGGAAATTAAATTATATGTTAAAATGAACAGCTTGTGTTTTATAGAGAAAAGAAATCCAAGTTTGGTAACATTACTTTCTGTGGTATATTGAAAGACCTTACAGCAAACACTGGATTTTAAATGTGCTCTTCTTACTGTATTAACATCACTGTTATTACTGTTTTTACTATCATTAAGACATTTAAGAACCTCCATAATAAATTTTCAAATGTTCCAATCTGTCAAAATTGTAAGTTTTCATTATAATATTTAATGTGTTCTTAAACATTTTGAATTTTACTGTTTTCAATTGGAATATAAATATGATAAAAGCAATATTCCCCTGATTATTCTTGCTCAAACTGAGCCTACATCTTGATACACTGAGTTCAAAGTCTATAGAAATGGTTGTTTGTGGATGTTATCAATTTCTAGTGGTATAAAACAAAGATATGCCATAACACATTCTCTTAAATTTGTAACTTAATGGCTCATAACTGCTCCTGGAAGATTTGGATCCATGTGCTCTTGCTTTGAATAGGGAATGCTAAGTATTTTTTTTTTCACATTGATTATATGATTTAATTTTCCCTAAATATATGGGAAATAGGTGGGGAAACAGTGGAAACAGTGTCAGACTTTATTTTTGGGAGCTCCAAAACCACTGCAGATGGTGATTGCAGCCATGACATTAAAAGATGCTTACTCCTTGGAAGAAAAGTTATGACCAACCTAGATAGCATATTCAAAAGCAGAGACATTATTTTGCTGACTAAGGTCCATCTAGTCAAGGCTATGGTTTTTCCTGTGGTCATGTATGGATGTGAGAGTTGGACTGTGAAGAAAGCTGAGCACTGAAGAATCGATGCTTTTGAACTGTGGTGTTGAAGAAGACTCTTGAGAGTCCCTTTGACTGCAAGAAGATCCAACCAATCCATTCTAAAGGAGATTAATTCTGGATGTTCTTTGGAACCACTGATGCTAAAGCTGAAGCTCCAGTACTTTGGCCACCTCATGCGAAGAGTTGACTTATTGGAAAAGGCTTTGATGCTGGGAGGGATTGGGGGCAGGAGGAGAAGGAGACGACAGAGGATGAGATCGCTGGATGGCATCACCGACTTGATGGACATGAGTTTGAGTGAACTCTGGGAGTTGGTGATGGACAGGTAGGCCTGGCGTGCTGCAATTCATGGGGTTGCAGAGTCGGGCACAACTGAGCGACTGAACTGAACTGAACTGAAATGGATACAACTTCACAGTGTATAGCTATAAAATATTGTCAGAGCAATGGTTAAAAGAAATTATTCTACAGTTAAATCACGTTCCACATACACATATACGTAATATGTAGCCAGGTAATTTTCAACTTCTTTTTACAGACTTCATTTATAATTAATCTAAATGAAACTATTATCCAAGAATCCATGTTATGAATAGTAAATACTGGTGGGGTGCTTTATTGAGAGTTTTTAAATGTTAATTTGTCAACTGATAATATTTACTTTGGCATTTTACTAGACAAAAATAATTGATATTTGTCTACATGCAAATACTTTGGTCATTTTTTCTATGTTCTGAAATGATTTTCTGAAGAAAACCTCAAGCATGTCTGAGGCTTAGTGCAGAGATGTTGTAGACTGTTTCATCAGATATCAGATCCCATTATGTGTATACAAGAGTGTCACTGTTTTCTTTACTCATAGAGTATTGTTTTGCTCTTGTTGGCAGGAGAATATAGCTGGCCTTAGTACAAAATAGAGCCTCTGACTTTCAGTGTTTGAAGTGGTTATCAGTGCGGATGTCCACTCATTTCACTAGGTCATCTTATAACTTTTTAAATTATTTAATTGATTGTTTTAATTTTAATAAGGAAGGCTTGTGGAAAATTTCTTTGGCTGAATTGTGTGACTGTGTTTACACCTTACATTTAAGAAAATGTCATTATGTTTAACATAGGAGTGTCCTTTTTCAAACACATAGAAAAGGTTTTTAGGTCTCAGTACTAGAAAAAGATATTATTTTAATAAGTAACTAAGTTTGTTCACCATTTTACTTTGAAACTTAGAGAAAATTGTTTAGCCATTTCTAGCAACCTTTGGGATATATGGAATGGGTTACTATATATTCTAATTGATTCAGTTTTGCTTCCATGCTCTCAGTTTTACTTTGACCTGATTTCCACATCTGTTTGCTTTCTCCAAATTCTTTGTAAACAAGGCATCATCCAACAGAATAATTATACTTCAGAAACTCCAAAGTGGATCAAATCTTACCTTAGAAAAGAAGGAAGAATCAGTGCCAATGAAGAGGAAGAGAGGAAGAGCAAAGATATTTGTAGTTGAACCACGTCAGGCATTCTTCTAAATATTTCCTAAATAGTCTCATTTAATCATCCTAAAAGCCATATAAACAATTATGATGCTAGCTGGAATTACTGAAAACTAATTTTTCCCATATATTCATTTAATTTCTCCACATATATTTAAAAATTTAACCCAGTGGTCTTCAAAGGTTATCCATGTGGTTCAACTAGTGTTAATACCTTGGCTGAGGTCACACGACTAGTGTGTGGAGAAATAGGAATTCAAACCCAGATGTTCCAGCCCTGGGTCTTGTAATCTTAAAATACCATGCCTTTCCTTATTGTTCCCATTTAACCAATAAGGAAACTGTGGAACTTCAAACCTATAAATCATTTCATTTAGGTAGTTTGTATTTGGAGTCTAGTTTCAGAGCCAATAGAATCTGTACTTTTGTCTTGCATGTCACTGTATTTCCCAAAACATATTTTATGTTCCAGGAATTATTCTATGCCAATGTTTCAAAAATACCTTTCCATGAAACTTCAGCTAATGGAGTTATTTGGGGAAAAGCTTCCCAAGGTAAAATAAGTTGGGAAATATTGAGTCAAATATTTATCTATTGCTGGAAATACCTCAGAATATTTAGTGTTTTAATGCATTTTCTGAATTTGCTTAACAATGAGCCACTTTTATGTCTTTTACTTAAGTGTTTCCCAGGATGAGTAACCTATAGGCCATGACTTTGAATATTTTTCTGTGTTTATTTTGTATTATTTTATGGTTCCTTATGATTTAGTGAATCCTCAATGACTTCATGAGGATTGTACATAAAACACAATATTTTGAAATGTGAAAAGATTAATCATGTGTTATGATAAAATCAATTGGATTATCTGTTTATATGAGATAATTTCTTGATATTTATTTGGTCATTAAAATGACCAGATTGAAATATATTTTAGAGATTAATTTAGGTCAATTTGCATGTATGTTAAAAGGACAAAAACCAATGAAGCAATTCTCAAAGGGTGTAATAGGGGTTTTTTAAAGAAATAAACTGTCATGTTATGAAAACAGAGACAACTATCCTGATTATTTGAGCCAAATTGAAACACATAAATCAATTTTCCCTGAATCATTAAAGTTGCCTTTTATTTTGTCCTTAATTTTAAATCATATCCTTTAATCAGCCTTCTTACAAAGCTAAACTGATTATCTCAACTCTAAAAATCTTCCTTGCTAAGAATTCATTTACTTAGAAATATTAAATGCACAAAAAGATCTAAGTTGAATTCCACCTGATAATACTTGGTTCTAAATAAAGAGAAAAAGAAAGAGTAAGAAAGCAGAATGCTGGGTGAATTTAAATTATAAGATAGAAAGTTTATGATTTTCTGGCTTACTAGTTTCACAACTAAAATATAAACTAGTGTTAGTAACATTAACTAAGTTAATAAGAACTACTGAAGTAGCTAACATTGTAGAATTGTTTCTTATAATGTCAGATTTCCAGTTACTTCCTTGATTTTAAACTATACACAATGAGAAACCTACAAACAATGCCTTGGTCATCATACACTCTGAATCAACAGAATTCAAACTAATTTTTCTCTAAAAATGTTTTAGCTCTAACATTCTCTAGGTAAAATCTTATGGTAAAAACTAAATAGATATCCAATTTGACCTCTGGTAGCATAGAGTGATAGAACATGCTCATTCTAATATTCAATTGCTGTATGACTTTCCTGGGCCTCAATTCCCTCAGTTATGAAATAGTAATAATGGTACTTGCTTTATAAAATTTGTGAATTGCACTAGAATTCTATTGCTGTGTAACAAATTAACACAAACTGAGTAGCCAAGTATTATCTCACAGTTCTGTAGGTCAGAAGTCTGAGCACAGCACAGCTTAGCTTGTTAGGGCATTACAAGAGCAAAACCAAGATGTCAGTTAGCTAGGAAACTGCTAGAGGCTCTAAGTAAAAATCCACTTCCAAGCTTGTTCAGGTTATTGACAAAATTAAACCTTTTAAAATATTCATTTATTTATTTAATTTATTTATTTGGATGCACTGGGTCTTGGGTGCAGTATGTAGGATTCAGTTCCCCAACCAGGTATCAAACCCATCTTATTGCACTGGGCCTAGCCACTGGACCACCAGGGAAGTCCTGACAAAGCTGTTTTTGACAATTGTAGTATTTCAGAGTTTTAGGCTCTTGTCCCCTTCATCTGCAGAACCAGCAAGAGTGTGCTGAGTTCTTACATGATTTAAATCTGATTTTCTTTTATTCTCCTTCCTTCCTGCCCTTCTCCTCTTCCTCCTCTTTTTTCTTTCTTAAATAATAGCTAATTTTTAGCAGTTATTTTATATATATATATATACCTCTAAAAATAATCCCTTGTATTTCACTTATTCATCCTTCTCGCTCTACAGCTACTATGCCCATAGTTTTGCCTCTTCAGAATGTCATATAATTGAAATCACACAGCATGCACCCTTTTCAGATTGGCTACTTTCACTTAGTAATATATAAAGTCCTTCCGTATCTTTTTATGTCTTGCTAGTACACTCCATTTTAGTGATAAATAATATTCCATTTTGGGCTTTCCAGGAGCCACAGTGGCAAAGAATCCACTTACCAACCAGGAGACACTGCTTTGATCTTTGTGTTGGGAAGATCCCCTGGAGAAAGGAACAGCTACCCATACCAGGATTCTTTCTTGGAGAATCTGATGAACAGAGGACTCTGCCAGGCTACAGTCCACGGCATTGGAAAGAGTCAGACACAACTGAGTGACTAAGCATGGCCACAAGTCAAATAATGCCAATAGTTACCAAAAACTGAAAGAGGCAAAGAACAGTCTCTCCTGCAGCCTCCAAAGGGCATGTAACCCATGCAAAAATCCATGAGACTCAGAGAACTGTCTTCCAACAACATCCATCCTTCATTTTCCCACTGGCTTGGCTCCAGGAGAATTCTTCTGTAAGTAAGGCTTCTCTGGTGGCTCAGCAGTATAGAATGTGCCTGCCAATGCAGGAGACACAGGTTTGATCCCTGGGTTGGGAAGATGCCTGGGGAAGGAGATGGAAACCCAGTCCAGTATTCTTGTGTGGGAAATCCCATGGAACCTGACAGGCTACATTCCCTGGGGCTACAGAGTTGAACATGACTTAGCAGCTAAACAACAAAAGAAAAAATTCCATCTGCCACTGGATTATGTGACCAGTAGGGACTAGGACCAAACCCATTCAGTTTCTCTCATGTTATATTTGATCAAGGATGCTATCAACAGACTCCAAGCAGCAGAATGAAGCCAGTCTATGATACTGACCTCAACTAGCCTCCAAGGACCCATACCAACCAACTGAATAAAATCCACACATTATTAGTCTACTTTAGAAAGCCAAGTTGCTTTCAACTTATGTTTCTGCATTAATATTTTGATGCAAAGAAATGTCAAATAAATAAGAAATTGGGCTATACCCTAATACAAAATAAAGTTAAAAGAATAAAAAATAAAGAAAGAATTGGTTATCCTTCCACAAATCAACATTGAATAATGGAGGCTAGCCCTAGTTTTGAGAGATTTTCTCAGTCTTCTGAGGCTTCATATTTTATAGGACTTTTTTTTAAGACTTGAAGCCCTATTATGACTGTCTCTAATATCATATCACAATGCTTATAAATTTTATACATTTAATGATATATACTGTATTTTCTGCTTAAAGTGTGAAATGGACATCCAACTTCCTCCTTTTTCAGATGGATATTCAGTTGTCCCAAAACCCTTTGCATTTTAGATGTGTGCAAATAGATGTAACCACCATCATGAGAAGTTTAACTTTTAATTTAATTTTGCTTGAATAATTTGAATATGGTTCAGTTCAGTTCACTCACTCAGTCATGTCCAACTCTTTGCAACCCCATGGACGCAGCATGCCAGGCCTCTCTGTCCATCACCAACTCCCGGAGTTTACTCAAACTCATGTCCATTGAGTCAGTAATGCCATCCAACCATCTCATCCTCTGTCATCCCCTTCTCCTCCTGCATCAATCTTCCCCAGCATCAGGGTCTTTTTTAATCAGTCAGTTATTCATATCAGGTGGTCAGAGTATTGGAGTTTCAGCTTCAGTGTCAGTCCTTCTAATGAATATTCAAGACTGATTTCCTTTAGGATGGACTAGTTGGATCTCCTTGTTGTCCAAGGGACTCTCAAGAGTCTTCTCCAACACCACAGTTCAAAAGCATCAGTTCTTCAGTGCTCAGCCTTCTTCACAGTCCAACCCTCACATCCATACATGACTACTGGAAAAACCATAGCTTTGACTAGATGGACCTTTGTTGTCTAAGTAATATCTCTGCTTTTTAATATGCTGTCTAGGTTGGTCATAGCATTTCTTCCAAGGAGCGAGCATCTTTTAATTTCATGGTTGAAGTCACCATCTGCAGTGATTTTTGAGCCCCCCAAAATAAAGTCTCTCACTGTTTCCATTGTTTCCCCATCTATTTGCCATGAAGTGATGGGACCAGATGCCATGATCTTAGTTTTCTGAATATGAGTTTTAAGTCAGCTTTTTCACCCTCCTCTGTGTTCACTTTCATCAAGAGGCTCTTTAGTTCTTCTTTGCTTTCTGCCATAAGGGCGGTGTCATCTTCATATCTGAGGTTATTGATATTTCTCCCAGCAAACTTGATTCCAGCTTATGCTTCATCCATCCTGGCATTTTGCATGATAAACTCTGCATATAATTTAAATAAGCAGGGTGACCATATACAGCCTTGATATATTCCTTTCCCAATTTGAAACCAGTCTGTTGTTGCATGTTCAGTTCTGGCTCTTGCTTTTTGACTTGCATACAGTTTTCTCAGGAGGCAGGTCAGGTTTTCTGGTATTCCCATCTCTTTAAGAATTTTCCACAGTTTGTTGTGACCCACACAGTGAAAGGCTTAAGTATAGTAGCCACATGTAATTATTATCTGCTGTTTTGGATAGCACAGATCCAAATATATATCACTTCATTGAATGCCATAAAATGAAGGAATAAACAAAAATATAATTAGATTTTGTAAAACATATTCTTGCAGAAAAACAGATATACATTACTGTAATAAAGATTTTAAGAAGTTAATGGTAGCTTTCTGAAA
>SJYQ01003845.1:0-141820 GCA_006410935.1 Redunca redunca
GTGGGGGCGAGGAGGGGAGGGCTGGGGGTGGTCAGAAGGGTGGAGCCCTATTTCCATGACAATCTGGGGCCCCGGCCAGTATCCCATTGCCTGAACTTGTGATGTTCTTTCGTCTTGAGGTTTCCTTCCACTATGTGCCATGAAGCCTTTTAGGCCTACGCTGGGCTAGAAGAAGAGTCCATCCTCCCTGTGCATTGCTGTGATGCCTTTCCATACTTAAAACGTGGATGTGGCAGTGCTCATCCCCCCATGTTGCAGCGAGAACATCCTGCCATGTTTAGAATTCACTGCTGGTAATTAGCCTGTCATCAGAATGCAGGGATCTGCTTCAGCAATGCCAGTCTCTCTCTTGCTTCCTTTCAGTCTGCAAACAGCTGCTAAAGGAATTTTCCTCAAACACAGACCTCCAGCCATTCCTGACGTTGCCTGATGTTCAGAGTACAAGCTCCACGACCCCCTGCTCCTATACCCACCTGCCCTCGTCCGGCCTCCCCCCTTGGCCTCTGTAGCCAAGCCCTCTGCTCCAGTTGGGTAAAGGGACAGCCGTCCCTCAGGTGGCTTCTCCTCTTCACCTGTGGCTTTTGACACCCTACTGCCTCCCCTATTCCCCGATTCCTGACTGCCAGTTCATGGCCCTTCTGGGTTTTAGAACCTAACCCCAAATTCACCTGCTGTATGGAGTCCTACCATGGTAACTCCATTAACTACACCTTTCCTGACCGTCTCTTCTCATTCACGTGCCCATCCTGCCAGCCCCAAGCTGGGTACTAAGTTACGACAAAGTGTGAACTGCCTGGGTCCCTGCTCTTGTCAAAGCCCTCTGTCTACAGTATCACATCTATTAGCAGGTTCTGCATGAGGCTTGTAACAGTGATCTGGATTATTTCTTGTCTCTCTCAGGTCACTGGCTCCTCAAAACAAGTCAAAGACTCCTGCCACTCCCTCTCCCACTTTCCTTCCTTCCTTCTAACTCTTAATAACAGCGTCTCCTGTATGCAGTCAGTATTCAAGACAGTTGGTTGAAAATGGATAAGTTTTACCCTCTAGGGAAATAAATGAAGACTAACTTTGAACCATAATGAGTAAAAGGGGACTGCCTCCCTTTGTTCAGATATGATTAAGAGTTTATTAACTTTTGTGGATCGTGGTATATTAAGTAAAAATTAAGCATTTCAAATACAGGATCTTTAAAAAGTTATTATTCTGTGTATCAAGCACACACACACACACACACACAGAGCTGAGACAGAGAACAAGTTGATTGGAGGATCAGACAGCGAGAGGGGCTATCAAAATCAGAACCCTGAACCAGTGACTGCTCATCTTCATTTTCAAGGTCATAAGGTTTTTCCACAAAAAGATTTTTCATAGTTTTTCACTTAGTAATTGGGACTCACATTGCTCAAACCCTGGTGGGTATGAAAATAGACATTCAGTCCCATGCCTATGATGGCATCGTATTAAATGAGAGGAATGGAGGGACCTGGATATGTTTTTGGTTTGGCAAATTGTAGAACTATTTTTTTCAAACATTTGAGGTTTGGCTAAAACCAAAACTTATTTTGCCAAGCACTTTGGCCTTAATTTTTAAACCCATGTGTATTTTAAAAGAAATTCAATCTATATGTTTCTGACTCATTTACACTTAACTCATGAAAATGCTGTTTGGTAAGAGCTAGTAGATGTCCAAGCAAGTTTATGAGCCCTTTTAAAGCCTTCTTTTCCCCATTCTTACCAGAAAGTTGTATTTTGCCAGCCATAAAGAGTGTGAGCCCCAGAGGCCTGTGGTCAGTTTGAAATTTATAACTTCTGAAGGTTAAATGGATTTTAAGTTTGGAAAAAGTCTCCCCCCACCTCTTTCTCATATTAAGCACTCAAATAGGCTACTTATGATAAAGATGGGATCTGTGTCTCAGTTTCTGATGGCTGAGGGTGAATAGTAAAGAATTCAATCTAACCCCCAATAAACCGTCTCTAAGATGTGTTAGAGGAACAATATAACACTTTTAAGTTCCTATGGGCACAGATTCCAATCCAACACTCTAATGGAAAGTTTTATTAATTACTCTCAGGATAAAAAAAAGAGGTAGGAATCAACATAACTAAAGTTGAACATTTTACCTTTGGGGAATTTGGTCATTAAAAAAAAAAAAATCAGAGACAACCAATCCAGTTCATGACTTTTTATACAGTTAAAAAATAAGCTGAATCTACTAAAAACGACATTTGAATCAAAACCAGAAAAGCAAGAAGAACGTGCATACGTGTTGCAGTGACTTCACCCTCTGTCTACTATATGCTCAGTTCATGCTCAGATACCACTCAATTATAGTATTTTAGTAGGAGAAATCTTTTGGATAAAGTACTTAAAAATGGCTTATAAATATTTAAAATAAAAGCATCCAACAAATCATAATGACAAAGTTTTACATTTAACCACATGTGCTCCAAATATCTTGAAATTACTCTAAATATGGGTTTAAAATATCAAAAGGGTTTGTTGATGGGATGCAGAACTTTGCAGAGAAACCTAAACCTGCTCATTCTTGCTCCCACAACACCCAATATGCACGATTTTAAAAGTGTGCGTGTGTAGGTTTCCTTAGAAAAAGATCATGTTACAGTTCTGAATTTCCAAAACAAGAGTTGAAGGATGAAATATAGGGTTTCCCCTTCTCTCACCAAATGCAGCTCAGCCACGTTGCTTCCAGATAATTTGTTATTGTAGGTTGGCTCAAATTTAAGACAGTAACATTTTAGAAACAGTTGGAGAACTAAGCCAGCTGCAAGGAGGATATCATTACAAATTGAGACACATGTTGTATGGGAATACCATTCATTTTCAATACCAAAAACACGTCTGGGGAAATAAGCCATGCAAATGAGGGAGAGATATACTCTTTAATTGCATCTTTCGGACATGAGGTCAACGTCTATCAAACGAGCCCATAAAGTGTGTTTCTCCCTTCTGTTCTTCTGTCACATTCTTACTTCCCTTTTTACCCAAAACAAAACACAGCTTGCTGTCACAGAAAGACAACAAACTAGAGATTCAAAGCGGGGAAATGATGAGACGACCAGCATCGCAGCCACATCTCTGGATGGAACGAGGCCGGGCAGCGTGAGGCAGCTTTGATTGTCCCAGTCCTGATCCCACGCCCGCGTGGCCAGGCAGCTCTGCTCTCGAGTCCCCATCTCCCTATTCAGACTTGTGCACTGGGTAAAATCGCACAGGCACATTCTTGCCTATGGCCACCGCTTGGTGCTAGGAGCTCAGAGCTAAGGGATTTCAGGGGCAACTTGACAAGGGTCCAAATTAAGAACGTTTAGTACATGCAGGAGCTTTTCAAAGCACAGGAGATTTATTCCAACGTTTGTTGCTGTCGTCCTTTGCTTCTGCTCTAGTCATTTTCACTAGAATCTTTTAAATGACTCTTGAAATAATTTGCAAGAGTGTGTGTGTCCCCTCCTTGCTGATGGCCTCATGTTCCCCATCCTGACCCCACCCTGATTTTTCCTCAAGCAGAGTGCTGTGGAAATCCACAGATCTGGAGAAGAACTCTCTGGGGTTAGTATTTAGAGCTGGCATCTGAGATGGCATTTACTCCTTTTTCTTGAGACTAAGACCATGTTAAATGATGCCAGGGCTAAATTGTTTATCTTTTAAAGCTAATTTATTTGTTTCTCTTAAATGGATTCCTTTTATGTTTGTGAGGCATTAAAAAAAAAAGTTTACACATGCAGAATGCATTGCCTTAACATGCATCCATGTATATTTATTTAAACCAGCAACAAAAGAATACAAAACAACTCTGTATGGGAGAGGGTGAAGGAAGATTGAACGGCAGCCACCCTCAGCCGCTGACACGATCCCTTTGACAAGAGAGTCTGGAAAAGGCAGTGTATTGGTGGTGGGGGTGTTCCACAACATGAGGTAAGTGTTTCATGCTGCAGTGTGCTTTGGTCCTCAAACACCTCTGCCCCCTACGATGCTTGTCTGCATGGAGGTAGGTGTAAATGATTGAACCAGGATGCCCAGGCAGTCATTCGAGCCAGCAAGGGAGCGATTCATTGGAAACTAGACGGGGAGCTTATTTCCAGTGCCCTTCTGGGCCATGGCTTGTTAATAGCTAGTTGAATGCCTTCACCCGTCCAAGCGCACTCTCTCCAGGTGAAGAAGTATGTGCTAAGGAACTATGGGGATTGGTGGCGCTCCCAGATATGGCCATACCAGTGCTCTGGTGTTCACTGATCTACCCAATTCTCCAACTGGAGCCATTCCACTCCCTTGGCCTTAACAGCAGGGTTGATGGTTTTCCAGTGAAGGACAGCCACTGCCTACAAAGCATAAACTTTGAAAGGCCAAGTGGTGAAGAAGCATTGAGCTTGCCTTTCGTTGCTTTCCTTTTCTGCTTTCCCCACAGATACTCACAGGTTATAGTAACTTGAAGAAAGGTCTGTGACCTTTTGCATTTTGTCACTAAGGCAACTGAGACAAGGGCTACATTATATGGCTGTAACAGTGATTTTGCAATATTAGGTCCACAGCAAAAACTGCTAAAAGTAAATTCCAAGTTTTAAGGGAAATTTACAATTAATTCAGCTTCCTCAGAGTAACAAGAAAAACTTCTGCTCAGATACTGCTTGGCGATCATATATAATAACCCTTCAGATACGTCAGATATGTAAGATACTTTTTTCTGAAGTCAAAAATCTATGCACCGCTCCTCCCAAGAAAATGCCTCCACTCACAGACACATAAAGCTTTCCACAAAATTCCAGGGGGAGCGGCTGAAGGCTGTGCATAGACTAGTTCATGGAGACCAGCTTCGGTTGGGGAGCTGCCACACAGATCAGGAGGTCGGTAGGTCAGGGCCAGGACTTGTGCCATACTGCCTGACCCTGGAATCCTCACTAAAACTTGAGCACTAAGCATTTCTCTGGCCTCACTGTAGTCCTAGCCCTGTTGAAGGAGGAGGGCTGTGGTATATCTAAAGGAAATAAATACCCGATCACAAATGTCATTTCCTATTCCATCATAATTTGATTGAAATAATATCTAAAGTCAGATGCTTGCACATTAAAACCCTCTTTCAATCTCCTTGTCCTAAAAGTTAAAAAAGAGACCCAGCAACACTAAGTGAGATGTGTCTAAGAGCAGCCTTGACACTGTTCATCCATAAGACACTCCTTGATGAGTCTGCAATGATCACACCAAGCGCTCTCTCCAGTTCTCACCACTCACATGTGTGCATAACACAGACCTGGCCGATCCTCACTGCTGGCTCTTTGAACCACCTGGACCTAGAGCTGGGCAGCCATCCGCATCCCAACAAACAGGCAGAGCTGCACCACCAGGGATGATGTCGCCAATGGATGTTTCCAGTAACTAAGTACTAGCACATTAAAAATCTCAGGTCTGGCAGAGGATCTGAGCACATCCTATTTGTATTGATTTCCTCTTCTCAGTTGAAGGGTTTCCTCTTTTCCTCCCTTTCATGGTTGGCATCCATAGTCATATTTCTTCTGTATGGACTTGACTTTGCAGACAGTCGACTGCCTCAAACTTAACTGGAAAAACTGAACTGGCAAAAAGTTACTTGTCACCTCCATCCTTTGGGCATTCCTAATGAGACGAGTCCCCTGCCCTCTTCTTGAAATAGTCCTTTCTTGGATTGTGGCTCTGTGGTCAGGCTAATAATTAAACTCTAAACTCCAAAAAGTCAAAACTACAGCCCCCAGCCCTTCTTCAGCCCACTCAGAGCAAACAAAAAGTGGAAGGAACTCCTGCTGCTAGAGTTAGGGGAGCATCTTGGAGTGGGGGCTGGCGACAAGACTCTCAGATTTTCTTTCTGGTCTTAGAAACATGTAAGAAATTTGGGAGCCACAAAGGTGGGGAGTTCTTGGTCTTGCCACTCCTTGGGAATGGAAAAAGTGAGAGTGAAAGGGTTACTCATGGTACACATTTTTTCCATTGATTATTTTACTTAAAGAGAAGATGTCATTTCCCTGGAAAATCAAGGAGGGGGGATATTTTCTTTTGAATAACTTCAAACATTTGCAAATGGTTACTGTGAACTCCCCATTGTACCATAAACAAGTGTAAACTGCTGAAATTCAGAAAATGTACAAATACAAACAGCTATCCCCCAAACTCCAAGGCAAAGACAAAGAAAGGAGTATTCCATTTATAAATGGAATTCTTTGTGGAGAGAAGAGTTTGGGAAATGTTTATACATTGTTTTCCTTATTATTTGGAGGGATTTTATTTTCAGCTTACAGAAGCTGCAGAACTGGTATTTGGCATCTTAAAAGTTGAAGATTAAAGGAAGTTTCCAACCTTTTAAAATCTTCAACTAAACTTAATTAGTTCTGCATCTAGGAAAATATCTGCCTATTTAAATGACTTATAATCATATCAACGAACAAGAATGCATAAAGTCAGGTAACCAGGAACAGAAACAGTCAAAAGGGAAAAACAAAACCCTGTGATTGCCGAGAACTAGCAAAAATGATGATTTCTTTGAAGGTAACAAGCAGCTGCCTGGACTACTGATTTCAAGTTACAGTCTGCTTTGAATATATTTTAAATGATTTTTTAAAATAGTCCTATTGTATGAAAATGGTGGGCATAGCAAAAAGAATAAAAAACCTGGATGGCAGTCACTGACAGACTCTATGCCGAGAGATAGTACAACGAGTCACCAACAAGTGCAAGGAGAATCACTCACCTCCGCCTCACCTACCACAACTCAGCCCGGCTTTGGTTTTGGTTTTTAATGCTTCCCCTTTGGCTTTAACTTGTCACCAAACAGTGTTCACTGTCAGGTCACAAAAGCCATGCAGTCCTTTATTTAATGGATGCATTTCCAATTTCCGTAACCACACGCATGGGCAGGGTTTCTGAAGGCATAGAAGAAAAACAGCGCCACATGTGCAGAGAAAATCAGGAAGGGTCAGAGAATGTGAGTGAATTACAGCAGGTTGAGACTGTGCTATGAGTTGACACGGAACTACAGAGGGCAAGAGGCGAGGTGATTTAGAGGGGCAGAGGCGTTCTTCCCCCATCTTAAATCACTTGCCTTGTCACCCCACTGTAGCTGGCAAAGACTGAGAGTCTCTGGGTTTAGAGAAAAGCTGTAATTTCTTGGGGAAACCCATCATAAGAAAGAACTTTCCAATCTCAGGGGGACCGTAGGCGATTTCGTCACTGCATCTTCTGAAACTGACTGAAGTCAGGTTAATATTTTTAGTAATGACTCTGGACCTCGTACAAGACCCTTGCCTGATTCCTTATTCAGAAATATATATCATCGAAATAGCCATCATATATTTCATGCTTTTATGTTCTTTTGGCCCCATGCTACTTATGGACTAGTGACACTCTCCTTGACCTGGTCACTTCTCACTTTAGTAATAGTAGTAAAAGTTTCCACCCTCCTGTTCTTTCTTTAATGTCATTTGAATGAGTGACACTAGAATGTGTTTAAAATTACAGTTCCTGATGCTTTTTTGGCTTTCTAAAGGCCATCACTTTTTTTGTTGTGCATCTTTGCATTACTCACTGCTTTGTCAATCAGATTAAACTACGCTGGTAGAGAAATTAGGGCCATTTTCAGCTGAGTTGACTAGCAGAAGGCTGAGACTGTCTTTAGAGAACAGAACTTGCAGATGTAAAATCAAGGATTGGTAAGCTGAGTTTTAGTACTCTGCTCCTACTGGCAAAGCCATCAATGAAAAAGGAAGCCTCAAATTATAAGAAACCCTTCCTGCATCACCCATCAAGGTCCCTTTCATGGGCTCTGAGCTTCCCAGGCAAACTCCTGGTTATAAATCGGGTAGGTGTCCGGGTAAACGTGCTGACTTCGAGGGACAATGGCTTGGACACATCACATCAAGTGTTCTTGTCCACATCTGTATTTCCTACTGTGAAGCAATGGGTTGGTATTCTTGTTTTTTCACTGTTCTTGCTGAAAAATACAACTGAAAATGCTAAAAACAAACAAACAAAAAAACCATTGTCTGAACACTTAGAGAAGTTGG
The DNA here is from genome assembly GCA_006410935.1 of Redunca redunca. Taxonomy (NCBI): domain Eukaryota; kingdom Metazoa; phylum Chordata; class Mammalia; order Artiodactyla; family Bovidae; genus Redunca; species Redunca redunca. The sequence goes on from SJYQ01003845.1 coordinate 8,044, forward strand.
TGGGTAGGCTTAGTTTTTATCTAGGAAATTTCCCCCAAGACAACTGAGGTGAATAAAAGAATCTCACCAAGTAGGGTAATAAAGGGACCAATTAATACCTACAGTGGAGTCTAACAGCCTAAATTTGAATCTCAACTTACTAACATGGAATTCTTGGAATCTTGGGCAAGTTACCTAATTTCTACACCTTAGTATTCTCATCAGTAAAATGAAGACAACTGCCAAATGAATCCTGACCTAAAGGAATACTACTGAAAAACACTTAGAGAATGACCTGCACAAATATGAGCAACTGTTCTTCCTGAAAGGTCCACTTCTCCTTGCCAGACCTCCCTCCTCCCGGTGTACACTGCCACCAGACTGTAAGCGCCTTGAGGACAGGCGCTGCACCAGATTCACTTTGTGTCCCCCGCCCCATTCCCCTGACCCGACCCCCGCTCCTGGAAAGGGCTGTGTACAAGCTTTGTGCTCAACAAATATTCATTCCCCTGCTTTCCTCTCCATAAACAGCTGATAAACCTCAGCAGAACATTAGCCTGTTTGCTGTCCTTGCGGACAGAGGAGAGCACCCAGGCTTTGGGTCCAGCAGGCCCGAGTCAAATACCAGTTCCCTCACTTACCAGCTTTGATTTGGGCAACATCTCCAAGCCTCACCTTCATCCTTGTGAATGCAGACAATGCTTATTCCACCAGGATTGGCGGGAGGATCAAATGAGGCCACATCTGGCTACAATAGGCAGCCACACAGGTTCACTGCCCTCCCCCTAATGGAAATTCTGGACTTGTTATTTATGGTTCACTCAGTATTAAGGTCACCACCAAGGTCAGGGATGTGCACTCTCACCAACTTCAGTGACTGCTGCTCTTTTCTCTGCCAGAGCCTTCCACTGCTTGGCGAGGTGAGCAGCCCATCAGCTGAGCTGCTGAGTCCCAAAAAGGGGAGAAAGCAAAGCTGGTCAGTGATGCTTGAGGCCCAGCCTGGGGAATGCTGGTTGGTGACGAAGGAAGAGATCCCAAGAACAGGAGTTGCTCCAACACCTGACCAGGCAAATGGGGCTTCATGGCCTGGGTTCAGCTGGCATAGGCAGCTAAGAAGCTTAGATTTTATTCTCATCTTGCAAACGGAATTCCCTGGTTATTGAGCACGTTTGATGAGTTGGGACATTCTGCCAATGCCTGTACCAGCTAGCTCCAGGAAGTGGCTCAGCCCACCTTTTACTACAGTCAGTCTATAAGCTCATGACTGAACTAGCACAGGTTCCGAGTAATCGTTCGCTCCTTCCTCCCTGCATCCTCCTCTACTTACGGACAGGAGCCCAAGAACAAAAGTAATTAGTAGACAGTGTTTCAATGCAGGTTCAAGACTGGGCTTTATCACAAAGTGACCTTGGCCATGGCACTTACTTGCTGTTGACTCAGTTCCCTCAGCTGTAAAATAGGAATTGGATCAAAATGATGGTAGTATGTGACCACACAAGGCGTAGTGTACAAAACATAACGTAAAACCATGATTGTCAACACAACTCTCTCTCTACCCGCTTTGCACGCATTTGCCTTTTAAGCAGTAAGGAGCAGCGCACTGACTCGTGCGGAGAAGAGCGCCGGTGGACATACAAACCTTTTACTTATTCTGATTTCTAATTCGGAGGCACCTCCTTTTGAGTGGAGGCTCCAGGTCCTCGGGCCCGGCGCTGAGCATGGGCGAGGAGATGATGCAAGGCGCCATGGCAGCCTTCTCCGCGGGTTTTGGCACAGGCTGGATCACGCAGCCCGTCTTGGGCAGCATCCGCAGAGCGTACGCGTGGTCCTCGTCCGCGGGGTTATTAAGGTTCGGGTCTGACTTGTCGCCCCCCGCCAGGGCCTCCTCCCCCATCAGCTTTTTGGCCGCCTCCCCGTCCAGGTGGCAGTTGGAAGCACAGTTGTTCTCCTTGACCGACTCCAGCTCGCTCACCGCCGGTTCCTCCGGCGACAGTAGCTTCTTGGGGGGCGCGGGAGGCGGCGGCGGCGGCGGGGGCTGCTCGGGCGGCGGCTCCGCGCCCTTTGCGCCCTCGGCGGCGCCCCGCGTGCCGTTCACAATGACATTGCAGGCCGCGGCGGCCTCGGGGCCCGCGGGGGCGCCCGGGCCCGGGTCGCCAGCGGCGGGCGGGCTGCAGTGGCCGTCCCTGCAGCCGCCGCAGGTCCTGCGCTCGGCGGCGCCGGGTTCGCGCTCCGCCTTGACGTGCGCGTGCAGCGCGCGGTGGATCACGTTGTGCAGCCGGGCCCGGTGGCCCACCGTCAGGTCGATGACGCCGTCCTGCGGGCCCTGCAGCACGCCGCCGGGGAAGCCGAGCTGGCCGCCCGCGCCCGGGGGGCTGCAGGCGCGCCGGGTCAAGTCCACCACCTCGCTCCGGCCGTGCTCCGCAGGCGCGGGAGCCAGGCTCAGGGCCTGGCCGGAGCAGCCGGGCGGCGAGTCCGCGGACTTGGACGAGCCCTGCTTGGAGTCCCGGGGGGACAGGGAGTGTCCGCCCGGCTTGCCTCCTGCCGCCGAGGAGTCGCCGGGGGCGCTCGGAATGAAGTTCTCCCCGTTGCTGGAAAACCCGTTGGGGGGCTTGGAATCACTGACATGGGGGACGGGAATGGGAATGGGGATGGGCACGGGCAGGGGCACGATCACGGGGTATGGCACGAGCAAGGTGGGGGGCGGCACCAGCGGGGCGAGCGAGGGCAGCCCGAAATTCATCATCTGGGGCACGGGCATCGGGCCATTTGGCATCATGCTTACCGGCGGGAAGGGGAGACTCGGCAAGGGTGCGCCGGGAGGCGGTGGGGGCAGCAGACCCGGGGGGTTCCCCGGCATGGTCGGGGTGCTCGGGGGGTGGATGTGGGGCGACAGCAGGGGCCGGTGCATGGGGCTGGAGGTGGGACCCAGGTTCCTGGGGCCGCCTGGCGGGGGCCCGATGCCGGGGAGCATGGGGTTGGACAGGGGGCTGTTGGGGTTGGAGGCGTGGTGCGGCGGGCCGCGGATGAAGGGCGGGCGGAGCTGCTGCATGATCTGTTGTTCCATGAAGATGGGCAGCGGGACCGGGCCGCGGTTGGTCATCACCATGGGAGGGCTGCGAGGCGGGACTCCGAGGGGAGGCCCGATGCTCGCAGGTGGCTGGACGGAGACAGGAGGGATGTTTGGCGTCTCGCTGATGGGCATGGACTTGGGCACTGGCGTAGGGATTTTAGTGACAGAGCAGTTGGCAGTGTCAGATGGAGAGACGGTGGTGGACGCCGATGGGCCAGGGCCCTGGCTTTGGCCAGCTGCAGCCACCGGGGAGGGGGCCTTCCTGCGAGCATCTGTTAGAGGGATATTCCAAGAGTCTGGAGTGAGCAGCTGCACCCCGGTGCCTTCTGTTTTATTTTCCATGGGAGGGTGTAATGTGCTGCACAGCCCAGCTGGAAGATTGGCCTGGGTCTCTTTGTAGAAAATGTCCATTTTGTACTGATTGAGACATTTTGCACTGCAGAACTGAAGCCTTCTTTCCCCGTCCCCAAAATCCAGGTATTCTTTCGTGTGTCTTATATGCTTACACCAGTCACATACCTACAACACAGTAATAAAGAAGAAAAAACATAAGCAATCTCCTTTGGTAGATAGCATTTCATGTTTTACACAGAGGTTCCTTTCAAACTTTATCATGATTTTTCAACTAGGTGGAAGTGTTTCCTTCTAAAAGGTTAAGTCTTAAATGTTTGTAAAATGATTTCTCTTTGGAAGCCAGAATTGCTTTATAAATATTAACTCTTCAGACTAGCAATTACCACCATCTCCTATTAAAAAAAAAAAAAAAAGAAACTGTTGTTCCCCTTTAAGCATGACTTAAAGGTGGATCTAACAAAGAGTACATATACCTGCCCATATAGTTCCCCCAGTCAAAGAGGCTCATTGTTCATGCAAATCTAAATAGTTTTGGTGAAAAGAATTCTCCCAAAAGTTCAGTGGGCTTTGAAATATAGACCCTTAAAATTCTCCTCACACAAGTCACTTTACACTATTGACTGTTGGATAATGCAGTTGGAAGGGGTGTGCTGTGTTAACCAATAGCACATAGCACTGAACATCATTATGTCTGGCTTCCAAGGGGAAACTTGGAATTAGTCATGAAGTCTGTGTGAGGTTTAGCTATTCCCAACCTGTGATGTTGCAGCAAGCTAGAATTATTTTTTGAGCTGTTTGCCCACTCTCTCTCAGTAGTCAGAATTTTTGGTGACATTTCTTGGCAGGCAGTCTTATTTAACAACTTTTCAAACACCAGAGAACGTTTTCCAAAAGTTTTTATGGCTTTTCCGCCCTTCAAATCTACTCCTGGCAAAAGAAAGACATCACCAAATTTATTTTAAAGTTGGGCTGCAGAACTAATTAAAGGCTGAGAGCTTTTCCCAATTGGAAATCACTAGACATCAAAGTTCAAAAAATAGTCATTCTCGGCTTCAGAACCCATTACTTTGGAGAAATTATTGTGATTTCATTAACACATTAATTTTGCAACACCATCAGCTCTCACAGATGGTGAAGACATGATCTACAATTCAAATATGACTCTTGTTTGCACAAATGTCTTTCCTTCATATGGCATTTTAAACAAGAATTAATATGAGTAATCTTGCCATAGCTATAAACAGATAAACAGATGTCAAAATTTTCAATAGTTCTTTCAGTGCCTTACTTTTTTGACTGAACATTACACACACAATCTTTTTTTCTTTTTTTTGGTCATTTCCTCAGCACTCAAGCCATACAGCAGGAGGAAGAATTCTGAAACACAATGCAGTGGTGAGTTCATTGAATCTGAATCTCTTTTCAATAAAGCCCTGGTTCCAATATTGCTCTGAACAGAGCCCTGTTTTTGTTGAGAAGGGTGTCTGTTGTTCTGCTGCTGGTGCATATTGTTTTTTAACTATGGCAAACTGATAGCATTAAAAATGATAAATTTTAGTAATGATTGGTCACATAAACAATGCAAAAACAACATATGCTGGGCATTTGATTACTCATCTCATTTAACTCTCAGCTTTCCTAGACTGTAAACAGTGGTGGCAGGCTAGTCTGTGATTTTGAGTGCACACACTTGTGGCAGATGTGTCTGTATGTGTAAATCCACTCTTTTCCTTCTCACTTTTCCTCCTGATATTGCAGGTAATATATTTGATGGTGTGAGACTGAATAATAAATACTTATTGGCATACATTAGTTTTTTGTTTGGTCTCATATCAAAAAACCCTTTCAAAATGCTTGTTGCAAAAACAAAAACAACAACAAAAAAACAATGCTAAGATACTCCTGTGTTTCATTACAGTGTTTCAAGTTTCTCCAGAATTAAGAGTTGTGTTTTCATTTTTATCACAGTTGAGATTTCCTGTTTACAAATAAGCACAGAATTGCCTCTGATGAGAAGAGACACATACACTCTATCAGACTCTTAAAATTCTCATCTAGATAAAGGTTAAATAAACTATTGAAAACTTGATGCTCATAAGTTATTGATTTTAAAACCTGATAATCTTTATAAAATTAATGTATAATGACATGACATAATGTATAATGAAATTCCAACATGAAATAAAGCCACCAGATTCTGTTTCAACATTAGGAATCCATAGAAAGCCTAATGTAAATTTCTAAGCTTGAAGTAAAGCATCAAATATAGCTTCTTTAATCATGAACTAAAAAAACATTATCAATGAATTAAACTAATTAAAATAATATATTAAATTTTCCGGCATATTTCTTTTGGATCGTATTTTTTAACCATAAGGGGAAAGAGTTTTCTGAAATCCTTAATTGGTTTTCAAATTGCCAGACTGAATTATTTGCCTCCAGAGGATTCCTATGTTTCCTCAAGCTAAATAAATATTTTCAAGTAGAGTAACAAAAAATAATCTAAATATAACTTAAATGCTCTCCCTTCACTTCCTTCACTTTCAATAATTCATTGATGAATAAGGAATGCTTACAGATCTATCCCAATTATCCAAGGAGAGTTCTCCACCATATTTTATTTATTTCTTCATAAAAGGAATTACAGACATCAAAGTTCAAAGCAGATTCTATTTTATCAGGCTTTCCAGTTAAAGCAAAAGCCTAATGGTTAACTACTTGATTTTCTGCAGCATCCCAAAGGGTTTACATAATATTGTGACAGTTTATGACTATCTCATTTTGGGTAAAGTGTGTGTGTGTTTATCCTTGTCTTATTACATTTCAATTCTGAACACTGGTCTAAAAATACAGTAAAGCAATCTTTCTGGTGAAGCGAAAAAAATTAGAGAAAAAAACTGTCACTTAATACATAATGAATCACGTCTGTCTTATAGGACACATCATTTAAGATTGGGTCAGTGAATTTATGGCACAAATGGCTATATCATGTGAAGCAATAAAATGCAACACATCATTCATTCTACATCTAACTAATGACACACTTCTTGTAATTAAAGATTTCATCATAAGAGCCTGAGCTGATTACTTAAGATGAGTAGTTAGGTGAAAATATATACTGTAGATCTTTCTCTTTAATAAAATAACATTTGCATATCCATGAAATACACAGCATGTGTCTCATAAGCTATGGTTTTTCTGAATTGTGGTGTTATAGGGTATCCTTCCCGTCTTTTTTCCCACAGACGGCTTTATTTTTTTCTTTTTAACCTTTTGAGGCATTATTTTTTTCCTCATTATGCCAAGAAGTACCAAAATTCCTTCAGATATTTTAGAAGATAAAGAGTAAGAAGTGCAGAGCTCAACTCACTGGGCTCTGGAATGATTTCCCCTAATTCCACCCGGCTTTGTTTCTGTTGGAATCGGGCCTCTTTGGTTCCACTTCTCCCCCTAACAGGTCCCAGATTGGATGGAGCTGAGGCTGAAGCTGTTTAACGATGGCAATCTGGGGACCGAACAATCAGCTAATGTGAGGCCTTTGAGCGAAACAGCTGAAATGCTTCGTATCACAAATACATAATGTATCACGTGGAAGACAAAAAGATCACAAAGGAGATAAACAAATGCGTATTCCATTCAACCCTATAACAGCAGTCCTCAAAAAGATTAAATTTACCTTCCTGGGATGTGTCCAATTCTAAACAACAGAATGAACATTTCCTTTAGTCCATTTAGAGTATTTATATTTTGGTGGCTGACTGCCAGGGTAGTACTTATAAGCTCAGTGGCCTGATGGATTCACTCCTTTCCTGTGAAATAAATGTGGCAACCTACACCACTAAACTGCTCAAAAGACACTGCCTCAGCAGAAATATCACTTGCTCTTGATACAAGAAAACTGAAAAGCAGGACTTCTGGTTCCTATAACTCTTTCCATCTTGTATTTCTCCTGGAAAGAAAGAAAGCTATTCATGTTGGCAACTGAGCCTTTATTTTTATATAAACGTCCAAAGTCAAAGCCAAAGTATGCCATGAGGTTACCCACATGGGCACAATATATACACTCGGCTGGGCTTAGAAGAAGATTCGGGTAGTGAGGGTGGGGGACAGGGTTCCTAATTAACACATTAATCAGCTGTCAGCTGTGGGAGTGAAGTTCATCCTCCAGTGGAATCCACCCACCACTGCCTTCTGAGTGGTGACCAGCATCAGGCAATATTAAGAAACTCTTGCCGAAATCTTTCTTACTGGGCAAAGACATTTGCAGCAATGGAACAGTAAAAAGATATTAGCAAATCCTTGAATACCATCAACAACTTGAAAACAAAACAAAAGCTTCCTGTGCTCCTGACTTTTCATGAATACAGCACTCAGGTCATGGCTCAGAAATTGTAGCTGCCGTAACCAAGACTGGAGCTTGCCATAAGAGGCTGGTTCTCTAGATCTTGGCCTGTTGAACACAGCATTGATCTTGCAGTCCAGGCCAGCTCAAAAAATCATGAGCTCACCTGGGAGTGAAGCCAAGGAGGCTGGAGAGACCTGGACGGGGGTGATGACTGTTTTGAAGGGTTTGGGTCTGCTTTACCTATAGATAATCACCTCATAGCATGAATTAAGGACCTGAGACTGATCCTGCCTGAACACCTGCTTTCAGCTCAACCCTGCAGTCCATGGCCCCAGCATCAGCTGTTCCTTTGGATTCAGGCTCTGCCTTTATCAGAGCCCTAATTTGGTGCACTTGGGCAGCAGATTGATTTGGAATCAGAAGATGTGGGTGTTGAGTTTGGGCTCCATCATTTTCCAGAAGCACAGCCTTACAAAAATGTCAGCTTCAGTTTCTTCGTCTGTGAAATGGAGCTAACAGCAGTGATGGGTAATGCTGGTGTACTGGGCATATCAGCACACCAGCATAGAATATAGAATATTATAGAATTTTTTTTCAGTTCCTAACCTGCCTCCCTCATGGTTGCTGATTTCCTAGGAACATCCCATATGTTTAAGTTCAGTTTAACTTAATGGGAGGGTGTTTCTATGGCAGCGTGAGGAGGAAAAGGAAGGTTTTCATCCAGGCTTTCCTAGGAGCCTGCGTGTGTTTGACACAGAATGGAGCCTGTCTCTCTCTGGGCAAACACATGCTGAACCTCACAGAGCCAGCTCCCATCCTGCCATTCCAGGGGTGACAGAAGGGCTGTCTGCAGTGACAAGGAACTGGATGACATACCTGTGTGAATCCCAGCTGCCCACCCTGCTGGGAGGGCCTTATTCAGTTCCTGCTGAGCCCACTTTTTCTAAGGCCAGTCATTCTCCAGTTCAGGCAAAAGCTTGAAAAAGCAGCACGGCTGCATGGAAATGAGTGTTAGAACCATTAAGATGAGTAATTCCTCTTAGGCTCAACTGCTGTTTGAATAGTGGAAGCCATAAACTGTGCTACTCATGTTTTATTAAAAAACAGAACTGATGAACGATCTGCTTGACTCATTACATGGCAGAAACTATCTTCCAAAGGAAGGGCCAGAAGCCACGGTATGACATGCCTTGAAGACAGGATGACCCGAGCCGGCATGGCAGAATGTGTGTGAGGGCGAGCCCCCATGGAGCGGGGCGCCAAACTCTGATGGGGGGCACCAAGTTCACCATTCCAACTTTCCTTGCAAAGTTGGATTACAGTGAAGGAAGGAAGAAGATGACCTAGCCTTAGACATGCATAGCCACACAGAAATCAGGAGAGGGATTTAGAATGAGCAAAGGCTATTATTGTGTTGTTGTGTTTTTAAGTCAATTCATGGAGAAGTTCATTCTCAAAACAAACTTTATGCAGGTTTAGAGTCCAATATGATGGTGTTTGCTGAATAGTTCTTTTTGTGTAAGGGTCTTATTTGGTTTTTTGTTTGGCTTTGCTGTTGGGCTTCTCTCTCTCCAACCCCCACCCCTATCTCTCAGTCTCTCTCTTCCTCATATAGGATTTGGAACTAAGAAGAGACAAACAACCATCTTTGTTAGAACTGAACATCTCTCTAGAAAGCTGCCCTGTAAAAACTTTATACCATGACTCAATTACTACTTATAAGTTTTCAGCTGGATTTCAGAAACCCTGGGCCAGGTCACCAGGGCAGAGCCTTCTCTTTCACATATGCCATGAGCTCTGAGAGGCAGAGCAGAGACAGGCTTGGTTTTCAGGATCTCAATGAGCGCTGACAAATGGCTCCTTACTGACCCAAGCCTCTGTTTCTACAGCCAAGGCAAGAGATGGACTCCTGCCCTGTATTCAGTGATGGAGGGTCCATCCATCCTCACGGCCAAACATATGACTCAGAAGAAGGTGATTTTTCCCTTTGTTCTGACAAGTTCGGTTGCCTAAGAGCATTAGCGTATCATCACAAAACTCTCCACTTCATTTAAACTGGATAAATGCTACTTACATCTTCCTAACACAAGTCATCCAGATGGAAACTGAAAAATTCAAACATTGGAAAATCTGGCCCACCTGATGCCAAATGTTTGCCTCCCTGTTTTTCAGTTCTGCAGCCCTAAGAAGACAGACACAGACATAGTCCAGGAGCTCTCAGAGCAATGAAATTCAGCCCTGAGCAGAACCTCAGAGATCATCGGGGACACCCCTCCAGCCTCTAGCTCTGGGTAGGGCAGGACTTAATCATGCTCAGCTCAGGTGCTCAGCTGTACACTGAGATCATCCATCGGGACGCACTGCCCAGGAAACGCGTGGCCGAGAAAGAACCAGCAAGCGGCTGCAGACATGGAAAATGTGCCCCATAAAAGCAGAGAGCCATGGCCTGCCCCATCCCCCAGGGAATCGCTGCTGCCATGCCCTGTGACCCGATCTTCTCTCCTTTATATCAACTCCAGATATTCTAATTGTGACCTGATCTGAAAATTTTGCCATCACAAGTTCAATTATTCATTCATTGGACTCCTTGTTTCAGGAGGCACTGAACTGTGAAGCAGTACAGTAAAGATTTAGCACCTGCCCTCAAGAAGCTCAGAATCTATTAACAGACATGGGAGGGACTTCCCTGATGGTCCAGTGGCTAAGGCTCTGTGCTCCCAATGCAGGGGCCCGGGTTTGATCCCTGGTAAGGGAACTAGATCCACATGCCACAACTAGGAGTTCACAGGCTGCAACTAAAGATCCTGCATGTTTCAACTATTTGGTGCAGCCAAATAAATAAATACTAAAACAACATCAACAACAGTTTTTAACTAAAAAATAGTCTTAATATTTTACTCTCTTTGTATCTAACTCCCCTTTGCTCCTCTACCCCATGACTCCTCTTTTATCAAATGTTTATCAGAATCTTTCAGATATGTATTTACCTTGGTTATTATAAACTTTCCTTGTTTTCAAAATAGATATATGAATCTCTTTTGAAATGTACTTTGATCTCATTTATCATTACTCTGTTTCCTAAATGCATACTTGAATATTTGCAATTTCATTATGTGTGACTATAAGAGCCCTCTCTCTGCCTGAAAAAAACTATATAGAGGGACTCTGGGTTGCACTTGTGTAAAAGGAGAGCCATCAACGTGATGTGTTAAAAAGTGAAGTATACTAGTTACCTGGCTTCTTTTTATCTGTGGTCACTCACCTCATTTCTTCCTTCATACAGACTTTTTAGAAAATGCAAAAAATCATATTTCAATACAAGGTTTTAATTCCACAACACAGCTAACCATACATCAATAATATGACTCTTCGGAAAGACTGTTATTGTTATCTGTGATATTTGAAACAGTCTCTTTTTTCCCCAGGGATGTTATTTGTATCTGCCTCCTCACCCACCCGGGCTGTGTCCTGGCATCAGTGATGAGCAGCACCACTGAAATGCCACAGCATTAAGGCTGTGTGCATGCTGGTGGTCTGGGTCAAGGGCACTTGCTGGGCAGAATTCACAGGTCCTCTGGCAATCATGCTCCTCAGCTCCATCTCTGGCGGCTTCTCGCAGGCTCACAGCTGCTCCTGGTGACTCTCATTTATTTACCAACTATATTCTGATTGCTCAAAATCTGCCAGCTACTTGGCAAAGGGCTTCACCTGCAATGCCTCATTCATCCTAACCCAGGGATCAAACCTGGGCCTCCTGCACTGCAGGCAGATTCTATACCATCTGAGCCACAGGGAAGCCCAATGCCTCATTCAATCCTCTTTTAACAGTTTTGCACATTTCTGCACTCCCGGGTTCCAGACTGAACCAGTTCCTATCTGTGGGTGCCAGGATTGCCCATTTCACCCCCTGGTATCCATGGCTGCCCAGTTCTCAGATCTCTCCAGGACACTCCATCGAAAGCTATGGTTTTTATTATCATGCCTAGTGGAAGCACCAATTTGATGTAACAATAATAGATTATATCAGTAATAAGAGCTTGCATTATTTAAGCACTAGTCACCATGCTAAGCATGTTACATGAATTACCTCTTTTAATCTCCACGAGTACCTTACCACATAAATAACTGGGGTTTGGATGGATTAAATAATTTGCCCAAGATTACCTATGCAGATAAGGGATGGCAGATCCAGATTCTAACTTAGATCAGTCTGGCTCAAAGACTATACTGCTCCACTATCTCAAGGATTTTGGGCATTTTCCTTTAAAACTACAAACTAAAATGACTAATACAGACATACCTCGTTTCATTGCACTTTGCTTTATTGCACTTCTCAGATATTATTTTTTTACAAATTGAAGGTTGGTGCCAATCCTGATCAAGCAAATCTATTGGTGCCTTACTGCCTGCGGTACTTGCTCACTTCGTGTCTCTGTGTTGCACTGTGGTAATTCTCACAATATTTCTAACTTCATTTTATGTTTGTTATTGTGATCTGTCATCAGTGATTTTTGATGTTACTCTCGGGAAAAGAATAAAACTTGCTGAAGGCTCAGGTGATGGCTAGCATTTTTCAGCAATAAAGTATTTTTTAATTAAGATATGTACATTACTATAGACATAGTGCTATTGCACACATCCTAGAGTATAGTGTAAATGTCACTTTTATATGCACTGGGAAACCAAAAAATACATGTGACTCACTTTATTCCAATATCTGCTTTTATTTTCAATGACCTGAAACCAAATCCACAATATCTCAGAGGTATGTCTGTATTTGATAATAACTTTAGTTTGAAATTTTGGAATCGCAGACATTTAGACCTCTAAGGAACTTCACAGGCCAAGCCAAACCTGTGTCCCCCAGGAAGTGTGGGTTTCTTTCCACAGAGATGGTCTTCCAGGTGGCCCTATCTTCCTATGACAGGGTGACCATACAGATGAGGCTGCAAGACTGTGAAGAGCCCTGTGCAGCCTATTTTGTCCTTGGACAGCTTTGAGTGTTAGAAAGTTTAACCATTCAACGTCCCTGTCACTTCCACCCAGTTAGTAGTTCTGTTCACCGGGGTGTCCTAGCACAGGTCAAAACCTCTCCCAAAGCTTAGCCTTCCAAATACTTAAAAAGAGCGGTCATGTTTCCCCCAGGCTTTTGTTTTTAAACCTCCCCAGATCCTGCACCCATTCGCCAGGGACAAGTTCCGAGAGCCCTCCCGTCCTGTCAGTCCTTGACCCAGGTGTCCACTTCACCTTGGGAACGCCCAGAACAGAATGCAGCCTCCTGGCCGAGTCCAGGGCGTTCTCCTCTCCCTCTCTCCTGTGGAACACGGCAGCCCCACTAATGCCACCCTAGAACACATATGCTTAAGCTAGTTGTATCCTGCTGTTATTTGCTTTTTCAAAACAAACATTTATTGAATGTCTCTTTTGTACGAGGCTTGAAGCTTTCACTGATCTCCTCTAATTCTGACAACAAACTTGTAAAGGAGCTACAGTTTTTCCCACTTTTCTTGAAAATGAGGAAACACGAGTTCAAAGAGACGATGTGGTTTCCCTAAGCTCTCACAGCCTACAAAGAATGGAGCTGGGATCCAGATCAGAACTCCCAAACCATCCTCCTTTCACTCCACCATGCTGCTTGCTGCACTCTGAGTTGTTGCTCAACCAAATCCCTTTTCTCTTAAGTGCTCATCAACCATTTGTTTAATGATATATTCAAAGACTTTTGAGGGTAAGCCATGAAGCCGACTGGTCTAGACTTTTAGAAATCAGAAACCCTTTCCCAGTTTTGAAATGTTAGTCCATTTATGTCTTTTTGAAACCTTTCCTATCCATCATGATAGAAGAGATATTATGCAAAAGTTGATATGAAATAATCTACACACTTCCCCCACATGGCAGGGAGAGCTGAATTTGGTGAGTGCGGCAGGTACTCTCTATCTTTTTGCCCTCAACGTGGGATTCATAGTCCTCTTTATGGGATCTGTTTTACCCTTTCCAGTACAAAGAGCACTGTCTTTATGGAAACAATGGAAAAAAGAACAAGTAAAAGGTGTCCAGCTTTGCCTTCTCACTCTTTTTTGTTAAACATTTCACCATTTGCTCTGAACAATGATCTCTCCAATTCTACTTCTTGCTTCTTCTATAAGCAGAGCCCTAAAAAGTTCCTTTATTACCTTGTGCAGTTCCCCCAAGCGTTTATTCCTTCATGCACCCTAGCCTTCCTGACACAATATCCATTTTCAGAATTTCCCACCCTCCATTTCCCCTCCTCACCCACACAAACTACACTGAGCTTCTGATTTGGTGAACAAAGCAAACTATCCTTGGATTAAAAATGTCTGCTTTTCTAAATTCTAGGGAACATAGTTGATCACATCCGTGCACATTCCAAGATGGTTGGGCCACTTCCATGCCAAGCAGCTCTCCTCTGTATTAAGCACCATGGTGGTCAAAGTAGGATTCCTCTCACAGCTTCTCTGCCTTCTTAGAACTATCCACATGGCATGGGAAGAAGGATCAACTGCTGTTTCTAAGAGACTGATATTCTTAGCAAATATGTAGGTAAACTGCCCTTATTTTGCTTTGTTGCTAATTAATATGTTTTTAATCCCTACTTCAGGTTTTGAACTCAGTATCCCCCAGATAATTCTTTGGATGTTTCCTTTTATTTTCTTAAAATTCCCACTTTGAATTTCACCTCAAATGCATGTATTGCCATACAAAGATGTATTTTCCTGAATTTTACCCACCTATTAGCTATGTTGGTGGGATATGGTGTTTTATGTTTTAGTTCTATCTGTCAACTCTCATCTAGGCATAACCCACCCCCCACACACAAGTCTCAGTGGTATCACTGAGGTTGTTTTTATCTTTTTGTGCCCACAATCCAGGGTAACTTGCTTCTTCCACCCTCTGCATCAGTGGAGAGATGTCAGAAGCCATTGTTTGTTCCTGCTCATGGCTTTATTTACTCTTGAAAGGGACTAGCCCCTTTTTCACTATTCCATTCAGCACTATTCACATGTGCTGCCTTCGTTGGGTCCAGTTTTACAGGTTTAAAACAGAGCTCGCTGGTTTACCTATGCTCTTATTTACTTATTATTCTTTTATTAAATCTCAGTTATTAAAAACAAAGAGAAAAGTCACTACTGTGAAGCTTCCTATGATGTGCACTTCAAAGTCAAAAGCATACCACAAAACCCAGAAACCCAAGTCAACAATACCCCTGACCCCAAGTTTTCTCCACTGTGTTTGCAAAGGCTGTGGAGTGTTTGACAGTAACATAATTGCAATAATGAGGAGGCCTGCCAGCCAGGTTGTGGTCTGAAGCTCATGGATATTTTAGCCCTAGGCTCAGCTTCAGGCCAGCAACGGTCACCTGGGCCAGAGTCACCGATGGAATCCCTTATGCTCAGTTACACACAAATGCGACATTAATGGTACCTGGTGCACAATGCTACAAATTCAAAAGGCTCAGAGAGCTGAACTCACAAACTTGGGGAAAAAAAATAATTTAGGCTGCCTGTTGCCTTGTTTTTTTTAGTTAATCAAAGCCGGTGTGAGAGCACCCACTTAGCGACACTTTCTTAGGTGTCTGGCGAGGATGTGTGGGACTGCTTCTGACTTCAGATCCCCACGTTGGTTTCTTTGTCTCTGAAAAGCTTCCTGGATGTTTGTGGGCCATCGGCTTGCCTAGTTCTCTTCCATCGTTGTTCTGTGAATGCAGCTATTATGCTGGGCTAACTAGTTGAACGCCAGCACTCCACTAATGCTAGACTTGCCACTGAGCGTCTCTCTTACACTTCCATCCTCATAAGCAAATCCTGGGTTAGCTCAACCCAATCTCCCCAAGCAGGCTGAATGTCTGAAGTGCTAAACAGTAGACAACAAGACAACCTGGGACAAAGATATGTATTCATATAGGTTTAAACGCATTTGTTATCTTCTTTAAAAATTCAAGTGGTATAATAGACACTATCATAATATGATTCACCAGAAGTCTGCAAGAGATCAGCAGTCAGGTAACATACCTTATTTTAGATATAGATAAATTAAGACTGCACCATGCTGTGCTTAGTCACTCAGTCGTGTCCGACTCTTTGTGACCTCATGGACTGCAGCCCGCCAGGCTCCTCTGTCCATGTGGATTCTCCAAGCAAGAATACTGGAGTGGGTTGCCATGCTCTTCTCCAGGGGATCTTCCCAACCCAGGGACTGAACCCAGGTCTCCTGCATTGCAGGCAGATTCTTTATCGACTGAGCCCCCCGGGAAGCCCAAATTAAAATGAACAATAACTATATATCCATTATTAGTATTTGGGTAAAAGTCCCCACCTCATAAACCATGGGTAAATAATTCTTTGATCAACATCATTCTTTGATCAACTCTGAAGAAAGGAAACGAAATGGGACAGGATCCTACTATTTGACCCACTGTACAATTGGACTATTGGCTCCTGAGTGAAAAAAGAAAAGAGTATGATGTGCTGTCTAATCCAAATCGCCTGTGTAAGGGACCTCAGATCCAGTAAGATACAAAAGAAAGGTGTACAGGAGGGTAATCAAAACACCGGAGATGGAGTGGCTCTTGTAGCACTCACACTGGATACATTGAGCATGTACGGAAGTGGAGAGGAACAGGAAAGGGGAGAGAGAGGAGGAGAAAAGAACTTGTAGGAACTACCTTCGGAGAAGGCAATGGCACCCCACTCCGGTACTCTTGCCTGGAAAATCCCATGGACGGAGGAGCCTGGAAGGCTGCAGTCCACAGGGTCGCTGAGGGTCGGACACGACTGAGCAACTTCACTTTCACTTTTCACTTTCATGCATTGGAGACGGAAATGGCAACCCGCTCCAGTGTTCTTGCCTGGAGAATCCCAGGGGCGGGGGAGCCTGGTGGGCTGCCATCTATGGGGTTGCACAGAGTCAGACACGACTGAAGCGACTTAGCAGCAGCAGCAGTAGCAGGAACTACCTTTGTATCAGAACAGAACCCATTACACGCTGAATGCCTGCTGTGGCCACTGCCCGGCTGGTTTCCTGGCCTTAACAGACTGGACCTTAAGACCTGGGGTGGGGCTCTGCCTAACGAGGACAGAGTAATCCAACAAGCCAATCAGATCTTCTTCTCTGGGGTTTGGGAATCAAGGTAACCCCAAGAGACTAAGCAGTGGTGGGAACAATGGCTGTGAGCGGAAACACATGGCTGAAAGCCAGAGCACCGAGGAAGACAGGCAGTGAGCAGACGCCCCACGGCAGTGCGGGTCATGGGGCAGACTGGAGCTGAAAGAACTGGGAGTGGCAGGAGTTGCAAGTCCTCCAAGGATGTGTGCTAGAGCAGGAAGTAATGGTGCCAGCTCCTTGGGGGCAAAAAGGCAGTCCAGTCTCCAAGTTCTTAGGCCTGTGGGGTCATCTTTGCTGCCAGAACAACTGCCCAGGCTCCGTGAGCATGGGCAGCAATGGCTATTTCTGTCTTGTTTCCTTGATCTTCTATACAGTGAGCCTCCAACTTTAGGGAGGCCAAGAATCTAACCCAGCTGTGTATACTTTCTCTGATTTAATCCTGACCACAGCCCTTTTNGTGGCCACTGCCCGGCTGGTTTCCTGGCCTTAACAGACTGGACCTTAAGACCTGGGGTGGGGCTCTGCCTAACGAGGACAGAGTAATCCAACAAGCCAATCAGATCTTCTTCTCTGGGGTTTGGGAATCAAGGTAACCCCAAGAGACTAAGCAGTGGTGGGAACAATGGCTGTGAGCGGAAACACATGGCTGAAAGCCAGAGCACCGAGGAAGACAGGCAGTGAGCAGACGCCCCACGGCAGTGCGGGTCATGGGGCAGACTGGAGCTGAAAGAACTGGGAGTGGCAGGAGTTGCAAGTCCTCCAAGGATGTGTGCTAGAGCAGGAAGTAATGGTGCCAGCTCCTTGGGGGCAAAAAGACAGTCCAGTCTCCAAGTTCTTAGGCCTGTGGGGTCATCTTTGCTGCCAGAACAACTGCCCAGGCTCCGTGAGCATGGGCAGCAATGGCTATTTCTGTCTTGTTTCCTTGATCTTCTATACAGTGAGCCTCCAACTTTAGGGAGGCCAAGAATCTAACCCAGCTGTGTATACTTTCTCTGATTTAATCCTGACCACAGCCCTTTTCATTTTCACTTTTTCTCAGCCCTTGTCAGTATTACTC
This sequence comes from Redunca redunca, assembly GCA_006410935.1. Classification (NCBI taxonomy): domain Eukaryota; kingdom Metazoa; phylum Chordata; class Mammalia; order Artiodactyla; family Bovidae; genus Redunca; species Redunca redunca. The sequence goes on from SJYQ01003845.1 coordinate 25,972, forward strand.
TCTATGAAAAGATGAAGAAAATCTGGGAAGGGGCAGTGACTTCAAAGTCCTTCCTGGCCCCACACTACTTCCTCCTGTGGTTAAGGAGCTCCTTGTGGCCTCATCCCACCAGGAACCCTCTGCTATGGGTGTGAGGTGCACAGGGCAGCCTCAGGCCAGGAAAGCAGGAAGGTGACCCCAGGACAGCCTCTGACACAGGCCTCTCTATACCGGGGCTATTTCTGAGGGTCACCACAGAGAGGAAATGCGACTGCCACGTCGGCTCCTTGCCTGCTCCTAAATCCACTGCAGCACCTCCCCCTTGCCCCGCTCACTGACCACTCCTACCCCCAACTGTGTTGCCTACAGGGTGTCCTGAGAAATACCAGGCCCATCAATGCTCTGCCCTAAAAACGGATTCCACGGTCAAATAAGTTTGGGAAAAGTTGCACACCCTATATTCCTTTGAGAGATTCCCAATGCATGTTCCCATATTTAAACCTCTGAGAAGTTCTACAGAAAAGAAAAGTTTAAGTTCCTCAACTTTCCAAAAATAGAACTTTTCTTTTTTCCTAGTAGGATCCTGAAGAAAATCACTTTGGAAAATGCTACTGTCATGATTTGGATGCATGTAAGAGCCAGGAAACCCGGGCCTTAAGCTTTTTCCTTTGATGAAAGCTTTCCTATGTGGTACCGGGCCTAGGCCCTTACACCCCAGCACATTCTTGCACAGGATAAAGCTTCCCATACGCGAATGTCTATTGTTACCTGAACTGTCAGAGAAGGTGATGGTAATTCCCACACTTTTGCCCTTCTGGATGTTCGCAGGCTCTGTCCTGCCAGCAATCAAGATTTTTTGCCCCTTTACAGCACTTTTCTCAGCCCTACAGCTCCCCGCTGCCCTCTCATCAGCTTCCTGTACTCACCGAGGCCTGGACCCTATCACATTCCACCCTGTGGTCTCAGCTGCAGCAGTCACTACAAACTCAATTTCTGTCCTCTCAGTTCTGGTTACTCTACACCGCCCGCCAGCCCACAGGATGTCATGAATGCCGTTACCTCTCGTGTGACCTTCCACACCCTGAAGCTCCACCCAAGAGCGTTTTAGGTCACACGACCGCATTTTCCTTGTTACAGATGAATGCATGAGCATCTCCTGAGAACCAAGGTGCCACAAGCGAGAAGCAAACTCACAGAGTACAACAACAAGAAAAACAAATGGCCCGTTGGTATTTTCATATTCAGACACATGGTCACATAAGAACCATCCTTATCTGTCCTGCTGAATAAAAATATAAAATCAAGAACGACTACCCCAACCAGCCTTCCTGGCACACTGACTTTGAGTGGAATTCGACTTGCCCATGAGGTTTATTCTACTCCAAGCCACACTGATCGTGTTCTCTCTTCCTTTGGCCATTGTCCACCACGGGTGTCTGGGCAAATTCACCCTCATTGAGAGTGTGACATGTGTGTCCCAAAGGGCCAGGAGAACTGTGGTCTCCAAAGGAGAATGGGTGGTTAGCTATCCCTGGGCTAAGTTCGTGTCTCTAATCAGACACCTGCATCCTGTAACACATACTTCATGGCTGATAAACCCAGCAGGAGCACGAGGGCCTCATACTGTGATTTCAAACAGATCACCTACTCTTCCAAGTCCTATTAGTTGGAAGTACCTCAAATTCTTCTCTAAGTCCTGTTAACAATGGATAGTCCTTTTGCCCCCAAATCTGACTTAAATGAAAGGTTGCAACAACTGTCTAACAGGAAAGCCTAACATGACCTAAGCCACCCATACCTGTTTCTAGACACCTTCAGAGAACACAGGCTTGGGCATGAGGTAGTCAAAATGAGCCGAAGGATGAGCAGACTCGCTGGCTTAATTGAGTTTTTTTGCTGAGCACCAGTGAGACATGAGTACAGATTAGAATTCCATTATGGGTTTTTAATAATTAAACATTACATGTTTGGAACCTCATTCTTCTGTATTACTTTTTAAATATTAATCTATTTACATCAGCTGGACTTCCTGCAGCTTGACACGCAGTAAACGAGAGTCACGCTGTGAGAGACGACTGTGCTCCTAGCTTGACATCTTTGATGTTCAGTAACAGCAATGCGACACCAACCCTCGGTTCAACCCAACCCTGCACCATAATCACCTGCCTTTAACAATGCAGCTTCTTCATTTTCCAACACACTCATTATTACGCTGACTTGTTTTAATTAGCAAGAATCCAAATTCGTCTTATTTGGAAGGTTTTATGATGCCCCTTGAGACCTCAGGGGTGGGAGGCATCCTGCCCTCTGCAGAACCAGCGTTGGGAATGGATGTGAAGGCACGTGAGGGTTTCCTTGGCTACTGCCTCACACTGTGATGAGACACCAGCAGAAAACTCCCAAACCTGGAGCACACATAAAACCTCACTAAGGGCTAACCCTGCTTTGGGCTGTGCCCTCATGCCAAGAGGACTTTCCCTCGGTGGCCAGCAGACATGGTCCTCCAGGGGACTCTGTGGCCTTCCTGCCTCCTGTCTCATCAGCTCTGTCACCAGCTCCTCAGGGCCCTTCTCTCTGCTGCTAGGAGTTTTTGATTCTGATTTTGGCTGCCTGTCTGTCCTCTCCCAGCTCCAAGGCAGAACATCCTGAGGACAGAGACAAGGGCTTCCCAAAAGCCTAAATGCAACAGTGGATGGTCTGAGGCTGGACAATCAGTGGAATCCAGGACTTGAGACCAGGCAGGATGATCAAGGGCTGTCTAAATCCAAGGACAGGGGGAACCTGTGCAGTGAGGGTCCATGACTCCACGGTCTCCTAAGTCGAGGTCATCAGCAGACCCACGTGTCCTCTCAGCCCTCGCAGAGTGTGCCATAGAAAGGTCTCCAATTTGGTTTCAATTAATGAATTTTATTCCCTTTTAAGATAAAGCTGACCATGCAGACCAGTGATGCCCTGTTCTAAAGAGTAAAATCCCATTTTATTTCATAAAAAGAGCTGCAGGATTCAAAATGGAAAATTACCTGGGAGCTACCTTTGTAATAGAAAAGGAGCACCCCTATTCGGACTGCCCACCTCTGTTACCAGAGGAAGCTGGAGGTACTGACACCTCAAGAGGTTAAACATAAAGATCTCTACCAAATGCCAACATATCTTTCTCTGTTTTACCTGTCAGTGTCATGGAATGGCTTATGCAAAATACCTCAATGCAAACATCTCTAATTAGTCTCAGAAGGAAGCCCAGTCCCAAACCCTCGAAGGCAATGCATGGTGCCCACAATGGCTAGTCCGGGAAGGCTTCGAGTCCCAGACAGTGACTGGTGGTCCCCAGGAGCTGAGTGCATCCTGGAAGGCTTGTCTGTACTAGACTTCAGGAAGAACAAGTAGATTCCTAGTGTGTAGGGGAAATGCTCTCAGCTCCTGGGGGCTTCTGCAGTGGCTGAGGCCTCCATCTCTCTCAAGCCACTGTGTTCAAATCTCCCTGCAGCAGACATCTCCTTTTGACCGAGAGTTTCAAGGTCCTTTCCACCAATCACAGGAACAGATGACTTTCGCCTCCTCTTCCTGCCCTTCAAAGACATCACTAACAAGCAGGTGGAGCAGTCAGACGCCTGCTCCACCCTAGATTCTCCAGAACACTCCGCTGATTCTCACATTCCGATTTTACCCTTGGGAACACACCAACATTTGAATAACTCCCGGATTTAAGAAAAGCAAGTACTTGCTATAGGTGGACAGAAGTCATTCAGTAGGAGATTGCCCAGTTAGCTTTTCATGTTTATGAGACAGACTAGGAAGCAGAAAAAGCTAAGCATTCTCTGTTTGCCTAATCCCCAGAGACTGTGGTTTCCTCAAGATTATCTCAGCCTTTGTCCCTCTGATTTTCAAGTGACTTGGAAAACACAGGATCATATTCCCTAAAAAATATCTAAAAGCTTCACCAGTCTATTGCTTGGAAGTAGCCCACTAATATTCAGTCTAAATCTTTTGCTTAATTTCATTCCCTCATTCTTACCCTAATGAAACCTCTTGTCTCAAGCTAAATAAATTCCTTCCTTCCTCAGTGTTTATATCCTTTAGATGTCTGAAGACCATGGTCATGCCAACCACCCAATCCTCAGACCTAACATGAGCCAAATGCAATAGGAAGAATGGTAACACAAACAGTCCCTGTGTTTGCCTCAGACTCCAGCTGGGTCTTCCCTGCTTTGTTAGCTCCCAAGATCCTTACCCATTGTGAGTGTTCCAATTATTAGTCTAAAAAGGGAAATTCCAACAGGTCAGAGCAGTAAACAGTTATCGGAGGGTATTCAGATTGATGCTCCCACTGAATTTATAAACAGGGGACAAAATCCCTGCAGAATAATTACCTCTAAATATTTCAAAAATTTCCATCAGTAATGCTGAGAGACATTTTTTAAGGAAGGATACAAGTTAAACAGTGAAAATGATAGATTATTAAACTCCCTTTTAATATGTTTTTGCATTCCACACATAACAATTCAGCAACTTTCAGAAGTCCAAAGTCATAATGCCTTGAGATGAGCGGGCACCAGGGAGTTATTTACATCTCACCTCCCAGTCAGTGCAGGCAGCCCTGCCACTATATGCTTGGCTGGTCATCTGACTCAACTGTGATGCTTCTGCCAATGGGGAACTCACTACTTCACAAGGATGTCTATCCTACTTTTGTTAGCAAACTCTTTCTGATACTGAGAAGAGATCTGTCCTCCTGCAACCCCTACCCCTAGGCCTGGCCCTCTACCCCAAAGCCACTCAGCATGGCTATAGCCTCTTCCACACAGCTGCCCTGAATCTACCTGGCAATGGGGTTATATGTGTCCCCTTGGCCTTTTTGTCTAAGCAGAGCATTGTCCTTAAGGCATCATGACTTTCAGACTGGCCCAACCCAGGCTGCCTCCGTCTCACCTCCATTCCATTTTCAATATGTAACACCCAAGGGAAAACAAAACACTCTCCTGAGACTGCCCTCCAGGGATTGCTAGCGCTTAGCTTGCAGGAGTCTTCATGGTGTGGTTTTGTTGGAAAGGTCTTCCTTTCCTCTTCCTCAGAAATGACATTCTACCTTTAAAGACTTGTTTCTTTAGGTTAAAATGTTACAAATTTCAGGAGTAAAAATCCAAATATCCCCCAAGGGATAATATTTTAAACCACTCACAGCCAGTATAAATTGATTTATTCAGCAGTTTTGGACTGTGACCTAGATTCTAATTGCTGGCTTTGTCATTTTCTAGCTATGCAACCACAAGCACATTATTTAACCTCTCTGAATAGGGAAAATAATTAGTTGAGAATAAGGTATTGGGGTCGGCAAATTAAGACAATAGTCACTGAGGGCTTCCCTGGTGGGCCAGTGATTAAGAATCTGCCTGCCAATGCAGAGGACACAGGGTCAGCCCCTGCTCTGGGAAGAGGCCACATGCCACTAGACAACCAGGCCCGTTTGCCACATCTGCTGAAGCCTGTGCATCTACAGTGTATGCCCCTCAACGAGAGAAGCCACTGCAATGAGAAGCCTGCAGCTAGAGGAAGCCTGTGCCCAGCAGTGAAGACCCAGCGCAGTCAAAAATAAATGAAAATAAAATGTTTTACAGACAACAGTCACTGAACATCACCCCAGGATGTGAACTTACAGCACATACACTTCTCCTTTTCACTTTCTTTTCTTTCTACTTACCACCTCTACAATTCTCAGAAAAAAGATAGTAGACTGTGTCATCATTATAGTTAATACCGAGGTCATCAAGGGTAACATAAAACGTGTGAGTGAAATTCCAGTCAACAACAAATGGATGGATAGGCATCTTTAATAAATGTTTTTCTGCCATCCTTCTGAAATATTGTGAGGCATCATCCTTGAAGTTAAGTCAAAGAGAATCCCTACATGGGACAGGTATTTTTATTCTGGGATCTGTCTTAGAAGGACCCTTAAGAAATTCTAAATATTGATCTCTGTGTGGAAAAATAAAATGCCAAAGTAGCCACAGAGTTGACCCCTGACTGGGATCGGTAAAGCTGCAGTAGGGCACACTGCCCTGAGTGTTCTGCATAAAGGCAGCTCTGCGGCTCTGAGCCAGAGCTTCTCCAACGTAGATACACATCAGAATCACCTGGTGGTTATGCTAAAACACAGATTCTAGATATTGATAGGTCAGTGTTCATTGAAGAATTATTCACAGGGGCCAAAGGATGGAAACAATCCAAGTTTCCATCAACAGATGAATGAATAAACAAAAATGTGGCATATGCATATGATGAGATACTATTCAACCATAAAGATGAACCAAGTGCTTACACATGGCACACCATGGATGGACCTTGACAACACGGTTAAGTGAAAAAAAACAGACACAAAAGGCCGCATATTACATGATTCCACTTGTGTGAGACTCATACAGACAGAAAGTAGATTCGAGATTCTCAGGGGCTGGGGGAAAAGGGAAGAAGGGAGTTATTGCCTAATGATTAGAGTTTCTGTCTGGGGTGATGAAAAAGCTTTGGAAATACATAGTGGTGACACTTGTAGAACATTGAGAATGCCACTGAATTACATGGTTAAAATGGCAAATGTTATGTTACACTATATTTTACGATATTAAAACATTGTAACCCCACGCATTCCAGGGCCACAGCCCCAGACTTTGTGATTTTGGTCTGGAAGCGGGGGCTGTCTAAGAGTCTGCATTTCTAACCAGCTTCTAGGTGATAACTGGTGCAGCTGGCCCAGGGACCACAGTTTGAAATCACTGCCCCAAGCCCACAGTGAGGCTGAGCAACCCTTCAACTTCTCCTGCTTTGCTTTGATCATCGTCTAGAAAAGGTCAAACTTCTCTGCATGTATAGCAATGTCAACCCAATGCTACAGTTTAGTCACTCAGTAGTGTCTGACGCTTAGTGACGCTATGGACTGTAGCCCGCCAGGCTCCTCTGTCCATGGAATTCTCCAGGCAAGAACACTATAGTGGATTGCCATTTCCTCCTCCAGGGGATCCTCCCAACCCAGGGGTCAAACCTGCTTCTCCAGCATCGGGAGGCAGATTCTTTACCACTGAGCCATCAGGGAAGCCCAATGTCAACCGAGGTTGGGGATAGTAAAAGCAGCTGCAAGCAGGCCGACCTGAAGCTCTCAGGGCTGCCCTGTGATTTTTTCCCTCTTTCTCTTCTAAGTTTTGAGCTGCCATTGCAGCAGGAATGCCAGTAACTAACACCAACATCAGCAGAGTGGAGACAGGAACAAGTCTGAATGGGCAGTGAGGTCATGGAGAAAGCCATCTTCAGGGGCCTCATTCTCAGAGGACTGTCTCCCTCCCTAGTCTAAACTCACTACATTAATGATGAACTATTTTCTAATGGGACTTATTAAAGTCCTTGCTGCCTAGGTGTCAAAAGAATTTGTGTGCCAGGCTTCCTGATACTGACCTGGGCAAGATATTCACATGAGGCATAAAGGATGTAATGCATGTGTCTCGTTTAGGGTCCACTAAACTGCCGAAGAGCTCACATTTCTGAGATTCTCTTTTTTGACATTTTTGGGTTCACCTCAAGTTCACTGGTTTTCCCAATGGTATTACTTAACTTCTACAAATTTAATATATTTTTATTCCTGCTCATTTGAGAGCTGTATTTCCACACATGCATGCTTAATTGAGCAAAGTGCACTGGGCATTTTTCCCTACAGAGGTAACGGCGCAGCTTTCTCACCCGGAAGAAACAGCACCCCTCATCACTGCTGTTGAGTAGCCTGCCATCAGAGGCTGATGTGAATATCCATGGCAACACAGGTGAACCCAATGCCCGGCCGGGCGGACCGCGTGGAGCGGGTCCTCCCACCAGGCTGAGGCAAGGCAATAGCTTTTACTCAGCAAGCAGATAAAGTGTTGGTTCTTTTCAATTCACAGGGCTGTCATGTTTAAATATGAAAATGTTGCTTATAGACAAATGTTAGTGACAGCAGCCTGTGGAGACGATCACGGTTTGCACTCTCACTCCTGCTAAAAATAGGCTCGCTTTCTCTGGATTCCTGCAAATTCCACATCTGCAGGAAGTTTTTGTTGCTGGTGCTGGCCCTTGCCTTTCTTTTCCGAAGATTACTGTTCTTTGGCTCTGCCAGGGCCCCCTCCCGAAGGGAGAACGCCATTCAGAAGGATAATAAACACCCCAGGCTCAGACAGTCCCACAAAGGCCTCATGTGGGTTCTCAGTTATTATCACAGGCCCTCGCCTCTGAAGTCTTTAGGGAAGAGGGAACCAAGCAGAATCCAGGGGTAGGATCACTCGACCTTCGGAAAGAAAAGATGGAGCCTGACAGGACGGGCTGGGCAGGTTGGGAAGCAGGAGATTCCTCTGTCTGGGGACCACCCATCAGCAGCCACACCTGCTCCAGCCAGGCAGACGGCCGGCTCCCTCCCGCGTGCTGGAAGAATTTTGTTTTTCAGGTATTATATTCACACCCAGCAAATGGTAACTATGGTAATGATGCATTTTGAGCAAATGTTCAATTTTTCTCAAGACAAGTGTTCAATAGCCTTTATTATTCCTTCTTTTTTCCTGCCCAAGGGTATGTGTGTGTGAGGGAGGGAGAGAGAGAGAGAGAGGGAGGAAGGAAAGGGAGAGGGAGGGAGGGACGGGAAGGAGGTAGCCAGGGAGAGAGGGAGGGAGAGAGAAATGTTGCCTTAGGTATTTTCAGGACCAGCCAGAAGATATTGCTCAGAACATGACCTAAGCGCCTTCAGACGCCCCTAGTGTTTCACTGCACCCTAGAATTACTGGGGAAGCTTTGCTCGGTCCCCACTCTCAGGGGTTCTAACTCAGCTGGCCTGCAGCGGGTGGGGCCTCCGTCAGGGCTTCGTGGCAACCCCGTGGCAACCAGGCCCGGCCTCCTGAGCAAAGGCCACAGGTTCACTCACAGATCCTTTGGCTGCTCAGATGTGCCGGGTGCCTTCTTCCCAGACCAGCCTGCCTCACTCCCTGCTGCCTCTGTGGGCCAGCCACCTCTGATATGCCCTGGTGAGGATTCTAGACAGGAGACAGTTAGGAGAGCAGTTATGGCTCCTTCTCCCTGAGAAAGAAAGATGGGCCAGCTCCGCAGTCCTGGCCCAGCTGCCTTGCTCAGGGGCACCCCAGGCAGCTCTGGACCCAGTGAGTGCCACTGGAAGGGAATACCCATCTTATTCCCCTCCCATCTCCAACTGGGAGAGGAGGTATGACTAAGAAGGCTCTTTGGGACTTCCCTTGTAGTTCAGTGCTAAGACTCTGCACTCCCAATACAGAGGTCCCGGGTTCAATTCCTGGTCAGGGAACTATTAGATCTATTAGAACTATTAGATTAGAACTAATAGATTCCACATGTTACGACTGAAGATCTTGCATGCCACAATTAAAAAAGATCACCTATGCCACAACAAAGATCAAAGATCTCTTGTGCTGCAAATAAGACCCGATACAGCTAAATAAATATATATTTTTAATCATAAAAAGCGGGCTCTTTAAATGAATTCCTATGTATTGATCCCTCTATGGGACCCACCTTTGTTTATGGAAATTGGAGATGCGTGTTTATGTTGGGAGGAATCTTCCTAGAACTGGATCCCAAGATCAGGAAGGGGTCAAAGAGCACCAGAGGATGGAGCCCTGAGAAAGCCCGGGGACAGCATATAAGATCATGACCCCACTGCCCAGCCCTAACTTAGTGTTTTCCTCACAGTTTAGTCCTCACCAGGGATAGTGGTGATCTGGGGGGTGCAGGGTTTCCCCACTAGTCCTCCCAGAAACTCTGTCCTCCTCCTTCTGCCTGGGATTCCTAATGCCTAATGGAGCCAGTGGGCAAGGTCACCCCGCTGACCAGGGCTGCTAACACCATCTACCACCCCAGGCTGAAAACTCCTCGGGATCCAGCAGAGAGGACATGGGCAATGTATCAACTACCTATACATTACACACAAATTTTGCATTACAAGCTGAATTACAACCAAGATCTCAGCCCTGTGCCCCACGGTTGTTCTGTAATTTCTATCATACACAAACATCCATGTATTCTTGAGATTTGCTCAGAAATAGGACATGTAGCCTACCAGTATACATCCTGGGGCTTTTCTTGTCTAGAGGAGCTATTCCTACAAAACCCAGTCTCCTATGTGCTCCTCTCTAGAGTGTCAATCTCTCAGGCAGGGTGGGGTACCCCAGAGGGTGCAAGGACAATCCAGTGAAGGGATGGAAGAAAATATTAGGGCATCTCATTTTAACTGATTGGGCATGTAATCAAAAACCCACAGGTTTTTTGACTTGAGGTCATAGGTCTAAGGCACAGTGGGGCCTCACTTTTTACGAAACACTGAAAGCAGCATTAGGCTGTGAATAGCTGCAGGGCAAGGATGATTACTCCTTAGGTTTTCTTTACCCTTAGGAGTGTAAAGAACAGATCAAAAGTGATGAATGCCCCTTGTTTCTTAAGGAGCTTTTGGATGCCAAATCTAATAGACTCACTTGACTCCCTTTCCCAGATCTGATGTAAGATTTGTCCTGCCTTGGGACCCCTCTTTGGCACTCTTCCCCTTGCTCAAAGCTCAGGTCACTATAAATCTGATGTTACTTGAGTTTTTATCATGTCTGTCCTAGACTCTTAGCTTCTTGAGGGCAGAGTCTGTTTCTTAACTCATCTCCTGCAAACATAGAGCTTTCATTTTAAAAAAGATGACCATGTCATAGTGAGGTCACTGGGCACTAAGTAGTTCCCTGATTTTGGATTCCATACCCAGTAAAAAAACCCCTCAAAAACAGCTTTTAAATTCGCCACCTTATCCCTTAAATTAATTTTGCCTAAAGAATTTTATGGGTGTGTGCTCACTTGTGTCCCTTTGCAACCCCACGGACTGTAGCCCATGAGGCTCCTCTGTCCATGGGCTTCTCCAGGCAAGAATACTACAATCGGTTGCCATTCCCTCCTCCAGGGGATCTTCCTGACCCAGGGATAGAACCCACGTCTCCTGAATCTCCTGCAATGCAGGCAGATTCTTTACCACTGAGCCACTATTTATTATCACTGTAATCCCATTTTTTAAAAGAAAAGAAAAAAGACAGTTTAATGCCACGCAACTGAAAGACATAAGTTCTGAAAGAAAAGATCATCCATCCCTGCAAAAGACTGGGACCTTACACCTCCATATAAATTAGCACCTAACCAGCATTCTCATTTTCCCATTTATCATGCCCTAGTCCAGGAATCACCATTTAGACACAGCTGAGGTGAAGGGAAACCACAGCACAATTCCAGCCAAATCACTGACAGCACTCTGCTCCCCTGGGCGGCTAAGAAGAGAAGTCCGTTCCCAACAGAACTATGATGTGGGAGGTGTAAGGTGTTTGTCCCACCATCTGCTTCATCAGTCTTTCTTCCCCTTGGTTATCTATCCTTCTTTCAGGGCCTTGATCCCCGACAAATAAACCCAACATGTCAAACCAAGGCTTTCACCTTGGATAGCCTCAAAACCCAAGGAAAGTAACCTCTGATGGTAGAATTTCAGGTGAGTGGGTGGCCGTATCTTCCCCTTGAGTAGCCCCTCAAATCACAGCATATTCATGGCTACAAACCAATCCACCTCTCTCCAGCTGGCCCTGTAAAGAGGTCCACAGCTCCAGTTGCTGTAAGGATGCTGACTGACAGTCTCTCTCATATTGGTCAGAGGACAGCATATAATGCTGATATGGTTAATTCTATCATTTGAACTGAAAACAGTGTTATACCCAGAAAATGACCGTACTGACTGCACTACGTGTGCATCATCAACAAAAGCCAGCCTCAAGCCACGCGCTGCCCACCTGCACACAAAAGGCTCCTGAACCACACAGGAGCAGCTTCTTCCTGAGCTCTTCAGTACTAAGGTTTTTCTCTTGCATCTTCAGTTTATCAAGTGCTAGCATATGCTTGCTATAGCATGTACCAGGTACTAAATGCCTAAGAAAAATTAGAAGAAAAACTCTTCAATGAAAAAAAAAANGGCGTCAGAATTCAGTTTGGATTTCAGCTTCCCATCAGAGTCCTCACCTTCTCTTCCTAAATTGGAGCCCTAAGGCTCAGACTTCAAATATGCAAGGGCACTGAAGCAGTGGGCTGAGTTTCCCGTGGAGCTGTGGTCATTCGAAGCTGTGTCTGTCCCCCTCCCACCTTCCTTTACCAGTCCCCCAACCTGCTCCTTCTAAAGTTTCCCAGCCAGATACTCTCTCAGCTGAGGAGACAAAATTCTATCTGTTGTAAATTTTTCAATGGCTGTGAAAGCAGGGGAAGGAATGTGGGGTGTGAATTTTTTAATAAGCTGTGGGCACGTGTCCTGTGAGGATAAGGGGCCCACTGAAGCAGACCCAAATTTATAGGATAAAAATCCTAATCTAGAGCTTCTCAAAAAACTTTAAGGTACATATGAATCCCCCAGGATCTTGTTAAAATACAGGTTCTGATTCAGGATGGCTGGGTGCAGCCTGAGATTCTGCAATCCTGCCAGGGGCCCAGATGGAATCCAGGCTGCTGGTGGGTGGACATTTTGATAGTCAACTTGGGATGGGAAGGTGAGCCCACCGTCAAAGGAAGCATACCTTCTGAACCTCAAACCAGGGCCTATGGGCTAAGGAAACATTTGGGATTGCTTCCTGGAGCCAGAGGCGGTATGGGAGCGGCAGCAGGAGGCTGAAGCTTCGCACTTCCTGGGACATTTTCAGAGACTGGGGGTGGTGGTTGTCAAATACAGCTTCCGAGGACACACTGTTTGCCTGTAAGCTGGACCAGCTGGAGCTGCTATTGCAATCAAATCACTTTTGTCTTCTCCTAGACCACTGAGGAGAAACGTTAATGCCCTGATTTTGCAAATTTATGTTTTTCCCGTATATATCTTCCTCAGCTTTCATTAGAGGCCTTCCAGACATAGCTATGGCAGGAGAATCTCTAGTAGGAGAAAGGCAGCTAACTAAGCAAGAGGCAGTGACCCCAGAGCTCCACCACCTCGGGGGACCCCCGACTTCAGCCCTGTTGGGCCCCCGTGGGTCTGTGAAATGGCAGCTGCCTGGTCTCCAAAGCACAAGACTCAGCTTCCTTTGACCTGCTTTATTCCCAGTGGAACTTCAAAAAAGATATTACAGTACACAAGATGTGAGAACGAAAGGGAAATGGACTCAGAGAATACAGGATGCACAAAGGATGCTGGGTGACAGCTAGTCCATTCAGCATAAAAAGTTGAGGGGAATGTGAGCCTGAGGTGTGGACAGGCAGAGAGGTGACAGAAAGAGAGGGGAGGAGGGGAAGGTGACTCTGAGCAGGCTGACAGGTGACCGGAACCTGGGGGGAAATGTGGCCAGGGAGAAATTCCTGGGGGCAGGTGGCTGGAAAACTTTTATGAACTGGAATGTCATATTTAAGCTTTTCACAGTCCTGTGATAGAAAAGCCCTCGCTGAGTCAAACCTTCCGTAAAAACTGCATGCACACGCACGCCCACGTGAGGACACACACACACACCACAGTCTGGCTGAGAGAACTTAAAATATCAAACTCACAGGTCCTAAAGTGCTGGCACAAGTTGCAGGCCTGGGTCCAGACGCAGGATCCAACTTCAGGGCCAACGGGGAGGGCGTTATTATACCGCAAATCGCTAGGGGGCGCCCTCACAGCCACACCGTGGTGAGGGCCAAGAAGAGCCTGCCTATCCCCAGACTTCACTCTTCTCCGTTTCTGAAGGGAAGGGGATGGGAAGGGGATATAAGGTGGTAACTGGGTAGGGCTAGAGATGTGGGAAATATGAGTCGCCGCTCCCTTCGGGTGAGACCCCAGTCTCTTCAGACAGGGAGTGGCCAGGTCTCCAGAACAGGCAAAGCAGGGAAATCAATTCACAAGGCAGCGACCAACAGCATGCCTAAACAGAAATTACCCAGATTCAGTAGAAAAGGACTTTCTTATCTCACAGACCGAGCCTTCTGTGTCTGCTAGCAAGCGTTCAAAGATGACAAACTCAACGGGCAGGCAGCAAAGGAATCTGAGTGAGAAACAGGAAACTATCGGTCCTGCTTAGTTAGCTTAATAATGTATTTGTTGAACTGTTTATGACTTTATCTCCTAAGTGGATTACAGATAACAAAAATTATTCCTAGTTCACACAATGGGGATTAAATAGGTCAATAATTCATAGTGTTCCCAAGAGTGACGCTCCTTCCAAATGCTGGGCACCTGAACTCATTTGAGGAGACCACTGGTTTATGAAAACAGGTGATAAAGGTGAAATTGTGAAGGCTGTGCAAATCCTGGGGTGTGCGGTTGTCACTCCGAGAGCTAAGGTTCCTGTGTCTGCCTATGGGTATGATGCCACCAACAAAGGATGCCCCCCCAATACAGCCCTGAACCCCAGACCAGCAAATAATGAAAGTTTTGCAGGGCAATCCAATTTGCTCAATCCAAACTTATCTCCTTACTTTCCAGTCTTTATGGAATTATTACAGGGATTGGGGTTCAGGGGGACTCTTGGCCCCCAAAGCGTGAGAGCCACAGGCACCCCCTGCCTCCTGTCCCTGCCTTCCCTTACGGTACCTCCCGTCTCTGGGAGAAGGGGACTGGTGTGGACAAACCAGCTGGCGCATCTCCCTGGGCATAGAGGCTTCCTTCATGCTCCTATAGCACTTTTTTCAGGCTTCTATTACATGGTACTTAAACTGCTTTTGAGACAGTTTTCCACTGTGTTTTCAAAGCCAGTCTTGGCATGTCTGTAAACATCAGTTCATATTCCTGGAATAAATCTTTTTTTGTGTTCCATCCTACTACCCACAGGGGTACAGATGGCATGTTTTATGTGGTGGCCACTATTTACAACTCAACCCCATGGAGGCCCATGAGATGCCACAGATGGAGCCCACACAGGAAGACGGCCCCTTCGGCAGAGACATTTGTCCCGACAGGCCAGGAGTGCCAGGAAAGGGCACGCCCTGAAAGTACACGGGGTGCCTCTGCCACCAACACACATCCTCTGTCCTGGGCCAGCGGGGTCTTGGGCATCCCTAGGAGGTGCACTGAGAGGCAAGCTTTGCCCAAGTGATGGTGGGATATGCACGGTGAGTGGCTGTAAGTGGGAGAAACAGCACACAAAATGCCCCAAATTGGCTGCAGAGTTAAAAACATCAACAAAGCAAATCCTTCTCTAGCAAGGAGGCTCACCTCATTCGTTTGCATGTGCATGAGTATCTGCTAGCTGAGGATCAATGTATCCTTACCATCCTGATGGAAAGCCATTCATCACAACAGAATTGACCATGTCAATACCTCAATGAGGAGACGACAGAAGCAGGGGTTTTAATGGAGGAGAGGGAAAGAGAGAAGAACCACTTTACTCTGAAAAATACTCCGAAGGAGCCACGGCTGCCTCTGTCTCAGACGAAGATAGCATTTGCCGAAAATGTCAACAGATTGCTTCTTGAGTTGGAGTTGTGCAGACATCAAAAGCTTATTTTAACAGGGCATTTGCTTAAAATCACTTGGTTGGTTTAGGCATTTAGAATGTCTCTGACTATATAATTTGGATTAAGAGGTTCTTGTTGGGTTTTACTGATTTAGCATAAATCAGAAGGACATACTGGAATAGACCCCTTCACATAACCAGAGCCTTTAGGCCATGAACATAGTAAAATTTGCTCTTTGTTTGTGCTGCATTTTTAGTGGGTTCTTTTTTCTTTCTTTCTTTGCCTTTTTTTTTTTTTTTTAACGCGGCTTAGTTGCTATGCGGAGGCTTAGCGCTCCTGCCTGGGGATCAGTTCCAGACTTTGGTTTGATTTGAAACAAGCCAAGCAAATTTGCCTGAATGTGATTTCAAAAGGTTTTCCTATTTCTCTCATCAGGAGGTTGAAGGAAGCTAGGAAGCAAGACACTATTTGAGTTCAAATAATGTCGGCCTGATTTTCTCAAGTATTTAGTACGATTCAGTAGACCTGGTTCTGATGGACGACCACCAACCACCCCTGTGATAGCTCTCAGGACCAGGTCTTGGCAAGCTTCATTTCAAAAGGCAGATTACTCACACTCAGAGATAAAGTCTTTTCCCTCCATTTTTACTTTTCTTTCAGTCTTTTTCACTTTCTCTATATCACACTGACTAGATGTGACTCAAAAAGTTAATGGTAATTGGTCTCATCTTAATTTAGCAGAGAGAGAGGAAGAGAGGGAGAGAAATGAGTGTAATTTGCAGAATTCAGTGCAGGTCATTACAGGTGTGTTATATTCGTGTATTCATGAGCCCCCCGGGACAGACATGCTGCGGTAGCCAATAACTTTCTTAATGTGTAATTACACACCATCAGACTATAATTGATTAATTGAAAAGAGAATGTAGGCAGATGTGAGGGCAAGACTTCTGCTGCTCATTAAATGAATATGTCCTTGCTTCTCTTTAATAAGTTAAGTGGAACTACTCAAAAGCAATTAAGTCAGTAGTGAAATTCATTAAATTTTAAGTAATTATTGGTATTAAATTCTGTAATAAAATTCAAGACTTTGCTCAGTTCTATTTCAAAAAGAAGTATGATCATTCTATGGGGCCAATTGAGCAGAATGAGGGTTCCAGAAAGAAACTACATCTTGGACTCACTGACATTTTGTATGAAAATCACCTGTGAGAGAAAGGGAGCTGGAAGGAGGGTTATGAGGGTCTCTGGAAGCTTGCTTTGCTTATCATCCTAGATAAGCTAGAGCTAGTGTCTCATTTAAACCTAGGAATATCATCATGTTTTCAAAGCAATTCTTTCATCTAAAAATCTTAGTTTAAATAGTTCAAAAAGAATGAAAAATTACATATTTTTAAATCTAATGCCTTGAGAACTACATCTGATACCTTCTCTAGTAGCTAAATTCAGACATATACATGAATATGGAGGCGTTGAATGCAATTTGGAGAACATTCTTTCCAGGCTCCATTCTCTTATTTGGGAAACAAACATGGACAACGACTGGGGTGGTGGGGAGGATGAGGTTATACCATAGTTTAGAGAGGGAGCCCCAGAGAGTTCTCAGAACCCAAAGGTGGCTCCTCCATCTCCTGCCATTATTCACTCTGCCCAAGAAACTGGGCAACTCGGAAATGTGTCAGAAAGGAGGTCCACTCAGCCAAGGCTGCGGCATTCCAGACATTCCTGACAACTCCCTAGACACAGGAGAGACCTTGCCGTCTGAGCTGGCTGTGGAAAAGTGCCCACAGGGAGCCACATGAGGACGGTTTGTGCATTCATTCATACAGTCAGTATTTCTTGAGCACCTATTCAAAGCCTACAGCAAGATGATTTTAGAAATACTTATGTCTATCATTATCTATCATCTATCTATACTATAAAGTAAGTATACAAAGAATTTATGGAACACCACGGGGGATTCTGTGAAAATGCAGCTCATTTCACACCCACCCAAGATGACCGTACGCCCTGAACATCACGTGTGTTGTGCTGTGTTGTTAGTGGTTCAGTCATGTCCGACTCTTTGCGACCCCATGGACTGTAGCCCACGAGGCTCCTCTGTCCATGGGATTCTCCAGGCAAGAATACTGGAATGGGGTGTCATTTCCTTTTCCAAGGGATCTTCCCAAAATCATGCTGACCGAATGATGGAAGAAACTGATGACATGGGCTTTGAGGAAAGCTTGACTGTGTGTGGCACTTGCGTAAAGTTCTTTAATTTATGGAAACAGTTAACAGATGTTAATGCATGGCCGGGATAAGCCAAAGAGATGTGACGATGACAGCAGAGTGAAGGAGAACTGACTCCAGAATCTTTGTCTATTTCCAGCTCTCTTGCTCTAAACATCAGCATCCTTACCAGTCCAGTCATTCCTTTCTTGCAATAGAAAACTTAAAATGTAAACCTTTGTATTGCAGTCATTAAGAAAAAAAAAACCCAAAGATTCAACCATGTATTTTAAAGTTGTACTTCCAAATCTAAAATTAACTTTCTATGGTTAGTTTCACATTCTAAAAAGACATTACTGTACTTTCATTGTTTGCTGGGACTAATACACTGATGACATATGAGGGCCCATCTAGATGCAAGGCTATGGGGCTGTTGGTTCTGGGAGGTGTGGTTCCCATAGTAGGCGTGGTGAGAGGCATTCCCACAGCAGACTGACTGGACAGAGAGTGAGTAGGGAGATATGGAATTCTACCATTCCCTGAGGGCGGAGAGAAAGCATATTCCATATATTCTCATTCCTGTTGGAAGAAAAATTTCAATCTTCACACACATTGTAATTTTAGAAGCCATAACTAATGCTAAAGCTAAATTAGACTAAATAGGTGCATTAGGCTCAGAAAGGAAAAAAAAAATCAGGGCATGTGGAAAGATATTAGGTCTCATTTTCTGTTTGTATGTTTTTCTGCTAAAACAGGCAATTTATTGTCCCACAGCTCATTTTAATCTTGAACATGACCTTGATAATCTGTGTAGGGTAGAGGCAGCCCAGCAATTTCAAAGAGAAAGTCTAACCAAGAGAGATGCTCTCCAGCTTTACTTAATGACCTTTTATTTTATTTTGGATTTTTTCTTTTCTTTTTTAAAACTGCATCAAGTCCCCAGTGCATTCCAAACTGTTAAATCAGACCAAAGAAAAACTGATTTATCAAATAAGGAAGTGCCTAACTAACTGATATATCCTGAAATTTATCAGCATATGAACAAAGAAGATGGCCAAAGAAGTGGGTGATGGTGTTTACTTCCAAAAGAAAAGTAGAATTTAAATAGTCAGTTAATTAGGAAAATCAGGGAATGTGGGATTATAAGAAATTAGATTTTGGGTTTTAACTAGCAAACCCTCTTTGTGTAAGACTATTTTACCCCCAAACCATTTAATATTAGTCTAATACCCTATCTTAGTAAAGACAGTAAACTCAATAAGATGTTTTTTCTTTATGAAGATCTTGAAAATCTTTAGGGTCATTACTAGAAAAATACCAGTTCTCCTTCTAGAGTCCTGTATACATGCAAGGTGTAAAAAAGTAAGCTAAATTCACACAATCAAAAACTATATGTCGTAAAATTTTTCTCTTTATTTATAAAAGCAAGGAATCAAAATATTCCTGTGAGTTTTATTTACTGGCATTTCTTTCTCTCTCTTGAAAGTTAAATACAAAAATAGCGGGGGGGGGCGGTTATTCACTTTACTAGTAACCTTTTACTGAGGCTTATTATATACCAAATACTTTTAATGTATTATTTCATTTAGCTGTTACAGCCACTCTAAATGGTGTGTACAGCTATTATTTCTGTTTTACAGCTGCAGAAACCAACCTTCCCAAGGCCACAAAGCTGGTCACCACCCAGCCAGGTTGGTGTAACTCCAGGGCACATAATCTGCACTGCCTCTGTGCAATTCTCTGAGAGAAGGGGTTCTTACATTCTTGTGAACCGAGAATCTATGCCTCTTTAATTCAAATTTAAGAGCCTTTTCCCCCCAGTTTGTGTTTTTTACAGTGAAATCACACTGATTCCTGAATCATTCTGGTTCACAGCTCAGCTTCTTGCTTCTGCTTTGCTCTCACTTTTTCCCATTGCACACAACTAGCTACTTACTCAATTATGACTCTTATCCAAAATCTAAATTTATAAGAAAATTGGCTGGAGATGAAATCTTTGCCAGTTATTTATATTAACATGGTCATAAGAACTTGATGACCAATATTTTTGGACAGTCATCTGCAGTCTCTTTCTTGCTTTCCAGCTGTGAGAAGCATTTGTCCTCATCACGGTGTACCTAGACTGTTCTATCTGCCTTCTAGAAGCCTCACTGCTCCCATTCTCCATGGGGTGAAAGCACTGCTTTCATAACTGTGCTTCATTGCTCAGGTTCCTAATACAGATCCCCATATCCTAAAACACCAAGTGTAAAATTAGCTGCCTTGCTCTCACTGTTTTTATTATCTGACCATAACCTACTGAGTTAACCATGCTCACCACTCCCACAATGATGCCAGGCAGTGTCTCAATGGCCCCCTGGACTCCATGCTCCCCTCGCTCCCATCATCGCACCAACAGCCTTCTCTTCTCTGTGACACGCTTCCTTTCCCCATCTACCCTACAGGAGCCAGCCCAGAGCCCACCTCCCCTGAGGATCGACTCCTGATGACTCTAGTTCACCATCTCTTCCCCATTAAATGAACTTTTACTTCCTTTTTGTACACATAATACTTTAATATGTATTTCTATTCTCTAATCACCACACAACCCCATCTTTAATCAACATTGGAAGTTCATTGTTCACACCAGCACAGTTTGTATATAAATGCCTAACGAGAAGGATCCACATCTTATATCATCTTTTAAGCACAGCACTCAGGACAGAGTAGGTACTCAATAAATGCATCTTGATTAGAAGACAAATATCTTCAAAATCTAGGTCATATACATACCCATAACCATTTACTCATATTAATTCCACTTTCTGAGATGTGTCTATGACACTAAATATTCAGGTTTTTAGAAAAGGTTTTAAATATTTATAGATATTGCATTGAATTATATATATACATATAGTTTCATGCAAATTACACAGAAGAAATTAGATATATAAGAAACTATCCAGACCAAACACACCAGAGAATATATCCCTTGAGAAAAGGACTTTGGGGTTTGAATTATCAAGACCAGCTGTCTCCACTGATGCCACTCAATTTTTAACTTGGATGATTTGATGACAGTCAGAACATTGTTTAAAAATAAAAGTGCTAAGGAAAAATGAAAATTTCACTACAACTTTATTTTTCCATGTTACTTATTTTTATGTGTTCATATATAAACATCAAATTATGTTTTGATATTTACATCAAATACTGCATAAATGATTGAGATGTGTTAAATGCCATAGGCTCATAAGCACTTCTGTAATGCTCCAGTCTATTTTCATTTTCTTTTATGTATGTATTGACATTTCTGCATGGGATATATGTTTGCCTCCATATATTGTATTTTGTATGTGTATATACACAATGATATCACATATTGTCAAGATTCAAGCTATCTGGCAAGTATATAAATATTTCTCTAAGCCAAAACTAGTGTTTATACTATTTTTGTCCTAACACAGTTATCAGACAATTTAAAAATTAAAAAAATCACTGTGTGAAATGGCTACATAATGGAGACCCCAAAGTGTTTCATATATGTTAATAATTGGGATACTCTCCACGTGAAGGTCTTATCATAGCATATGCTCAATATCTAAATATTGCCTCCCTTCCTATCTCAGGCTCTGACATTTAAAAATGTTTATGTGGTTTTTCCCCTTCCGTGTTCACACCAAGAAGAGTATAACAGATTCTGCTGCAATATCAGATTCAAATTTTTCCATTCAAAGGAAACTAAACTATATTGAGATCTGAACACTATAAAACAGCAGAGTATTTCACACAGTTAAATTTAGGGTATAACTCGGTTGATATCCTGAAGGTGGACTGCAGATTCAAAGTGTAGGGAATGTATGTGTCTATGTGTACTCGTCTCTTCTCCAGATTGGGAACCTCTCTAAGAGATGATAGTGCTGGTGATGAGAATGGGTTAAAAAAAATCCCAATTTATTTAAAAAACCCATGCTTTATCCCAATGAAGTCTGCAGCTTGTTCTATTGAGAAAGTGTGTGTGAGAGAGAAAGCATTGCTTCTCCACCAATGTATTTTCATGGATATTTAAGAGAAATACTGGTGGATATGCAAACCAACGTAGAACATTAAGCAATTTTCTCAATAATTAAGGCAGAAGTACTGCTTATTATTTTAAACCTGATTTACTGAGAGTATGTCTAAACTGGCTCAATATTTCACTTGAAATTATGAACAAAGCCATCTATTAGCTCCACTGAAGGGCAAGTATACAGCAGTCAAATTCTCAGCCGAGACAACCACAGGCCCGCCCTCCACTCCACTCTGTCCATGGCCCATGAACAATGCAGACCCAACCTTAAGCATTTTGTTTTTATCTGAACTAGAACCAGGAGGATATGTTATTTCATGTATTCATCCAACAAATAATCTTTGAGTACCTACTTCCACAGTTCATTGAATTCTATATCACCACTGATTGTTAAGATGCTATTCTTTTATACCAGCAGGGAAAAACATTGCCAACTTTTAAAAAATGACAGGTCATCAATTACAACATGAAATCCCATTTCTGAGATGTAAACATGTTGCAGGGGTGCATCATAAAATATGGAGTGGGCAAGCATGGTTGTCAAGGGTACAGTGAGTGAAGACAAAGGTCTTGCCTCTCAGAGTTCTGAGCCAGGGGAGCCTTGTCTGGAATTAAAAGAGGGCGTCTCAACATCTGGTTGAATGTGGTCAGGGAGGAGAAGCTAAGAAGAGAGCTCTCCAGGAAAGTCCAATGCCTCAAACCAGAAGAGCAGAAAGTGTGCAAAAAACATGGTCACAAAAGGCATTTCAACCCAAATGCAGTGGGAAAATACATTAAAGACCTTATTTGCAGCTTAACCATGGTCTTCTTTCTTCTCTTTTAAAATTCCCTCTCACCAGTCCCCCATCACCTCCACATCCCCATCTCCAATTTTTTGCCTCCTTTATTTCTCATGTATGTCATTCTTCTCAAGTCCAAATATTTTTTATTCCTTTTTCTTTTTCTCCCAAGAGACTTGTGTTAGCTTGTTCTAGCCACAAACCAAGCATATGACTAAATATGATTAATATTATTTCTGGCTGGTTTCTTGAGCACCTTTATATTGATAATTGATATCCTGTCTGGTTTTCTGGTTTTGTTTGATATACGATCTAGAGTTTCTATCAAGCCACCAGAGGTGAATTCTCTTTGGTACTTTAGGTAATTGTTCAGTCTTAGCAATTAAAACAATGAAGGAAAATGTCACTGACATTTATCTCCGGTATGCTACTTGATGGCCAGAGGTCTTGAAGGCAACATCAGTTTAAACCTGGTTTACCAGGTTCATCCCAAAGAATACAACTCCACCAAATCAAAAGAGGTCAAGTTTTTTTGAAATGGCTTTACTGATCATAAAAAGAATAAAAATCTTCAAAAGAAGATTTAACATTTATCAAATACCATCTATTGCTGTCAGGTTTTTTTTTAAAAAAAAAAACCCCACTCAAATGCTTATTACACACTGAAAATTATATTTTCTATAGACTACCAAATTTAAAAATATATACTTTGGTTCCTTTCCCTACAATTTAGTACTCACTGGAAATTCTCAAACACTGACATGCCTTTCTGAATAAACTCCCCTTCCTAACATTCCCACAGATGTTCCTTCTGGCTTCAGAATTCTACCAAAGAACTGTTACCACAAAGAAGCCAGAAAGAGTGATTCTGGATTGATTGCTTAATTCTGTCATCCCACAAACATAGACTGGACCCTTTCTCTCACCCAGGGATGGAAGAGTGTATCAGACCTGGTCCCTACCTTGAGAAGCTGGCAGTGTTTTGGCCTGAGCACAGGTCACAGAGATGTGAATCAAATCAGGCTCTGCAATCTCTCACTACATCTCCTCCCATCTCCCAGAGCAAGGAATGTAACATCTCCAAATTGTTATTCCCCCCTCCGTGAAATGATAATAACAATGTGTGTGCCAAGCTGTGCTGAGTGGATTCATTCATGTCCGACTCATTGAAACCCTGTGGGCTGTATCCCTCCAGGCTCCTCTGTCCATGGGATTCTTCAGGCAAGAAAACTGGAGTAGGTTGCTGTGCCCTTCTCCAGGGGATCTTCCTGACACAGGGGTCAAACCTGTGTCTCGCTTACATCTCCTGCACTGATTGGCAGGCAAGTTATTTACCACTAACGCCATCTGGGAAGCCCTGATAGTAACAATATATACTAGCAAAGGTATAGAGCATACAGGGTCTCAAAAAGGCTCTGTAAAGACCAAGCACAATGGCACAATGGAGGCACCCCACAAAGGATGGTTTCTTGTCTCCTTCTCTTAACAAGCTTATCAGAGGCACATTCATTTGCTATTGCAGATACTTCCATGTGTAAATTATATTTTCCTTTGCTTTGCATTTATTTTCTTAATAGTTGCCTATTGCTAAGATTAACAATTGTACTATTAAATGGGAGGGCAAGATGTAGGGGTCTTGGATCCCATAGAATCTTGTTTGATAGTTTTTTTAAAGCTTAGCTCTAAGAATTATCTGCATGATATACCTTGTTCGTTTCATTGTTCACAAGGAAATTTCATGGCTTTTGCTTGCAAATATTCATACTCAAGACTTTAAGATAATTAATTGCTAGAAAATTCAGTCAGTGGTATTCTATGATGTGCTAGTAAGTGGACAACCTTGAAAGAAATAATCTTAGTTACAACAACCTCAATGGAATGCCAAGTGTTTGCCAAATACTGTTCAAAGCATCTTGCGGGTATTCATTCATTCAGACCTCACACCAACCCTACCAGACAGATATGATTGTTCTCCTTATTTCACAGACAAGGACATGGACAGAGAGATATGTCCAGTGACTTGCCCAAGGTCACATAGCCAGTGCGGGGGAGTGAATGAGTGAAGGACTATTTGAACCAAATAGTCCCAAGAGTCCAAGCTCTTCAACCTAACACCGTACTATTTTGGGGAGGTTTTAAATCCTTCTTTGAAAATTACCCTAACATTACAGTACCTCACAAATCAGCAACATTTGCTATGCAGTGCTATGCAGCCAATAGGGGTCTGTAGTGTTCTTGGCATAAATATAAATATAGGCAAGTGAGTGGCTGTTCAAGGGTTTCTCTGAAGTTTTGTCTTAAATTAAAATATTTAATTTTAAGTATTTTATGGGCTTCTACCAACCCAACTGGGAAGAGACTCTAGTAGAGAAGAAAGGCAGGTGCTTCCAGCATCTGCCTTAAGATTTTGCTTAAATTAATGCTACTTTCTAGATCCTTTCTGTTAATAATAAGACTAAGGCTTATTGAACTTTTACTCAGTATATGTCAGACATAGTAAGTGCTTCATATACATGATCTCATTTATTCCTGAAAACAAACCGATGAGGCAGGTACTATATTTATCTTCATTGTATTGATAAAAGCACTGAGGCTCAGGGAAACTTGACCAGCTTGCACAGCTGGTATGTCTGCAGAGCAGGGCTGGGACACCCACTCTTACCTGAAAAACACGTGGTCCTCCATGTCTCTCTCAAAAACCACTGTGATGTACTGTTCATGTAAGTCAACATGAACACCAAACCATATGTTTCTGATCTTTTTTGTGCAATGGCCCCAGACCAGTAAAGGCAAAGATCTCCATGCCTTGGAAAAGGGAGCTTGCAGGGGACCAAGGGTCTCCAATTAAATCTCATCTCAAGAAAAGTACCTACACCAGAGCAGAAGCAGGGGGAACTCCAGCCTTCCTGCAGCTTCTCTCCCAAAGAAAGAAACTAAAAAGAGGCAGTTAAAGTAGGATTGGCATGGGTGGTAAGTGAGGGAGACAGTCTTTGTGGGAGAGGGTCTTTGTACAGGAGAAGAAAAGGCTCTGAATCACACGACCATGGCAGTCATGGGAGCCGAAGGGCTAAAAAGAGAAAGGGAGAAGAAGCAGGGCCAGCTGGAAAGAGGGTGAAGCATCAGCACAGATGCAAACAGGAACGTGAGGGGAAACAGGGCAGCTCGGGCAGAATCCACTCCTCTGCCTGTGTTAAAGTCTGGATGGTCTAGATGGAGAGTGTTGGGGCCACCTCTAGCAGAACTGCTCCTTGCTTAACCTAAGATTGGCCCTCTCCTCTCTAAAACGTTTTATTTTTCTAAAAACATTAGTTCAGAGAACGCTTCGGAGAACACCAGAATAGCTCTAGACTACAGGGGTCAGAAGTAGGGGTGGTGAGGGAGGGAAAAAAAAAAAGGTTGGATAGGCCACCTCTCTCTAGACAGTAACCAATCCCTGGGGATTTCTGGGTCATTTTACATCTTTGGGGTTTTTACAATGACTATTTCAGGAAACTGGTACACAGCATACTACATACGCACACGTCATACGATATTTTATTTGATGTTATGGGAGTCCAAGTGTGTCACCATGAGTTTTAACTCTCAATGCCTGGGCTGCTCAGCTGTAACATCAAAGAAACAGTGTGTCAAATCAACTTGAACCAGGGCATGTATCTGGCTTTCTGCTAGACCAGCAGCATTATAAGGGAGGTCTTTGGCCAATTACACCTATTTTGAAAAGCCTATCAAGTTTCAAGTGAAATATGGCTATTTCTATCATCCTTTTAGAGGTTCTCATTGAGATTCCATAATCTAGCTACAAAGTCCTAGCAATAGCTAATATCTGACAGCAATCCAGAATTCCCCTTCATTGCTGTGATGAAGTCAACAGGTACTGGTGAGATGCACTGGGTTGCAAAGAGATCTTAATTTTTTTGCTTGTAGAAATGTATTTCTTACATTTAATTTTAAATCTTGATCATAAATTTTGTCCTATTTTCTTGTCCATCTAAGCTTCAGTTCAGTTCAGTTCAGTCACTCAGTCATGTCCAACTCTTTGTGACCCCATGAATCGCAGCACACCAGGCCTCCCTGTCCATTACCAACTCCTGGAGTTCACTCAAACTCATGTCCATTGAGTCAGTGATGCCATCCAGCCATCTCATCCTCTGTCATCCCCTTCTCCTCCTGCCCCAAATCCCTCCCAGCATCAGTCTTTTCCAATGAGTCAACTCTTCGCATGAAGCAAGCTTAAAGAGATCTTATATTTAAATAAATACATTTAAAACCAGGGGTGTATGCAAGCTATTCTATATTGAATGGATAAACAACAAGGTCCTACCGTGTAGTAAAGGGAATTATATTCAATATCCTGTGATAAACCATAATGGAAAATAATATAAAAAAGAATGTATATATACATAACTGAATCACTTTGCTGTACAACATAAACTAATACAATATTGTAAATCAACTATACATCACTTTTTAAAAAGAAAGATAAATAAAACAATAAAGCCAGGGGTCCAACAGTAAAGAAAATAAAGTCATCACTAGCATTGTGGCATGTCTTTCACCTTAAGGGTTTTTAACACTCCATCTGACCATCCAAGCCTCACAGAGTTGTGCTTAGCAGGGAGGGAAGAGCGTACTGCATAACCAAGAGTCATTTGTTTTATGTATTCCTAATCCCAAAGCTCCAATTCCCAATTTAATCAGTCTCAATGGATTCTTTCTAGCCAGATAAGTGGTGTGCTAATCTTTACCAAAAAAAAATGTTAAATCAAACAAAAAAGCATATGTTTCACAATACTTTAGCAGAATAAAAGGGTGGAGTAGGTAGAGGGTAGAGGGGTAGATGAAGCAAGATTAATAGCTGATAACTGTTAGTACACGGACATTCATTTTATGACTCTCTACTTTTGTATGTTAGGAACTTTCCATACTAATTTTCTAATCCACAGAAGCACTAGGGATTTCTAAAAGTAAAACTACTGAAGTCTAGACTTGATAGCATGCTGTCAGTTATTTGTGTGTGTTAGTCACTCAGTCGTGTCCGACTCTTTGCGACCCTCTGGACTGTAGCCCGCCAGGCTCCTCTGTCCACAGAATTCTCCAGGCAAGAATACTGGAGTGGGTTGTCATTTCCTTCTCCAGGGAATCATCCTGACCCAGGGATCAAACTCTTGTCTCCTGCGTCTCCTGCATAGCAAGCGGATTCTTTACCCACTGAGCCTTTAACCCAAATATAAAACAGTTATTTAGACCTCTGCAAAAGGACCGGCCTGCCAGCTCACTCTGTATCCTTCAGGTCCTTCCACTTCAGTCAACTTAATTGCCAACTGAGACGAGAGTTACTTGATCTGAACTTTCCCACCTCCTTGCCTTCGCGCATGTTATTTCCCTCTGCTGGGAATGACCCTAATAACCCAGCTCCAACTACAAAATAATCCAACTCTGGAAGGCCTATATCAAAACTATCCTTGGTTAAGTCTCTAATTACAACATGTGGAAATGATCTCTTCCTCCTTGTACTCCAGAACTTCGTTGGTGCCCTCTTGGGCCACAGATCATTGTGTAACAATAATAATCATGAAATAAAGAAGGAGCATGACCATAGCAGCCAATATGTACTGAAAGTTACTATGTACCAGGCACGTTAAATGTGTCATCACTTTCAATCCTGACAGTACCCTTTGAGGCTATTACCTTTTATTATCACATTTTACAGATGAAGATCCGAAATGCAAAGAGGTCCATGAGGCCCAATGGTGATCCAATATGATATGATGTCAGATGTATCACCATAAATGTTAAGCCTTTGTACCTATGATCCTTCACTATACCATCAGAGCAATATGGTATAAATCAGACAAAATTCTAACTTCCAGGAAGACCAGAGAGCCCATGTTCCTGATGCCTACAATACTGACTATCCTTGTTCTTCCTACTGAATTTAAGCTCCTTCAAGGAAGGGACTGTCTTTCTCTATTTCTGTCCCCTACAAACACTGTCTAGCAAAATGCTTCATACATAGAAGATGCTCAGTAATGTCTTCTTCATGAACACTGAATTAACACAGAGCAGCTCTGCCTAGAGGCAACATCCAACTCTTATAATCCACCTCTCTGCCTCCACAAGGAAATCAGATGGACAAAGCAGCCCAGCATCTCTCCTCTCCACCAGTTCTATATACAAAGGCCACAAAACTAAAATAGTTTTCACCTTCTCCCCACACTGGCATTGTAAATGACCAGAAAGAATTATTTCCTGATGCTATTTCTATTTAGCCTCCCAACTAAGGGGCTTCCCACGTGGCTCAGTGGTAAACAATCTGCCTGCCAATGCAGGAGATGCAGCAGATGCAGGTTTGATCCCTGGGTTGGGAAGATCCCCCGGAGGAGGAAATGGCAACCCCCTCCAGTATTCTTGCCTGGAAAATCCTATGGACAGAGGAGCCTGGTGGGTTACAGTCCACGGGGTCTCAAAGAGTCAGACATGACTTAGAGACTGAGCAGATACCCGTGCACACACGTATGCACTCCCAACTAAGGGCATCTCCCCCTTCCTCTGCAAAACTGCCACCCTCAACAGCCTAAGGAAAAGCCAAAAGGAATCAGCCTGTCTAGGTAATGATCCATAATCTGGAACTAAAGAAGATAGGCTGCTTTCCCCCTCCCCTTTGAGACTTCCTAAACCTAGTTTCTTAACAACCAAATTACACCACACTGGTATCTGCACATCTTTGACTATATTTTGACCTTATTCCTGAATACACTGACACTCCCTGTATTCTCTGAACTGCTCCGAAGAACACTTGGGGCTCAGTTCTTACTTAAGGTGCTGCTAGGCCTTACCCAAGGTGGCTTTCAAGAACTGAGCAAGAACTGCCTAACAAGAAGGTATAAGCTCCTGGTATGATTGAGGCCCTCCTCCCATTCTGGCTCTTAATCCAACTCCCACCATCAGTATGAGCATTTTAATAGGGGAAATAAGACGGACTTCCAGTCCCAAAAGAATGAGGCAATAATGGTAAAGGGATCAGCAACAGAGTTGTAATTTGGGACAAGTGCTGGTCACAAAAGCTGGCTCTAAATGCTGTCTCCTCTGGGCTCTCATAAGCTATGTTGCTGTATTGTTTTTGATTTTTAAAGGTTTTTTTAATGGACCATTTTTAAAGCCTTTATTGAATTTGTTACAATACTGCTTCTGTTTTACATTTCAGTTTTTCCACCACAAGGGATCTTAGCTCCCTGACCAGGGATCGAACCTGCACCCTTGCATTCGAAGGCAAAATTTTAACCACTGGATCACAAGGGAAGTCCCCCATGTTGCTGTATTGTTCAGGGAAGGGATATTAATTCCCCACATTGTCTTTTATTCTAAGTTATTTGCTTTGGTCATAAGCTTAGTCAGACCAGCAAAATACCCTGAGGAATGTGTGTGTGTGTACACATCTATTTATGAAATGGTAGATGGGGCTACAGTGAATTGTGATATATCAAATAATATGCAAGTTTTATCTTATGTCACTCATCTTGACAGCCTTGCATTTTCAAAACTAATAAAAAAAACATAAGGAAACTGCTGCACAATCACCAACCAAGGAATCTTGGCCACCAAGCTAAACATCTAGTCATTCGTGTTGTACGTTAAGTGTGAAGGCACATATCATAGTTTGAGGTTTAAACGGGCCAATCAGCACCTACAGGAAATCGACAGTTGCACGGCAAATTCTTCTTCAGCCAATGCTTTCTTTGTCAGTGCCTTCTGATTACACATACTTGTGCATTCTAGGCATCGCTTCTACTTTGCTTTTGTTTAGGTTACTTAATATTCCTCCTCTTCCAAGAAGCAGAGACTGGGGGTATGGGAAGGAGGGCAGAGACCGTCAGCGGTCAGTAACAGAGTCAGAGGCTATGTCCTGTCTCCCTGGCCAGGGCACTTTCTGTCAGCAGCTGTGGCCCAGAGGGTTAACCTTCCAGCTGTGTGTCCCTGATCACCTGGGAACCCAGAATAATCCATTCCCTCAATGCTTTCTCCCAAGAGCCATCACCCCTCACTTTCTAAACCCACGCCTGTTATAGTGAACTGCACAGGAGGGCAGACTCACCCTCAAGCTAAGAAAAGCCCTCTGGAGTGGGGCTTGCAATCTTCTCTTGCAGTCTTTTAAATTTGTCCTAAGCTGCACTAAGAAAACTCCAAGGACTTCCTCTCTTATGAACGAACAAATCTCTTTCACAGAGAAGTATAACTTCTCAGAGATTCATAACCAGCCAAACACCATCGCTTCTCTTGCAGGTGAAAAAAATTACATTTCTCCTTGGAGAAATAAGCTCACTTGTTTTTTCACTCTATTAATTTTTTTCTCTTATCACAAGAAATTATGCTGACCAAAATAAAGTATTTCTAATAGCTACTAGAAGGACAAAGCTTGCACTGATTTCTCGAAACTACTGCCAACACAATACTGTGTTTAAGCACATCAATGACTAAACATATATTTTCTCTAAAGATAGCTGGAAAAGATGTTCACATGTATGTTTTACTTTCTCCCGTATAAACTGACCACAATCTGGACTCAAGCACATTCGTTTTTCCAGTAAATAGGAAAAAAGTAAAATATGGCATATTACTATAAACAGTATCTCTAAAAAGAAGTAAGCTATCCCCCAAAGCATTTTAATACCAAAACATATAATAAATGGCCCCTATGGTCTTCTGCTAGAAAACCAGAGCTACAGAGTGAAACATTAAAATGGAAATAAGTGAAAAGGGTTTCCCCGAAATAGGTAACACTAGCAACCCTGGAAGTTTAAGAGCCCTAGGATAAAATATGAGCTGAGTTAAAATTTCAGGGAAAAATTGCATTTATAAGCAGTAAATTTGCCTGCGGATTGATTGGTCAAGGGACAACACACAGAATAAGTGATGCTATCTATCGTAACCATGCTGACTGTGGAGGGGGAAGGAGTTTCTTCCTGTCAACATCTAGCTACTGTGGCTAGAATGAGTAAGCACTGTATTTTTCTCTCTTCTCCTGCTCTTTGGACATTTTATTTTTAATGAAGAGTTGGTATCAGAGCTAAGTCCAAAGACTATTACATGTGCGATTTCCTAATGTGTTCCGCCAAAAAACTAAACAGAAATGAGACTACCTCAGAATGTCACAAGTGAGCATCCTCATTCTCTTTCAGTGTTTTCATTTGGTTGGAGCAAATGTTTTGCTTTAATGCAATTGAAAAGAAAAGAACATTTAGGGACAACATAGCTAGATCCCTCATAAAGCTTCATTTTCAAAAGCAGTGTTTGAATCTCTAAATAAGTGACAATTCATTCTCTGTTTACTTTAGGTAAACAGAAAATGCATTGCGAAGCACTCGTTTTCAAAAGCTAATCAAGAACATTAGGTCCCAACAGATTCATTTAATAGAAATATAATAGGCATTCCTGCTCTCTTTTCATCTTGTCTCGCTGTAAATGCTAAAATGAACAGCAAATTAACCCTGCGTTGGAACAGAGTCCCTGTCACAGCTGAGATCCTCTCTCTCACGACTTGGAAACATCCCCGCATCCTGTCGCTGCTTTGACTTCTACATAGGAGAGACGAAAGCCTGATTGAGTTTGGCAAGAGAGTGCAGGAATACTTGAATTCTAAAGGGAGTACTGCGTGTCAACTCTGCTATCTTTCCTAGCAGAACAAAATATTATCATGTTGTCGCCTAAAATAGTGTACAATTAGGAAGTAGGAGGAGGGAAGGGGGTGGAATTGTTGTGTTGTTTTTTTTTTCTCTCCAAGCTTACATATATCAACTGTCTTTCTCTATATTTTTAACTTTACTAGCCATTCTCCAAATGGCTGCTAATCAACTACTATACAGAACAAACTAATAAAGACAGGGCCATCCAAGCTCTATAATCAGATATAAAAGATGTGCAAACAATTTGAGATTTATACTTCATATTCAGTGATATCAGAATTAGCATTAAGAACTCTATACAGAAAAACTATAATACT
Source organism: Redunca redunca (assembly GCA_006410935.1). Taxonomy (NCBI): domain Eukaryota; kingdom Metazoa; phylum Chordata; class Mammalia; order Artiodactyla; family Bovidae; genus Redunca; species Redunca redunca. The sequence continues at coordinate 58,424 of SJYQ01003845.1, forward strand.
TCAAAAATTATGTAATAATGAACAAACCCTTTCAAAAACTGTTTTCACTGTGCTAAAGTAACATTCTAGACTTGTTGTAAGTATGTTATTCTTACAAGTAGTTCGCAGTTATTCTTGAAGGCAAGCCTTGGAGTTTCCTTAGCATAGTGCTGCTGGGGAAAATTTTCAGCATGTCCATCTTCATCTCTAGCCTGAAGGGAAATATAATGGCCTATTTAGGGACTTACAAATAATGGAAGAAAAAAAAGCTAAAAGCATAACAGCTCAGATCATTAAACAAACGGGAATCCAGAAATCACAACATCATTAAGAAATTTGTTTAAATACGCAGTACGCCTTTTAGATATCAAAATTTGGGATTTATTTTTCTTTACATAGTTCAGTTTGAACATGCAAATTCATTGTGGTGTAATATTTTAAATGACATGAAACAAAACAAAATCAAATAATTTTGCTGAAAATTACCACCACTTCAGACTTCCAGTGACTTTTTTTTTGCACATTTAGGATTATATGACATACATACGTGTTTAAACTTTTTGGCATGCTTAAGCAATCTGTAGATAATGCACTTTTAAAATATTCTAATAGCAAGGCCATAAGAAAAGCAATTTGCATAGTTATATTTTGCATTGTCATACTATTAGAGATAAACTGATTCCCCTCAATTTTTAAATAAAGATCTGAAAGGAGCAATGATCTAGTAAGAACAATGATTCTTAAATCAAATGCAGTAAAAATAAAAAAGATTTAATTAAGAAGCTGCATTAAAAGTTACTGGTTATTTTCATCTACACTGTTAATTAAGAAAGCTGAAGTTTAAATGGAGACATTAACAGAACCCATTAGCAATACCCCTTGCATACAGTCTTCCCTTTCTAATCTCCATCAGTTTCTGGTTTGGAGTTGGAGAGAAGAAAACGGTAGGTGAAAGGAGGCGTGTCCGCAGCGCACTCATTAAACCATCCATTTGGGTGACACTTGCACTCCGCTCTGCTCTCCTCTTATCGCAGCCCTAACTGCTCTCTCTTTCCTGGCCCTTCTGAAATTCACAGCTGAGCTGTCTCCCTCACATATGGCTTGCATATAATTATGCATATTCCATTTTGCACTGCATTAAAATGATGAGCTCCTGGCTCCCTGCCAGCTGATTTTAAAAAGCCCAAGTGAAGTAGGAAAAAGGAGAGAAACACAGGGAGAGCCGCACAGGAAGCAGCAGGTAGTTCTGTCTGCTGTCTCTTTAGATAAAATGTATGTCTGGCACTGGGGGAACAGCTGAGAACTACCTGTTGTGATGTATGGAATGAGGGGGAGAAAACAATGAGCAAACGTCGGCACAGAGCGGTGGCAGCGCCGAGTATTGTTTCTCTGTTAATGGCGTGAAACCTGCCCCTGACAAGCACCACTCAGGGCTCTCAGCAAGACTAGGGATTGTCATTTTAGAAAGGGAACCCTATTCTGTACATTTTAGAAGGGGCAGCTTGTCTTTAATAAAGGCTTCTGCTATTTATTGCAGGGAGGGAACTGATGGAATTTGCAAGTGGACTGTCATGGTAGGAATACTGGGATTACAAGAAGTATTTTTGAGATTTACAAACATCTCTGGGATTTTGTGCCTTTTACCTGTACCTTCCCTCCCAACCCACCGCCAAACCAGAGTAAAATGAAAATGTAGTTGCAGGATTGGACTATGTGTGACAAAGAAAAAAGTGTAAGCGTGCTCATGCCCAATGGCTATCAAGGCAATGGAACCAATGATATTTCTTCTCCCAGCCTCAGTCCTACTTTGCAGCTACATCAGAGAGTAAGCCAATAGAGTCTTAAATGGGGCCCATTTAAGCAGAGTGTATACATAAAAGGCAGCAGTATAAAAAGCAATAAGATGCCAATGGATAGCAAACATGTCAGATTCTTCTTAAGTGAATTTTAAGGCACTCGGTAGAGGTACAGGTTTCTTGAAGGCAGAGACCACATCTGTTTCATCTTTCTTACCCTGCTACACCCAGCACCTTACTTTCAGTTACCACTTAAACATTTCAGTGATAGAAAAAAACCCCATACATAGATAGTAACTAGACCTAAGCACAACTCTGTAGAAAAATGCCACCTCAAAATATGCTAAACTTGGTGGCAGGTTTATTATATTCCTGATGCACTATGATGCAAATGCTTGGAAACATACATTGCATATAGTTTACAAGGGCTACTATTTACATATATATATCTATATTCAATATATATGTATTTTGTGTATAAATATTCATAAGGTGGAATATGTTTATTATGCATGTACTATGTATACACATTCATACACACCAGATGCCTGGGGATATTTTCAACATTAGTAGCAAAAATACATTCATTCCACTTACATGTAAGGTACTCACAATGCTTTTTTTGTTTCTAAAGCACACACACAAAAAAAACATTAAGATTTGAATGTGCTTCGTCAAAGGAGCCACAGATTTTATATAAAGCCTCATAAATTATGAGGTTAAATAAAACATCAGGGGAAAAGAAAGGAAAAGGAGGGTTGGAATGATTAGGAGTGGAGAGAGAAAGGCAGAAGTTTGCTTCTTTATTAAGCCATGTATTTGCCTCTGCATCACACTCCATGGAGCTTGGAACGGTCTGCCTCTGACAGTCAACCTGATTCTTGAGTCTAAGAAATTCCATCCCCCAGCCATTCACTGTATTTCCACCACACACCAGAGACGGAAAGCACACGACATACCGGGAGACACCATCACCCTCATGTGTGTGCACACAAGTACTCACACACCTCACACGGAAGTAATCCCCTTTGCATTCTCAAGTTTTTTTTAATGCAAAAGTTTAAATTATTTTTACCAGACTAAGTGAAATTAACTGAATCCTTCTAAGGCAGTAGTTCTCTGCTCTGGCTACACAGCAAAATCATCTGCAGTGGTTTTTAACATATTGGTGCCTGACCCCCCCAACCCCGCCATGTTTCCAAGATTCTGATTTAATTGGGCCTTGACATGGGTGGTTTTTGTTGTTGTTTTAAGCTCTCAGGTAACAGTAATGCACAGGCAGCCCAAGAAGCAATGACATAAGAAGTTTGCCTGGAGGGGAGAATTGAGAGGAGACCCTGAGTGAATTTGGATGGTCTACAGCCAGGCCCCAGGCCCTCTGGAGTGAACAGCTATGCAACACTAGGAAGATCCAGGATGTGGACCCAGCAGTGGGGCTTACTCTGAAGATTTAAGAGATTACATGGCTAGTTGTGGTTTCGTCGCTAAATTGTGTCTGACTCTATGTCCATGGGGATGTTCCAGGCAAGAATACTGGAGTGGGTTGCCACCCACTCCAGGGGATCGTCTCCACCCAGGAATCAAACCTGGGTCTCCTGCACTGCTGGCAGATTCTTTACCAACTGAGCTACCAGGGAAGCCCCACGTGGCTAGTTGCTTATAAGCAAAAAAAACAAAAACAAAAACAAAAACATTTATTTTTAGTTTCTAGTGTGACAATCTTGGAAGACCTACTATATACCTCATCCTTAAACAGACCTTCCTGAACCTCATTAACCAAATCAAATAGCTCCCACCTGCCTCTCTCAGGCCCGACACAGACGCACCCTCACATTGGCTGCTGTGACTTCTGTCTTCCCCACTAGACTGCGAGTTTCCTAAGGGCTTCTCACCATCGGATCTTTGGCCCCAGTCACTGTTGGAGCCTGGTAAGTGCTCTGTAGAAACGAGCTTCATTATCATTCCATATCAACTATGGCAACATTAGATAAAATCCACTAGAACTTCCTTACCCTACATGCAGATTCACTTCAGCATGTTTTATAACCCCTTATATATTGAAGCCAGTGCCTTCTTCTGCATCAGCCCCATTTTGGGTGGCAGACAATGGCATACCAAGGTGGGTGGACAGAGGGAGCCCCTGAACCCTGCAGGGAGAGTGTGCAAACACTGAAGTTTCATAAAATCACTGCTAATGGTAATAACACAAAGCAGATTGACTTTCAGCTGGTCTTATTATTGTTCTTGAGTTCTCTACAGACAGTGCCCCCTCTATTTGTCCGTCTCAAGGCAGACCACTGTCCTGGGCTCTTATTAACTACTGGGGCCACAAGACCCATGTTGGTGTCTGAGTTCATTTTAAAGTGACCAGTTCACACAGAAGTAACGTTGACACGTCATGATGAACTAAGTCTCTCCATGTGTCTCATTCTCCACAGCTTTATTCTGACTAATATGCTAGATATTTATGCCAACTATGGGGAAAAGCAAATGGAAAGCTGTTTATCACATTTTACTACAAATGTGATTATAAGACCAAGGGTGCATTTTTGATCTATTACTCTCAGAAACCTTCACTTCTTGCCGTTAAATAGAAATTAAGAAGTTCAACTAAACTGCAAAGGGATTTCCCCATCTTGCTGCCAGTCATGCATCTATTTTCATGCCATGCCTAATATTTGAATAAACAATAGATTATGCGAGAAGGGTTTCTCAGGTGATGCTAGTGCTAAAGAACCCGCCTGCAGATACAGGAGACATAAGAGACATGGTTTTGATCCCTGGGTTGCGAAGATCCCCTGGAGAAGGAAATGGCAACCCACTCGAGTATTCTTGCCTGGAGAAGTCCATGGACAGAAGAGTTGGTGGGCTATGGTCCACAGGGTTGCAAAAAGTCGGGACTTAAGGAACTTAGCATGCACGGATGTGAGAAACTTAGACTAATGGCCTCTCTATCTCAAACATCTCTGGCTTAAACAACGTTTTAGTCACTTCTCTTTCCCTGTGAATCATCACTAATTTACTTTTAAAACATTGATTCTTACATATAGCAAAGAATCCACTTCTTCCTTTGGTCTAGAGCCTTGGTGTCATGTGCAGATCCAGGCAAGGTTAGCATTTTTTCTCCTGTGGAGGACTCCTTTGGAAAACATGGAACATTCTAAAAACAACTCCGCTACCTACCCAGAAAAGTGAGATGTCTCTGACTCTATGAAAAGGTTAATACTGTTGCCATTTAAGTGGAAAGAAAACTAGGCTTCAGAGTTAATACCTCCCTGTGATGAATGGGGTTTTACACTTTCGTGTCATTGTGATTTCAGAATTTCTTTTGAAAACAAGAAAAGGTTCTGCCTAGAATCAGAGCTTGGGAGAGTGCTACAGAGCTTCCAGCCTTTGCTTTGCAACTTTTCAGCAGATGTAGCACATGTCAGCTCACACATGTGGTGTGGTGACTAGACTTGGGAACATCAAAAATAGTGCATCTCAAAGTTGTGGGAATAAGTTTAGAGATGAAGAGTTGTAGAGCAAAAAAAATTATATTTTTATAACTAATTTTGGGAACCAGAAGCCATAGAATATCTTTTCAAAATTCAAGATAAATTAACTCTATCAGTTTAGCAAGAGAAATGGAATTTATCATGGGGTGACAACTTTCAAAAACCCTTGGAATTTCATTTTCTGATATGTCATTTCTGGTCTGTCCTTCCTTTGTTAAATGTCTACACACGCTGTCTTGAGGAAGCTCAGCAAGGAATGGATGGCAGGTGCCACACGGCCTTTCAGTGTGCTGTGAACATCCTTGTGAACTTGATGTAAGCATCAGCCCAGTGTCTTCACCTCTCAGTTAAGTGCAGCCAGTGCTGGCCCTGGGCTGGAACAGCACAGGGAGGCCTCCGGAGTTACCGCCCAATTCCTCATGACTGAAAGTCCATTCCCTTCACCTGGATTCCTGACCCTTACCTCATTTTCCCAGGGTAAAACCAGACTCCATCTCTCCTCCCCACTTCTCCTGGAAAATCTGCAAGCATCTTGTAAGCCTTCATTCAGATTGCAGCTCCTTTAGGAACCGATCTGAGACCTCTTTCTCCTGGTCTGACCTCTCTGTCCTCTCTATATCCACTCCATTCATTGCACTGTACTATGACCATCTATGTGTTTGCCTTTCCCACAAATTTGTGTGGTCCTCGAGTGCAGAAACTGCGGTCTATTCAGCTGCAAGCTGTAAAAGCCTCATCTAGTTCCTGTCGTATTATAAAGGCCACATAAATGGAGAATGAATGAATGAGTTCCTATCCTTTAACCCTAACAACTGCCTTGCACTGCAGTCCCCAGAAGAAGTGTTCTGCCCCCGAACCCAGAAGTACTTGCCATGTTGAGTCTCAGCCTCTGCTGGAGCTCTTTGATCACATCTGCCTCACACTTTGACCTCTCACTATTCCATGCACTTCTGCCCAACACAAATCCATCCCATGTGGTTAGACATCAGGGTCTTAGCTTGCAGATCCAGTACTCCATTTGGACTTTAGCCAATAATCCATTTTTCCCACATGTTTCTTTCCTCTACCTCCCACCCAGATGGACTTTCACCTAAGAAAAATCAGTCTAGCCTCTGGTCTTTGCCTACAAAACTCTCATCCCCCAAATTCTGTTCCTGGATTAACCAACCTGGTGCCTTGCTCTATTTTTCTGTCTCACCTAGCTATAGTGCCCCAAGTCCATGTGGGACACGTTGGTGTAACTCACCCTGCTCAGGACTCCTGTCTTATCTTCCCAACCAGAATGGAAACTGCCAGAGGGCAGAGGCTGTGCATTATGTACGAAGGCCCCATGCTCAGCGAGCACCTTGTAGAACAAGCCTATACGTACACGTTGAGTGAGTGAGTGATAGTTGCTCAGTCGTGTCCTACTCTTTGAGACCGCATGGACTGGTGTTGCCCGCTAGGCTCCTCTGTTCATGGGATTCTCCAGGCAAGAATACTGGAGTGGGTTGCCATTTCCTTCTCCACATATTTGTTGAATGAATTCATTAATCCTTGCCCTTCCTTAAGGCAAGGCCCGGAAGTGCGTTTTCTTCACTCTGAACTGCCTACACATCTACCTAAGTACATATTCAAGTCACTGAATATCAGATGGCAGATAGGTCGTGGACAGGACTGTGTATGCATGCAGCTGGGCAAAGAACTTTCTCCTAGACTGGGTACTCCTCAGGCTCCCTGCTCTGCGATATCCCAGGCACCCAGAAACATGGGTGTGTGGAACCAGGCACTCGCTCAACTCAACACTGCTCCTAATCTTTGCATCTGTATCCCTTGCCTTCCCTTTCATTAGCTTGTCACTGAAGACTGACTATGGGATCCTGCAGTGACACCCGTTTTACTTTGTCCTTTTAACAAAATGTATTTAAATTCCCACTTAGCGTGTGGGCTAAGGGAGAAGCTGTTTTCCACAGCAAAGTTCCTCCTAAGTCTCCATCCTCCTCAGCTGGCAAGCAGGGGGCTCTCTCCATCCCGCTTCAGGCTCCTCTGACAGCTCACACATCTCTGATGAATGAGATGGACTTATTTGCTGCAGCTATTTTTTCACTCCATACAAATCTTTATATATATCATAAATTTTTAATATCCAATTTGGAGTCTTCAAAGAATAACGGTAACAAACATGCAACACGAAGATAATGGGAATCGAATCATGTTTATGGCCTCCATGAGCATCGCCTTAAACGATGGCAGGTCAGAGCCACTCAGAGCCGCAAGCGTGTGAGGCTGTGGGGCTGATCTCCTGCCTGATTAATGGCTGCCCTCACTCAGGGGCCTAATGGATTGCATGACAGTTACGGCAACGGATTCCACATCAGCCTGAAATACAGCTACCACATGGACGAAAATATATCATCCTCCATTCAGCACGCTTTTCAGCTGTGTCTGGAATTATCAGAGCAGTTGCTGAGTGGTTCTGAAATCCCTGTTTCTGCTTTTCATTTTTAAAATCTATTTTCCCTTTATCGAACAGGTGGCCCTTCTGGATCGGATTTATCTTGCACTGCTCTTTGTCAGGTCACCTGAGTGTCTTTGTTTGGTAAGAACTGCTTTTTCAAAGTGACCACAGGTAAGACCCAGCAACTGGGGCATGTGGCTCCTTCTTTTCAACTCTCAGCTAAAGCGATACCACCGTTACATCTAGGCAGCTTCTGATTATCCCAGGACCCTTGATCCAGACTCAATGACTGCTCCCCTCCCCCACCTCCGGCCTTTGCCCATCGCTTGCCTTCTGACTTTTCACTGCTTATTTGCATCTATTACCCTGGGACCCTAGAGGGAAAACAAAAGGCAGGGAAACACAGATAACACCATTTTGCTACCAATTGACCCCTATAAAATGCTCAAATAATTGAGCATTTCGGGTGGTCCTTTTATTCCTGTTCTTTGAAATCACTAGGCAAAGGGTTTATAGCTCTCATGATGGACCTGAGCAATTAGAGAAAATGTGAAACAGGCAAGGACTGGAAGGAGACCTCAGGACCCCTCCTGTAAGGCTAGGAAAGGATCCAGATGTTACCGGGGAAATTTACTATCCATAGGAAGTCTCCCCCGAAAACAACCTGGTCTCCAAGGGGAATAAGAAACACACTAGAACCAGATGAAGATACTGCTCTGGATAATATCAGGGATTAATAGGAACAGCTCACATTCCTGCAGCTCTAATGTACTCACCAGACAGCATTCTAAGTGCCTGATACATATTAACTGATTTTACATACACACTCGCACATACACCATACAAAACCTTAGGAGATAGGTATTAGCCTCCATTTTTATATGAAGAAACTAGACCACAGACAGATTACATAGTTTACACAAAGTCACACATGTAACAAGTGATAGAATCAAGATTCAAACCTAGACAGTGTGCCTTCAGGGTAACCACTCGAAACTCTGATGCTCTACCACCTCTCTGCTAGTGACAAAAATAAAACAATATCGAATAACTTGAAAATACTAATGCCATTAATTTTAAAGTATGTATTATTTATTATTAAGGGAATTTTTTAAGTCTTTGGTTTAGCAGTTCAAGATTGAATACACCAAGGAAATTAGAAAATGAGGGTACTTAATGGCAGATGCAACCAAAGGGAGAAGAGTGGTCTGCAAAGAGACTAAGGAAAGAAATCCAAGAGCAAGCAGGAAACAGTAATTCTCTTGCACAACCTGCAGGAGATGGCACTTCAAAAACTCTAAAATTAACCCTTAAAACAAACCAACCTTTTTAACCAAATTCTTATTAAATAACCTTCAGATGGTTGATCAGGATAGCTAAGTCCATCAATTCCAAAAGGATGCCCCCTGCAGAGTTCACTCAACTATTCAGACCCTTTAGTAATTTCCTTTGTGAGTTTCTAAAAGCATCATCAATATTATCATATGATTTTTTTATTAATCCCATAGAAAATGCCATGCAAACTATAAAAGATGTTTGTGTGTCTTATCTCATTTACTCCCAGCTCTCTGGTATATAAGCACAGGTTGTGACTTTAGGTAGTTAACATGAGTCGGTTCATCAAAGCAGTGAACCCCCTGTACAAATTAGTGACACTGAGTCCCTGGACTTGCCTAGAGGAGAAATGGGGCCTGGACTGTGGAGATTCTTGAAGGGTGAGGGGTGGGGAGCCAAAGGCCCGGTTCATGGGCCTCTGCTTATTACCACCACCCAGCCCACTACTAGGAATAGCTGAGACAGAGCATCGGCAATGCACTCTGATCAGGCTGATGGCTGCTTAGCTCAGCTGGTGGGCATAATATGGTGGGACGATGATGTGAAAAGTATGGGTCATGGTCCTGGGACAGTTAGCTTGCTCTGTGTCTCCATCCCAGAACACACCCTTCTTCGTGACATATGCACACAGGTCTTCCAAAGGGTAGGTGGATACCAGAAAACATGAGAGAGGATGTGGCTGAATCAGGGCACGTTTCTCACTACTTCTGGAAGAAATATCTCAAAGGGCATACCCCAGTGATAGTGGTCATGGAGAGCTATGTGTCAAGAACGGAAACAAATGGTCTCTCTGAATTATTCCCTAATTCTGAGGTCAAGGACTATAAGCCCTGAATTAGCAGCAGTATTTGTCAATGACCATGATGTCACAATTGTTATCTGTGATAAAAGTTCAGTGCTCAGACCAATTTAACTTTATTTTCTCCCACCAGCAGCCAAAGAAATGCCATAATCAATGTCCAGATACAGCAGGGTCACCTACATCTGCTCTGGATGGTTCGTATGCTAAGCTGCAGTCAACCCTGTCCCCTGGGTGTCCACTAAGCAGGATGACAGAGGCCCCAAGGCTGATCTCGCAATCACTCTGCACTTTTGTCACTGGTTCCCTACCAGCTTCAACTTTGAGTCCACTTCCATACCACTCCCAGGTCTCCACCCTCACCCTTGGCTCTGGCCTTGCCGTGGACCCTCTGACCCATGCACTTGGCCTGCCTGGAGTTTGCTTTCTCTCACAGACTTAGCTGTGGACCCACCACTCCGGTCCTCCACTCAGGACAGACACAGGAGACTTACTCTGGTCACTGCTCCAGCCTGGGACAGCTTTATGGTCAGCATCCAATATGTTATGTCAAGTACAATTTGCCTTGAAGGTAAGATTTCTTTAGCAAGAAACAGATCTGGAAATTATGCATGTTTATAAAACTGGCCTGAACATGAAGAAAGATGCGGACTAGGAGAAAACTCTGATGTCACTGTGCACTGTCCACACAAATGATCTGAGCAACGTGGAATGGTGCTGTGATTTATGTGCTGGAGGCAGGCAAAGGAGAAAGGCAAGGTGACCAATCCATTGGCTCTACCTCCTGGGTCTTTCAGAGCGTGAAGTTGGAATGCGATTGTGAACAGGATGGACCCTCCTGACAGCTTCAATTAGAATCCATGTGCCACCTGACCTGTCACATCAATATAGGCATTATCAGGCTTGGAGCAACAAAGTCTAAATTACCTTGCTTCCAACCCTAGGGCCAATCAGCCTCTCTGAGGACCCAAATGCAAAGATGGTGGCACAGAGGCTTCATGAATAATGACCTCTGCTCAGACAATACTCTCTGGAGTCTTAGTTTTAAATCCTAGTCATTCTGTAGATGATAAATGGAGGTAATAAAAGGTGAGGTTGTGTCATGTTTAAATGGGAGATAATCATTCTAGCAGAATTTGGTGTTGAGGGAAAGGCTTGTTGAGGCCAACAGCTGAGTATCAGGTTGAGACCCATTTCTGGATGACAACTTCAGTGAACACTTGCTCCTCTATCATTATTATTATCCCATGAAATAGATTTTGGAATCAAAGTCCATGGGACAAAAGACAAAAAATGACCTGGGTTTCCACAAGCTCTCCCTTTTTAGAACAAGAGATGAACAGGTGTCCTGCATGGTGAGCAGTCCCCACCTGCCACTCCGGTTTTGCCCTATCCCCCCACCCCTTACCCGGCCATTCTGGTACCAAAATTCCCAAGCTCTTCCAGTTCCTCTGCACCCTGCTATCTCAATTGCTCCGTGTGATTCTAGATATGAGATAACTGATAGGTATCTCCCAAAGACAACAGAGGTTCCAAGATCACAGATTGGACCCCACTGGAGAGAACATTAACACTTCCAGAAACTTCCCACTCAATGACTGCTTCATGGAGCTGTCACCACAAAGGAAGAAAACCCAATGTAGAAGTCCCTCTGACAGTAACACAAGACTCAAGTTTGTTCTGTGCAAGACACCACGCTAAGACTTTTGCAGACTTCATCTCATCAAAGCCCCCCAGCAAATCCTTANGGGGGTGGTTTGTACAGCAGCCACAGAAACTGCTAGGAGATGGGGAAGAACACATTCTTTGAACTTGACAGACTTCTCATTAGGGGGCCTGCTTGTTTTCAAATCTCTCCTATATTTTGGTTTCATTTACACATCCTATGAATTTAAGACTACAGAATTGGAACTGAGAATGGGAGCGCAAATCTCTTCTTGGATTTCAAGATGGATTGAGACATGTTTTCAAGGACAAAGGATTCTAAACTCATAAAACTCACCCTGTGGTTCTTGCCTAAGTGTCAAACAGAAAACTATTATGGTTTGATATAGAAAACAGTAAAAGGGAAATAAGAGTGATCACTTGATATATCTATCACTAGTATTAGCTTTCCTTGTTTTTTTTTCCTGTTGTCATACAGCTTGCAGGATCTTAGTTCCCTGACCAGGGATCAAACCCCAGCCCATGGCAACGAAAGCACCAAGTCCTAACCACTGGAACACCAGGGAATTTCCCTAGCCTCTCCTTGTTAATAATAACAAGCAGTGTTTGCATGCAATCTAGTATTCTAGTGTGATAAAGAAATTTCATTAATTTCTTTGCCTTAGGGGATGACAGACCTTTGCCTCTGAATTATAAAATGTTTAGCCCAACTTCATGCACTATAGGTTACACTACTCCAAATTTCTACCAAGCCACTAATACGTGGCTTTGTGAACCCACAGAAAATGGGTAGCAATGACAGGGGCATTTAAACAATTTTTTCCTTAGGTCTCATTCATTGATACAAAATGAATGGGATCCAGCCCATTCAACATTCAACACACCTTAATTTTTTAACCTCAATGATAACAATAGAACAAACGATTCCCTGCCAAGGTCTAATCATACACCTTTCGAAGTGTCAAACATCATACATTTATATCCTTTTTAAAATTTAGATTTTTAAATAATTGTAAATAAACCACAAAAGTAAGGACTAGAAAATTACACAAGAATTACGAGGAAGTGAAAATCAAGGGGAAAAAGAGCAAATTCTTAAAGGCCAAGCACCCCGTGTGCCATCTGGCTGAAGATGTTAGTACAGAAAAGCGGTGAGGAGAGCCATTTGATGCCTGTAATGAGCTGAGTTCAGTTTCCGGAGCCACCAGTAAAAACAGGGGATGTTAACATCCAGCTCAAGAATTGGTTGCAAGGATTGAATGAGAAAATCCATTACATGTCCCACACAATGTCTGGCTCAGGGTAAGAACTCAATAAATGACAGTTATTTAAATTTTACAAACCCATTGCTTTTCTGGAGAGAAAAACTCAGCTGACTGGAAGGTCATAGGGACTCAATATCTTTTCTTATCACTGAAGTCTTAATTAAAATTAAGTTGCACGCAGTTAAAGGGCATGCTCAGCAGCTAAAAGCAAAGGTGAAGATACTGGTGAAGGTCTGAGGGCTTTTAGAAACACATAAATACACTCTCTAATCGGGGCCCTAACCCTCTATGCAGCCTAGACACAACAGGCACTTAATGGCCTCTTTTCTCTTCTGCTCTCTGACTACCATTGTGCCCCCTGCAAATAAGGCATCATTTTGTTTTCTCTCTTTACCTCCTCTTATGTTTCATGAGTAACATCTCCATCAAGAAACTTTCCACCCTCACTGGGCAGTCCCACCCACATAAGCTGCCTAGGGTTGCATGTTGGGGGACTGTTGCATGTTGAATTCCACTGCCTTCACCATACTTCCACCAAATAAAAACCTAGGTTTTCTTGTTAGTCCCCCTTCTTTACCATTCACACCATCTCCCTTTATTCCTTATTTTCCAGCTACTACTGCAAGGAGATCCAACCAGTCCATTCTGAAGGAGATCCGCCCTGGGATTTCTTTGGAAGGAATGATGCTGAAGCTGAAATGCCAGTACTTTGGCCACCTCATGCGAAGAGTTGACTCACTGGAAAAGACTCTGATGCTGGGAGGGATTGGGGGCAGGAGGAGAAGGGGACGACAGAGGATGAGATGGCTGGATGGCATCACTGACTCGATGGACGTGAAATCTGAGTGAACTCCAGGAGTTGGTGATGGACAGGGAGGCCTGGTGTGCTGCGATTCATGGGGTCAGGACACGACTGACTGAGCAACTGAACTGAACTGAACTTTATCCTGTATCAACTTTGTTTCTAACTCAGTGATAGAAGACACATGTATCACCTGCTTCAATGCTTTGCAGAGGCTGGACATATGCTGGTCGGCACAAGCACACCTCCCAAGCTGAATGGCCTCACCAAAGATGGACAGGAGCAGACAAATAAAGGAGAGGGAGAATTTCTGAACAGTCTAATATTTGATTCAGCATTTTCAGTCAATGTGCAAATGAATGGATACTATTTTCTTATTCAAAAGGCTAGGGCTTTTTTTTAAAAAACTAAATGTTGCAACATTTATTAGATCCTTATTTGTTTTAGAATCAAGTTCAAAATTGTTGCCTTTGAGGTTTTTTTGCTTGTTTGTTTCTTAATGTGTTTATCCCCATCTTTCTGACACATCACTCCTCCTTTGAAACCCACAGACAGGACCCTGAATCACCTGGCAACCCCCTCACCACAAGTGGGAATCCCTTCCCGCACTTAGTCACCTGTACAATCTGAAACAGCTTTCTTTTTCTGATCTATTTCATCATAAATTAAAATGTTGTCCTTGTACAAAACACTTTCATTTCTTTCCACCCCTTGCCCTGTCACAGGAAGCTGCTGTACAGATACCATATAATGTTTATGCTCATTTGTTTCTTCATATTACATTCTGCCCTCCTGTACTCTAGGATGTGAGATCTACAAAGATATAATCAGAATGAAATTGTATTAGTTTAGATTAGCATCTGTGGCATCAATTCCTATAAATGATACAGACAAGGCAGTAGCTATAATGCTTGTCTTGTTTCAAGGTAAAAATGAAAAATGACATCTTTGGTGGAGAAGACTCCACGGAGACCTGGGAAGAAATGCAGCCAGTCCCCCTGCTCACAGACAGCTCTCTTCCCCGTCACATGGCTGACAGGTGTGTAATCATGTTCCTTAGTCACAGTTTGTGTTAAAATAACCAATTACCCAATGAATGTGGGTCGAGCCCTTGTGTGACTGTCGCCACCACTGCAAAGCATCTGAAACATGGGCTTGAAGGAGAGTCTCTGTGCTCCTCCCCAGCCAAGGAAGGATGCTCTGCAAGCCTGGGAGAGAAGACTCCTGCTTCACAAGGAATCTGCTAAAATGCAGGACATTTCTCTGCTGGTCACTGCCCTTAGGATTAAAGCTTCCAACAAGGCCACCAGGGATGGTCAGTGGGGATCTCTCAACATCCCTATCATTTCCTGTCCTTGGCCTTTCCAGAACACATCAGCTTCACCTCTCATAGAGCACACGTTAGCACAAGGGCTGTCTGCTCACCCAAATTTCCACATGGACAGGGCGAAATCTACCATCAGCCTGTCCTTTCCCCTGTGGTGTGCATCACCTTCCCCCAGACACCACAGTGACACAGGACAATGCTAAAACCCAAGAGCCCTGCCATTCCCGGTGTATCCTCCCAGGCAAAGCATTTCCAATAGATCTCCAGCTCGGGAAAGGTGGGGTAGCAACACAGAGAGCCAAGACAGAGCCGTGTATTGTTCTATGTTGTGGGCATGGTCAAGAAGAGCAAATCCGTCAGCACTCACAAATAATGTAAACCCCAAAATCACACTTTCGATTGGCCCAAAGGTTATCTGTTAACCTGCTGGGGAAAAAAGTGCAAATAACTTACACAAAATCAATGTAGAAAGTTGAGATAATGATTTAGTTACAACAGATTGATTATAATAACACTGTTATTATGCTTCATCAAATATAATAAACCAACTGCTCTGGCTGCAAGGCCTATGGGTGGAGGAGCCCTACCTCCCAGACCAGTGGCTGAAGAATTTGAAAGACAGGTGAAAGGCAGTTACTGCCCTGTGGCCTGGTTTCCCAGCTGTGAAGAGGTGCTAGTACTTGTTACCTACATTTGGTTGAATGAGACAGCGGTTATGACCTCCACATAAAACTAACATGGAGGTTATGTTAAGAAGAGAGTTTGAGTCATGTGTCCACTGACATCTTCCGGTCAGAAATACTATATGCTTTCAAACAAATAAGTTTTTAGGAAAACCAAGGGAGGTGACAACTCAAATTTTAGGCAGCAAATATGAAAGTAAAATACAATGAACCGAAAACTCTCTGAATTGGCTTATTTCAGCTAAAGGAGACAAGGAGATACAAAGAGTTGAGTGAAAAGTATAGCTGTTTTATATCGTTCATCTTTTTTCTTATCATGAAAATTGTTCCACTGAAAGCTTTACCTGTAAAGACCAGACTAATGTTACTCTCTTGTAAAAAGACTCGATAAGCTATGCTTTGCCTGAGATGAAGAACAATAAACATTTACAGGGAAGAAAAAAAAAAAAATCAGCTGGTTTTCCTCTCGTGTCATTCCTCTCCATAACTGATGAGATTTAACCATAGTCTTATTATCCTCATTAGCATAAGTGCTAATTACACCTCTCCTCTCCTACTGGAAGGGCACCCGGGACCCCACACCAACCTTAACAACGGCAGGCACCCCAGACCCAGGCTGAGGGAACAGGATGAGGTTCGGGGAGCTGTGTCAAGGTGAGTGGAACACAGCGGGACAGAGGAGCTAAAAAGGGAGGGGTAAAACTACAGGTGGGTGTTGAAAGCAAGGGTCTTCTTCCAAGCACAGGGTGAGGCCTGGCACCCCATCCCATTGCACGGCGGACGGGGTGTCTCTCCTCCACTTATTCATGTGCTCCTGGCAATTCTGGCAGTGGCACCTCGAGTGAAAAGCACACTACTTTGCACATATGGTGGAAAGAATCTTGTGCATCAGTTGAATGCATGCTGTACTACATACACATTCTGTTTTATCTCCGGGCCCAGCCGTGCTGCAAACGCTTGCAAATTGGGAAACCTTCTGTGCAGTAAAAATACGGACAGGAGAAGCTAGACTGTGACTTATAAGATGCGACACTAGCCAAAAAAGCCAAAGTAACTAAAAGTTAAGGCATGTGCTTCACACTCAGTGCAACAAAAGGCAGCTTTGCAAGGCGAGGACTCAGAGCCTCATTCCTCTTCATCCTGTGGTTTCAGACCCGAAGACGGGCTTCCCTTCCACACACACAGTGCCCCCTGGGGAACCTCTGCCTGGATCCAGAGCTGCTTTCACTCTTGGAATGCTTGAAATTTATATGGAAAAAATGTCAGCGAAATTTCTCAGGTTTACCTTGGTAGGGGCTAGTGATGAAATGGCTATTTTTGTCCTCAGTTTTATCCTGAAGTCTTCAGCTGACCATCCTGTCATGGGATGCCGGCACCCTTAGCCAGTCAATGGCTTCATTTTCACTTCCTAAGTGTTTCTAAAAATGGAAATCTGATATGGCTCAAGATTCAGGACTCCCTGTTTATTGGGGATGTAAAAGGGGCAAAGTGCTGGATGGTTCTGATTGTTTCTTTCCCTCTTTTCCTTTCCTGACTGCCCCTTACCAACAACTGAAGTATGATTTCTTAAGATAACTCTTTTCAAATAAATGGTTCCTAATGAAGGGGATTGATATAAAAATCCATTCTCCCTTTAAATCAGAGGTCTCCCCTTCTTTCCTATTAGCCTTTTATATACATAGGGAAAAGGTGTGAGAGTGTAAAGATTTCTGTAATAAATGAAGTCAGTTTTTATAGGGGTCAATGCATTAAGGTTTCAATTGCACTTTTTCAGCCTGCTGAGAATGGTAATGTGTCCCTGTTTCACAAATGGAAGATACTGAGATGTAACTGGGTGATCCAACTGAAGGCATAAAAGAATCATAATGTGGGGTTCTTGGCAAGACACTGACAGGTTAAGGGATAAAAGGAAAACAGCAGAAGGTACCCAAGGTCATGCCCAATATAGTCCCCACTCTCTGTTAGCAGCTCCTCCTCATTCAAGGACATCTCTCTCCCCTCCTAAACCTTTTGTTGGTGCAACATCAGAGGTTGTAAAGCAGCAGTAGGTTTAATAATGCTGAGTGTGTTTGTTCCTTTCCTCATTTAATCTGTGTGTAGAGTTTGTGATTTTGATTCCATGTTACTCAGAATCTCTCACAAATGTTAGGAGAGAGGGAAGTTAACCCCAAACTGGTGGGAAGCTCTGAGTTGCCTGAGGCATACTTCGGCTTATTTCAGTCACTTGTTCATTTTCAATATGGTTTCAGTTTGTTGAGTTGCTAGAAACAATAAAATACATATTTAAAAGACTGTGTTTTATAAGGACTCCACAGGCAACTTTGCCACACTTTCCACTGTTCAGCACTTTGTCCTGCCTTATTCTTTTTTGTTTTGTTCTTGTGGTTGCTTTCTTTCTTCTTTTTCTTTTTAATGAGTTGAAATATACAGAAAACAGAAGAAAGTCAATCATTGGAAGTGACTCTTGCCATTTAACTCTAATCTATTAACACAGTGTGTGATGAATTATTACTGATATATTTGAAATTGCTAACAGAGTCTTCTGAGCAGTATATGTAAACCAAAGGGAAAGAAACATATTACATTTTTGGATAAAACCCCAGGTTCTTAAAATGAACAAGGTCATAAGAGAACCAGCCAGCTGAGTTTAAACATTGCCCCTCTCCACATACATCCACACTAGAGCCAGAAAGGCAGAGGGAAGGGAGATCCTCTGGGTTACTTTCAGAGTATCTCTATAGTTGTCCCCTTCGAACCTCCCTGCCATGCCAGACCCCCCAGAGCAAAGCCACACCTTCAGCATCAGAGCTCACTCCTGGATAACCAACCACTGTCTACACCACTCCCTCCTCAGTCAAGAACTCTGCTGTTTTGAATCATCAAAATACCTGCATATGTTACTAACTAAATTCTGNAGACACCTCCAGTTATAGCCAAAGTCCAAGAAAGTGCTAAGGAGTAAAGAGTTATTCCCTGAACTCTCCCTCCTCTCCGGGACTCCACCCGCTCCATTCCACACCGACCTGGTTCTATTCTTAACCCAAGAGCCCCAGGAACCTAGAGTAGGCTCAAGTCACCTCCTACTTAGGTGACTGTATGGAAACAGAGTCATATTTGGTGCCCCCCTCAATACATGCATGCACACACGCACACACACACACACCCTTTTCAGTACTCAATCTGAATCAGACCCTTTGTGCCTGCCTTGTGCTGGATTTGGAGAAACCAGCACGACAAGACAGGGAATGAGTAGGGAGAAGGCTACCATGGTGGAGACTCTGAAGCAACGTGGCCTCCACCACACAGAACCTGCAAGGGTGGCCTTGGGCAGATAGTCTACAGCAAATCAAAACAGAGGCCAGCTCAACGGGGCCTAACAGAGACTCTGGAAGCCATGGACAGCTAGGTCTTATTTCTGATTGTCTATATCCCCTCCTTTGTGCCATTAAATATCACTGAGTCCTGAAGAAAAGACTTCTTGAGGTCTCTTGACCCCTCAAATGACAAGGGGACTTCACTTCTTTGTTATAGCAGGATGTGAAATACCACCAGTTGATCCAGCCACAGAATCCAAACTGAAGAAAAAAACATGTACAATCTCAAATTTTGTGTTCCCGCCACCCGAACTTCAGCTTTCAAGAGCCGTCTCTTCTTTCTCTCTTGCCCTCTTTATTTTGTTTTGCTGCCCTTCCAGGCAGTGATGCTGTTTTCTTTAGCAGACCAAAAGCAGTTTGTTTCTGAGTTAAATGTCACTTCAATATTTCCCCAAGTGAGATGTTTGAACCAGTTTATGAGTTTCCTAAGCAACCGAGAAATGCTGGAAAAATATTTGGTATCTCAGGTCTGAAAGTTGCCTTAAACTTCGGCTCCCTAAGGCAAATGAAACAGATAGACTGAATACTCCAGTCTCACTGAAGTTTTAAGTTGAAAAAATAAAGTATTGGCCTGAAAGCCCAGAAGCCCTAAAATCCAGCCTCCTCAAGCTGTACCATCAGGTTGATGCCCCCAAACAAGGTTGGCGCCCCCCAAACACTGCAAAATTCCAGTGATAGTAAGAGACAATGGTGGTGCAAATCCAGACTGGAGAAGCCACAGTCAACAACTAATGTGTGAGGAGGGAAGGAAGCTTCCCTAGGCAAACACAGAATTCTGCGGGTAAATTCCCGCGAGAGCCCAGATTATGCCCTGAAGGCTGAGATTTGATTAACCTTCTTGTAGCATGTGTAACGACAAATGTTATTGGTCATAAAATTATCCAGCCCTTATTAAAACACAGCTGCAGCTCTGGGCTCACTGACCTCCTAGGGGAGACATTTCCATAAGACAGCGAGAGACTTTTCGGAAGGAGAGCGCCTTCCTAGCGTTGAAACTACAGGAGAGTGTTTTATACTTTAATGAGGAGTTCTTGAGAGAGACCAGGCTCCCTGGTATTAAAAGCTTTAAGAAATAGAAGGACCAGATTACATCCAGTCTGCTACTTGGTGGGCAGCCAGCCTACGGCTCACAATATGGATACATCTTCTCTTTATAGGGAACGTGCAGAGGCACATTTGCAGACACACCTATCTTACATCCAAATACCTCAGTTACTGCTGAAGATGTTTTCATTTCTCTTTGTCTTGATAATCAAAAAAAAAAAATCTCAAAATTTGAAGCGCACTTAAAAACTCTCTGGTCCAACTACTCATCCAGTTCCATCGCTAAGTAGAACTTATCAGAAAATGGGAGCGGTTTGGAAGTGTTCCAGAAAGGCTAGGAAACCCTACAGGACATTATCGAGGGCTAACACAGCCAACAAAATTGATTCCTCCAAGAGTTGAAGCTAGTTGGCTCTCCATCTCAGGTTGCGGAGGGAGGGGGCTTCCCTGTGCTTTCCTGAGCCTCCACTTTCATGCAGAGTGTATGCTGAGACTCCATCCCAAACCAAAGATCACGGTGAGAAGGGGACCCTCTGCTTTTCTGGGCATATAGGTGAACCCATGAGCAATGCTCTCTTTGGTCTATGACAAGTTTTTAAACAGCTAGGGATAAAATAAGAACAATGAAAATGCATCTTCTTTTCTGTAGTTTGTTCCTCATAATTTGTATCCAATTTCTTTTCTTCCACCTCAGCCACTAAACTCACTTTTACTAATGGGGCTTCCTTTGTGAAATTTAAACCTGCTCCTAGAAATCCTTCCCCCAATACAGAGTATTTCCCCAGTTTAATTTCTCCTAAGTCAACAATTTATCTGCTGAAAAAAATCAGAACCTGAAAGACTGCAGAGTTGAGTCTCATTAATTTTTTTCTCAGTTATGTAAACTTTCCAATGATATGCTTTTTTAAAATGATGTAAAGCTTTTCTCATGAAATTATCCTGGACCCATCAAATTGCTACCATCTATGATCTTGTTTTTCTACCTCATACATACCATGTTCCTATTAATATTTTATCGCTTAAAAATTTTTTGTTATGAATTTTTAAAATATCCACAAAAATAAAGATAACAGAATAGTAAATCTCCAAATTCCCATTGCTCAGCTTCAACAATTATCAAACTTTTATTCCACTTACTTCATCCGCTCTTTCTTTTCTCCTTGAAGAAGCATTTAAAATAATTCTGAGTCACTGCACACTTCCTTATGAAAGTGTTAGTCGCTCAACTGTGTCCGACTCTTTGCAACCCCACAGACTGTAGCCCACAAGCCTCCTCTGTCCATATTTCTCCAGGCAAGAATACTACAGTGGGTAACCATTCCTTTCTCCAAGAGAACTTCCCCACCCAGGAATCAAACCAGGTCTCTCCCGCATTACAGGCAGATTATGTACTATCTGAGCCATCAGCAATATATATTTCATTCTATCAATTTTTGAATAATTTTGATATTATTTTCTTTTCCTTTTTGAGGTTTTTTTTCAGGTTTGGTCTTCATGTAAACCATTACAGAAGGTTTCAGAGGACCTCAGCATCTCAATGTACCACATTCACTGTCTCTGCTTTGGAGAGAGGGTCGGGGGCGAGGTGGTGGTGGGGGAGGCTTGCCATACAAATAAGACCCTATCATGAAATATGAGATTCTGGCCATCAATTTAAATTTTAAGCAAACTGGCATACAAAATTACTTGGGGTAGACAAGTGAATGTGCATAACTATACCACTCAGTAACCATGAGATAACAGAGAAGGCAATGGCACCCCACTCCAGTACTCTTGCCTGGAAAATCCTATGGACGGAGGAGCCTGGAAGGCTGCAGTCCATGGGGTCACTAAGAGTCGGATATGACTGAGCGACTTCACTTTCACTTTTCACTTTCATGCACTGGAAAAGGAAATGGCAACCCACTCCAGTGTTCTTGCCTGGAGAATCCCAGGGACGGGGGAGCCTGGTGGGCTGCCATCTATGGGGTCGCACAGAGTCGGACATGACTGTAGTGACTTAGCAGCTTAGCTTAGCAACCATGGGATAAAACATGCTGTTGCCCATATTCTCATCAAGACAACACAGCACCATGCACTGAATGACCTGCCGGTGTTTAAAGACACCTTTTCTTTAAAATTTCTTTTATTAACCTCTAAAAGGTTTCCTTTTAATCTACCATCATTAAGTGAAATTCAGTATTTAAGAACCAGGGAGCCATTAAGAAGCAAGCGTGTGATGATTTAGTAATATTTTAGTTCAAAGAATACATGATTTTAATGATCTCTTTTGAACACCATAGAATTGCAGACCCTGGAAAGAAATAGAAACGTACGACACACCATTCAAGATCTATTTCTCTCTGTTGTTCTTACTTCTTTTTAAACTATCAAGCTATAATAATTATTCAGTCTAAGCAGCCCCCAGTAAATGAAACAGTCCTTAGACAGCTGTCAAGGCTCAGTCTTCCGGAAGCTTTGATTTTAATGAAACTCATTAAGGAAAGAAATTAACAGAAAATATCATAATTTGTCTTGTTTCAGAAAACTAAACAGAAACAAAGGGCTTCCTAACCTGACAAGGAGTCTGACCAGCCAAGCTCCTTTGTGCTATTCAGAGCTTCCCACCAGGCAGCTCTGCACACGCACAGGACTAGGTTAGAAAAAGTACCTCGTCCCAGAGGAATGGCCCAGCCCAGCCCAGTGACTTGTCTCTTCACGGAGAAGACCTCCTCAGCCACAGCAGGGTGTTTTTGGAGCCATGCTGTGCAAGCACAGACTATTCAAGGAAATGAAAGTCTATGGAAAATGTAATTCCCATTAAAGGACTCTAGTTGGAGAAATTGTCCACACATCTGGCGGAAAACACTAAGTCCAACTTCCCTCCAACGATGATGAAATTTTAGCTTAGGTTTCTTTCTTTTTTTAAAAAAAAAAGGAAATTATTTTCATGTAAAGCATATATGAAGTATATATGCTCCCTGATTTCCCTTTCACAATATCTTCTGGATCAAAGGAAGCTGGAATGTTTTAAAGACTGGCAGAAGCATTCACCTAAACTTCTATCTACTAGCTAGGACACTCCCAAGGAAGGTGCTGATGACCCCGCAATCTTTAGGCTCGGCACAGCCCTGATTTGTAAATGTTTAGATTGCACATGGATTTAATTGGCATCTTGTACTCATAGGTCAGATAACCCTAGAGACAACTTCCCAGAGAGAAGGCATCGGAAGTGTTTCTGAAACTGAAAGCAAGTATATCATTGACAGTAGGCTCACTGCAAGCACACACTTCTGAAAAAACAAAAACCTGAAAAGACGGTTGGGCTTTTCCAGGGACTTAGGTTGTGTGAACGGAAGAGAAGGAGCAGAGCAGAGCATGGACTGTGTGCGTGGCACTGCTGCACCCCTGGACAGCATGCACCCAGCTTCAGCCTGATGCAGGGATAGTCAAAGGCAACATCTGCTGGGGAAAGAGACCCAACCCAGTCACTTACGGGCTGCCTGACCTGAGGAAGCGATGTAACTTCTCTGAATTTCAGTTGCCTCCCTCTTAAGATGAGGACAAAAACACTCTTTCCATCAGGTTGTTGTGAGGATTAAACAACATAAAGTGCTTGGCTCATCATCTCATGTAGTGAGAACTTTAAAAACGGGAGGAACTATGAGTATCCACAGGTTTATAGACACACACAATAACCCTTGAGGGTCATGAAGGCTCTCGGGGCCAGGATTTGGGGAAAGGATTCTAGAAGGAGAGGAAGGAACTCCTTGTGGGGTGGGCAGAGGTGACACCTGGAGGGAGTGCTGGATAGGTTCCTGCACTTGGCTCACCTCTCATTCTGGTGTTGCACTGGACCCTAAGCAGGTCCCCAGGAAACCTCTCAAATGAGCTAGTCCTGAGCTAGTCCTATCCTTACCATGAGAATCCATTCAGGGGACCCCAGAGTGAGCTGCATAAAGTTTATCTGAACATCACTTGGGATTGGGAAGGTTAGGTAAGGCTCCTGAAATCCTCTTTTTTATAAGCTGGTTGGTAAGATGAAGGCAGGAAGCTGTTAACAAAATAGAAATCACCAGGCAGACATGAGGGACGATGCGGGGGGTTGGGGGGTAGGCAGGGGTAGAGGTTCTTTTATGGCACATGGTATTATTTCAACTATCCAAAAGGTTATTTTGAATTAGTTATTTTTTACCTTCTAGGCTCCATTTGCTATACACTGGGGCATCAGACAACCCACTGCTGCTCTCTTTCCTCATAAGTCTGCAAGTCATTCACTGGTTTGAAATATACATGTCAATTTTTTCCATGCAATATACATGTCAAGTTTATAACAACCTGATGGAAAGAGTGTTTTTGTCCTCATCTTAAGAGGGAGGCAACTGCAACTTAGAGAAGTTAAATAGCTTCCTCAGGTCAGTCATTCTGTGCAATGCATTGAACACTGTGCATTTTCAAAGGAGAAAAAATATGACATATATATTGTAAATGAGTGAGTGACTAATGATTGAGATTTCTACTTTAGATTACAAGAGTCTGTGTTTGCTGCAAGGTACAAACTATGTGTGGATATTATTAAGAGAAAATAATCAGATCTGTATGTCACCTGAACTTTGGCCAAATCCATATTTTTTCACACAACAAAAAATAAAAGTTTTGTATGGTGATACCACTGAATGGCTGATAATAAGATACTTATTCTTACTATTATAAACCTGGGAAGACAGATTTGTTAATCTGCAGGGGTTTTATACGACCCAACGATTCGGGAACAAAGCCATGTGGATAAGCAATCAGGAGACTAAAGACCCCTGACTCTTGGTTCATTTGCCTCAGACAGGATTATGCACACTCTGTAGTTCTGTCTTTTTCCAACATTTCCTCTTTTTCTTATTTTGTGCCTATTTCTATTGTTTTCTTGGCTAAAATTAATTTCATCTGAATCTTTTCATCTTGAATCCATTTAGATTATTTGTGCCAAAGGATTTACATATTAAAAAGAAAAACTACAACGATCAACTAGTTTACCACTTATTCTTGAAGCCTTCCAGGTTCAAAAAATGCAACTAACACTTGATGCTAAAAAGGTTATCTATTGGGTTTCCCTGATAGCTCAGTTGGTAAAGAATCCACCTGCAATGCAGGAGATCTGGGTTCGATTCCTGGCTTGGGAAGATTCCCTAGAGAAGAGAAAGGCTACCCACTCCAGTATTCTGGCCATGTGTCCAAGGGGTTACAAAGAGTCAGACATAACTGAGTGACTTTCATTAGCCTAAAAACTAGATTTTTTTAACATTTAATTCTTCTAATTTGGTAAACAAATTAACATTCCTTTCCATGATCCTATTTCAGAAAGTCTGATCTAGTTTATTGAGTTCATCATTTAGTTCAGACCTAGTTCATTCATTCATTCAGTGAATATTTATCAAGAGTCTTTTATATGGCTGACACTATTTTAAACATTGGGGATATGCCGGTAAACAAGACAAAATAAACTTCTGTCTTCATAAGGTTTTATTATGATGGGAAGTACAGGCGATAGACAAATCTATTAAAAATATATGATATCCAGTAGTATTATATGCTACGAAAAGAAAAGCAGTCAAAAGATGTTAAGAGTGATGGGGACTGAGGATCTTAATAGATATTTGTTGAATAAAACAACAAGTGCTCAATTTTTAATATCATTAGAGTGAGTTTAATTTTTTTTTCTCACCTTCCCTAGTGTGCTCTGAATTAGTACATTGGAACAAACATGTATGCAGTTTTATTAATATAATTTTGTTTATTAATTTATTTATATACTCTCTCATTCCTGAAAAGATTCATGGTGGAGCTACTACACAGTTCCACAAATTGCCCTGTCTCTTTACTACTGAAGAACTAGGTCTTTATGAAAATAGAAGAGACACAAACTCATTTCCAAATATTTCATTTTCTCTCAAGTTGATTTCCTTGACGATTTAAGTGTGTCAGTAAGTACTCAGAACCAAGATTTTCCAGGAAGAGCAAATGAAAAGGCTAAAAATCAATACAGGCACCAACTACTTCTTATAATCCCAATTTTCATAGAAATTTAACTTTGTGGTTTTTTTTTTCACAGTGTGTCAATCTGAGAAGCATATCAGGATTGATCCTGCATTTAGCTTGGTGACTAAAACGTTCAGATTTCATATTCTTGTCAATATACAGTGAATATTAATAAGACATGGGAAAATGGAGGCAGAATGAAGGGAGAAATTATTCAAAAATTGTGCAGTCAACCTTCTGCTTTTCCTCTTTGATAGGGTGGGAGAAGTCTGAATCACACAAGACAAAGACTAATCTAAAATTTGCAATGGAACATGCATAACTAATATCCCCTCCATAATCAATCTTGGTCCCTCAAAGTTCCTCTTCGCAGTCAGAATTTAGGGTGATGATGATGACAGGTAAACCCAAGCACTGTGAAAACTCAATTCCTGGATAATCAAGTTTGATCTGTACAAAATGTTAGCAATGTGAAATTTGGTACTCAGTGTCTATCTGTTGAAACATTTTAGAATAACTTTCTGAAAGTTTGACTAATTTTGACCACACCTGATATGCAACTATAGGAATTAAGACACACTTTGATTTGTGGTTCGTTTTGCCATTCTCAAAAGAGTAGCCGTTAACAGTTTTTAAATGGCTGTGTATTCCATAATTTTTCATAGCTTGAGAAAAAATTTTATATGGAAATAACAGAAACAGCTTTCTGCTGGTAAAAGTAAGCCTATGGTTCACAGAGGCACTAATGTTTAATAATATTTTAACAACTATTTTATTTAATAATAAAACAGTTAAAATATATTTTTTATTTTTTAAATCACCTCTACTGGAAGTATTTATTAATTACATATGCAAAGAAAGTTTCATATGTTTTCATTTTTCTGTTCATTTCAAACAAAAAACTTTCTAAAATGTGAAATACATTTTCTCTCCCTTAATTTTAGCTCTGCTTTGCATTCATACTGTGTTTATCTAGAAAGTAATCCTTGCACCAGTAACAAAGTGAATGTACCAAGTGCACACAAAATATGTGTAATCAAATAACACAATTGGTGAAGATCAGAGGAAGGCTAAGTCCAAGCCTGGAGGGATGTGACTTTTTTGTAAATGATAAAATGTGATAGAAACATGTCTTCTTATTCTTATTATTGCTACTAGCGACATCCCATCAGTTGATTTCCCTTAAGGCTCACTCCATAATAGGTTAGGCCACAGCTTTTTGAGTTACCATGCAGCTTTCTTTTATCAGTCACCTGATTTTCAGAACTGCCAGATGGACACATCTGTTCTGAGGTCTGACTAGACTCTGATTCACCCAGGAAGAAGTAAGTTCAAGCAGGCCAATGCCTACAGCTGCCAAAAGATTCACCCCAGCTGACTATTTACATGCTACCTCTTGTTCGTGTATAATAACCAGGATTCTCCTGCTCAGAGTCAAGGTTTGTGGATGAGACTGTGCCACTAGCTTTGTTAGGCAAAAATTAATGCAGTTGGACTAAATAAATAATTCAGGCCATTCTGTCAAGCCAATTCACAAAGGAAGAGAATTGGGAAACCATACCATTACCTCATTTGGTATCTCTAAATCATGTTCAATCATTTGTTCTCAGGTGTGATGAATAAGGAGGGTTTCCAGAAAAGTGGCTAAGGTGGTGGAAATCACACTACTGTGAGCACTATGAGAGTTTGAGTAAGCTGATTTGTGTGTGTGTGCGTGTAGAAGTATGGCACTGATATAACAGAAAACCTCTGACGGCATGGAGGTTTTGGAGAGGCCATTATTAGGTCATTCAGCATACCAAGGACAAAGCACTGATATACTGCATTAGC
The DNA here is from genome assembly GCA_006410935.1 of Redunca redunca. Classification (NCBI taxonomy): domain Eukaryota; kingdom Metazoa; phylum Chordata; class Mammalia; order Artiodactyla; family Bovidae; genus Redunca; species Redunca redunca. The sequence goes on from SJYQ01003845.1 coordinate 86,266, forward strand.
TTTAGAGTGTGCGTTTTCTGCCTTCTACAAATGACAAGCCACTGAGTGGGATCTCTGCACACCATCCTTGACTCAGGACCATCTTAGAACACAGGTCACCTGTGCCCTGTTATAACACCTCTATTACTTTAACAAGCAGAGTTGAGGTCTGGTTTCCCTGATTCGCCACAGAATTCTCAGGTCAAGTGTGAAGGCATATTACGGAGCACTCTCTGGAATATATTGTTAAAGCCCTCATTAAAGGACCTCCGAAAGTCTTCCACTGTGCAACTGGAAATATTTCCAAATCTTCTTATCCCCAACATAACAAATCCCATTGTTTATGAAATCTGATGTTTGGTAAATTTGATACTGCCTGGCTTATAGGGAAGGAGTATCTTCCAAAACAACCCAAGAGAGTTCTTCAGCGAAAGAAAAGCAAATCATGAGAACCCCCTTCTGAGGTAAGAAGACAATTCTAGGATGTTAGAGACACAACAGTGTTGCTAACCAATTACAGTTCTGTCTGGGTCAGGCGCTATCTGTAGCAGAAAGAGGCAAGATGGCAGATGCCCTGGGTTATTTTAATTAATTTAATCATGTGACTAATTGGTCTCTGCTGGGTTTCTGTGGTAACTGCTTCCTAAGTGCTGATGGGCAATTGTGTTAAATGTAGCTTGGAATCCGCACGTAGGGTCCAGGGCCTTGGAGAGCTCACGAGGAGAGCCGTGCAGCTGAGCTTGGAAGGTGCCCCGCTGGGCCTCTGATTGTCTGACTGCAGAGCGGTTACAGCTGCAGCAGCCTCTGGAAACGACCTCCCTTTTCTAAAAGAGCACTGCTTACCTACCTTATGTTGGTGAGAACTCACTGCGGATACAGGAAAAGCAGCTGTGATCAAAGGATGCTCAGGTTCGGCAGGGAGTTGGAAATTACATGGAGAAAGTGATCTGTTAATAAAGGGACACTGGAATGGGAGGGAGGGAAGAAAAACCCAGGCTACTCTTCTGGGCATCATATGCAGCCCCAGAGGCGGCCATGTGTTATTCATAGCTGCCCAAATGATGCTAATAAGCCATCCTTTTAAATGCCTCCTGGGGTTTATCTCTTTTTTTTTTCCTGCTCTTACAATGCCATCTCCTCCTTGTCACCAGGAAGGTGCGTGGGAGAATGGGTGGGTGCATGGCCAGTTTTAGAGCACAGTCTACTTTAGACAGATGGAAGGAAAATGACTTCCAAATTTTCTCATGAAGTGGGATATGTTTGTATTTGTGCAATGCATTCTAGCACCTGTGCAGAGAAAAAAAATGTCATCACAGATTTCCCTCAGAAGGGGGTTAAAAAAAAACACAAAAATCTAACTGCGGCACAAAGCTGCTGGATTTGACCAAGCCCTTCCATCTACAGTCCCAGGCAGGCTCTCAGAACTACAGTTTCTCCCTAGCCCACCCTCCACCCCTGAAGAAAGAACGGTCAGTGCTTGGACCATTCTCGTGTCTGCAGAATGGCGGTATGAATGATACTTTTCTCCAGAGTGGGAGTGGCAGACAGAAGCAGGGTGGCACCTCTCTTACCTAACAAACGCCACGGTGACCCACAGAGGCCACTCTGTGTCACATGTGCTCCAGACTTCTGTAAAGGGGCAGCTCCGATGGACTCTGACCCTGCTTTCCCTCCCCCAAACATGAAGGGACATCTTGGTAAATTAAACTAAATAGCCCTCATCTAAAATTTCCACATTGGAGATGAGCATTAAATGGGCTGACAGTTAAATTCCTTTAAAAGTAGCAAGGAGTTCGGTTAAGCATTACAAGGCATCTGACAGGACATCCAGGCATCAAGTGTTGTTTAACCCAGGATCTTGCTAAGACTGATGGCTTCCCCACATCCGTTATGTCTCTGCAATGCAGATGGAAGAGCCTGTACATAACATCACCGGTTTTCGTGACTTTAATGACAGCTGTTTTGAGAAGTATCAGCCTGCTCCAAGTACTGGACAAATTGATTTAAAAAAGGTGCCATTTGATTCTCAAGGCCTATAGAAGGAGCATCATCTCTGTCACTAAGGCAGAAATTATTATTGATTATTGTATTGTATTGTTAATCGCTCAGTCATGTCCAACTCTTTGTGGCCCCACAGACTGTAGCCCGCCAGGCTCCGGTGTCCATGGGATTCTCCAGACAAGAATACTGGAGTGGGTCACCATTCCTTTCTCCAAAGGATCTTCCCAATCCAGGGATCAAACTCAGGTCTGCTGCACTGCAGGCAGATTCTTTACCATCTGAGCTACAGGGAAGTCGCATTGGACACTTATTCTGAAAATCTGTCTGGGGACATCCAGCAGTAGCAGTCAACCCGCAGTCTCCCTGTATTGTCTCTCATGCTAACGGATTTACCTCTCACCTCCACCTATTCCAAACCTCTATTCTAGGCTGCATAGGTCAGAAAACCTTTTGTCTTCTATCTCTGGTTTAAGGGAAGAACTCTAACTTTTAGAACAGATGGGGAGCTGAGTTCTCCCACCTCCTGTAATCCTTACTTAGAACTCTAAACCTGGAATCAAGGGGTCTATGAATTTCAGAAAGTCCATGAAATTATCTGTAAAATCTGTGTGTACATTTATTCCCTAGAGAAAACATCCACCCTGATGCTTTCTTGAATTACCCAGGAAGGCCATGATTCAAACAAGAGGTTAAGAACCCCTGCCCCAGACAGGCTTCTACGTAGGTTTATGTCCCACTCCATCCTCACTCTGTGTCTAATCTAGCTGTGAGTATTGAATTATTTAAATGGGGAAAGCCTTCATTGCCATTTCTTCATCAACCTACTAAAAACTAGATTCAACCACTCTTTCCTTGACAGCCAAGTTGTCCTCCCAAACAATTCCCCTGGCATTGCCAGCCCTTGTGAGGAATGACCCTCATGTCATGAGCTGTGCAACTCTGGCCTGGAACAGGCCCGTCTGTTGTTTCTTTGACTGTGGTGAGAAAACCAGGCCAAACATTGGATAGTCTGGTCATTTAACTCATCACCTTTGGCCCAAGACGCAGAACTACAGTGGAAGCTGTTTGGGAGGCTGCTCCTCCTCCTTCACACCTCTTCTCTGACCTCTCCTCCCTGTCCAATTTCCCTCCATCCCCCTGGCTTTCTTCACCAAGTCACCTCTACCTTCCTTTACTTCATTTTCACCTGATTCAAGAGCTTGGCATAGCATATTTTCAATGTGAGATTTGCTTTCCCTGTCTGATCAGTATATCCATCACTCTAAGTTCTCCATCAAGACAAATGCATACTAGAAAACAAATTATCAATGGGGCAGCCATAGGCCATTTTAAGGGATACATATGACAATTAAGACAGTCCACAATGAAAGTTTAGAATAGCTGATAGGAATATCTCAATTTAACCTAGTAAAATTGTAGAGTTAAGGTCAGGGAGAATCCAATAGTGAGAACTTGAAGGGTCCCTATTGTGCCATAATGTGTACGTGCATGCTCAAGTCATGTCCAGCTCTGCAACCCCACGGCTCCTCTGTCAATGGGATTCTCCAGGCAAGCATACTGGACTTGTTGCCACAGTCCAGTATGAGGTTGCCATTTCCTTCTCCAGGGGATCTTCCTGACTCAGGGATCAAACCCACATTTCTTGCGTCGCCTGCACTGGCAGGTGGATTCTTCACCAGCTGAGCTACTAGGGAAGTCATTAATTACATTTAATACAAATCTATCTATTCAACTGTTTTCAAGCTGGGTTCTCAGTCCATTCATGAGATCCAACCAGCAACTTATTAATGAGATAGAACAGAACAAAACAGACAATATCAGAGTACATCACATAGAAAATTAAGTAGTGTTTCATGAAACTTTTGTTTCCTGTTTTGTGTATTCTAAAGCTTAAACCTTTTTTCACATTGTAACACTTCTAAAATCGTGACGCATCTTACAGTTGCTGTCAGCCAGGTTGCAGTGATATATGATATAATTGTGGGAAAACCTTCTGATGACACTTTCTGGTAAAATCAAGAAACTGCCAAAAAAAAAAAAAAGAACTGCCAGCATCAAAGTGACTTAGATACATGAATATGGTAAGAGCTTGTGTGTGTGTGTGTATGTTTGATGGGGGGAATGTATACTAAATTACAAAGTGAAATTTATTTCTCACCACAGGTTCATGGAAAATAAAAGCTTGAAAAATAGCACACTAAGCCCTTTCATAAAATTTATTTGTGCACTTACTAATACTGATATTCTAATTAGACAGAAGAGGGGTTTCCACTGCTCTTCAGACAACTGCCATTACCACTCTGCCCGTGGTGACTTCTGAGACCTCACCTACTCGCAGTAACTGAGGTATCTGCCCTTCACTACTTGTGCGACCTCTTCTCTTTTCTCATCTGTACAAGGAGGATGCTGGAGAAGCTTTCTAACAGCACTTTCATTTTGAACAGTCCAAGAAGTGCGCAGATACACACGCAACTCTTTACATGTCTGTACCTTCTTGCTTCCTTTCTCTCCCGTAGAAGAAGCTTCCCATAAAACTGAGACAGAATGACGTTAAGTATTCCTACAATGTCTGTAACGTTTTAAAAATGTTAAAACATAACGTGGGAATGGCAGTAAGGGTTATACCACTGTGTTTTAACATATGGCATGTGGAGCTCTCGTTCCTGACTCAGAGCCTTTTTTCCTGCCTCACCATCCTTAGCTTTGTTCCTGGCCATCCCATTTCTTGAATTTACACTTTGGTCTCCATCCTCACATGTGCTCATTCGTGCTGGCCCCTGGGCTGGAGGAGGCCCCATCTGGGCCCCAGTTCTTCTTACCCACATCTGTTTCAGCCTGCCTCGTACCATATTATTTGTTTACGTGTCAATCTCCTCCGTTCAACAATGAGCGCCTTGGAGGCAGAGACCTCTCCTTATTTGCCTTTGTCTCCCCTGCTACACAGCACTGCCCAGTGTGCTGTGGATGAAGCATAAGCGGGTAAAGGAATAAAAGTGCTGCATGAGGTCAATTTCCACGCAAGCACAGGCAAACACACACTCAAGCAGACATTCTTCTGAGCAGAAACCACGTCTCAGATTTCTGTGTTCCATGGCACCCTGCCCTGAGACAGGTCCAGCCTTGGAGAACCTAACCGAGCTGCTGGTTCATTCACTGGCCCCACAGACATGATCTATACCCAAACCCCTGTGCTTCTCTCCAGCCTTTCACTTTCCCAACCGAGGCCAGTATTCTGGCCCAAGCCAAGAGCGCTGGGTCCCCCTGTTCCTAGTCTTGCTAGCAGCAGCCCCTGGGGAGGGGCTGAGTGACAGAGGGAGTTATTTCAGGACCCACAACCAAGATGGAAGCAATCAGCTTCTTCCTGTCCCTGGTGAGAGGAAGCTGGGCCTTCCAGGTGTGGGAGGGAGGAGCCCCATGAATTCGGGGCTATGCAGGAATGAGTGAGGCCCATGTCCCCACTTCTCACACCCTGCACAGCTGGTTTAAAGCAACATGATTGGTAACTTCCAGGCCCTGGATGTCTCTGGAGAGCACAGGTGATGGAGAAAAACTGTAATAATCACTTTGATATAGGTTTTAATATATCTTCCTATCTCCCTGCATACACTGGGAGAAAGAAATTGAGATCCACATCACCATTGTCAGCCCCAGACCAAGCATTCAGGTCCTGGCAAGTCAAATGTCTCATCTAGAGTTGAGTTTCATAGTTATAAAGAATTAAGTTTTACTGATATTTGGTAAGTGATAAATGGCTGCATTAGAAATGCAGAGGAAGTGAGAAAAACGGCTTGAATGAGGAGGCGACTTCTGCATGCAGGGAATGGAAATGTTAATATCGCCTCTGTTTACTTTGGTGCACTTTAATTTTCTCCTCTCATCACATTTAATACAAAACAATGCCCTAAATGAAACACGATAACGCCTCTAAACTTTTCACCCAATTCTTCCCGAATTTCTATTTAATTCTGGCTGTCTTGATTTAAGCTTCAATAAATACAAATAATTTCTGTGAGCTCCATCCCTGGCCTTGGGAGTATGCCTCTTCATAATTAATTCTCTGGCGTTTATCTGTTTTTAATTCACTTTTTGTGTGCTTAGTTGTTCAGTGGTGTTCGACTCTTTGCAGCCCCAAGGACTGTAGACCACCAGGCTCCTCTGCCCATGGAATTTTCCAGGCCAGAATACTGAAGTGGGGTGCCATTTCCTACTTGATGGGATCTTCCCGACCCAGGGATCAAAACTGTGTCTCTTGCGTCTTTTGCATTGGCAGGCAGATTCCTTACCACTCTTTAATTCGACTTTAATACTCTGGAATTTGGGAAGCCAGTACTATTTTTTTTTTAACTTATTAAACAATTAAGGATATAGGAAAATGAAAATTACATCATTGGTACATGTTCTCTATGGTGCTAACAGGCTATAGGATTGGGAATTCTTTTTTTTTTAATCAGTATTGACTTGCTGATCAGATTCGAAGTTTCACTAGATTTATAGCAGTGATGTCCACTGTCTTCACATTTGATTCGCAAATTCCTCACACTCTGTGTACTCTCGCTGGTACCATTTTAACCAGAAGTAAGAAGTCAAACTAAATCATGGACCTGGGATATGAGTCCACCTTGTCTCCCTTCCATCCAGCTGACATAGTCTAAATCACCCCTTCCCTGGAGCATGCCTCATCAGCTATGCACTGCAACACAAAGGGGAAAATGTTTTCCCAACCCAGAAACTCATCAACTTGAACCCTGAAGCATGACATCTGAATACCTTACTGCAAGAGCAGAAGGAGCTCATGACTGCTATACACGATCATTAACAACCTGCTTGCATTTCCAGGGCTGCCTCAGTGGGTTAATATATGCACTATGTATTAAACCATCTGCCACGAAGTCTGACCCAGTCTTTCTCCATGGGGGCCAACTGCAAAGGTTACCTGTGAGTGTTAAGAGGCATAATACACTATCATTACATTTATCTGTACCAATTCTTTGGTTTTATTATTGGTTCTTTTGTCCTCAACAGAATATCTTTTCAGGCTCTTGTGTCCCATATTTGCATAGCCTAGAGTCTAATGAAAATATATTTAATCCTCTATGTCAACTCTTTTAAAGTTCAGCATTAGCCTTTTATAAAACTCAGGCTAAAGAAGAATGAACTTCACCTTTCCTGTGAAGATGGGACAAAACTTGATTATCAGCATACAGTCTAACGTACTTTTGTGCACTTTAAAAACCTGTCTTTAATGCAGCCAAACAAAGATTGTTTTGTTTTGTTTTTAGTCTAGGCAAGGAGCACAACTGAGCTCCCTTCACACACGACCAAGTTCCCCTCTCTGAAGATGCTGAGAGATAGCCCATATCAGGTAGTATGGACACTGAAACTTCATTCCCTTATGCCAGCTGACAGGCTTCCCTGGTGGCTCAGAGGTAAAGAATCCGCCTACAATGCAGGAGACCCAGGTTGTATCCCTGGGTCGGGAAGATCCCCTGGAGAAGGGAATGGCAACCCACTCCAGTATTCTTGCCTGGGAAATCTCATGGACAGACGAGCCTGGTGGGCTACAGTCCATGGGGTCACAAGAGTCAGATACAACTTAGCAGCTAAACCTCCACCACCATCATGCTAGCTGACAGCTCAGTGAATGGAATTGCATCTGATGTCAGGTTACTTTATCATATATTTGTAGAGCAGAGGTTAGCAGGGGAAGGGGGAAAGGGGGATAGAGATATTTTGCAGATATTCCTCTGTGGGTTTTCAAATGAATGCAACTTAGAGAAAATAATAAACTTTTCCGCCTTCCTAGACACCTACTCCCAAACAAGCAATCAGTATATTAAGTGACACTACTCCTAATATAAACCCCTGAGGTGGAATGCTATTCATTTAACTGTACTCTGAGGAATATCATCCACTCCCTACCTAGGTTCTTAATCCAAGGCTAGGCTTTATTCCTTGCTTTGGGTTATTTATTTTCCTCAAGGGTCCCTTCAGAAGGAGTCAGCCAAACTCTAAGTGAATTACTTAGATTTTTGAAAATCCAAACTTACCTGACATTTTGCAAGGCTATATTTGGTTGTGTGTGTGTGTGTGTGTGTGTGTGTGTGTGTGATCACTCAGTTGTGTCCAACTCTTTGTGACCCCATGGGCTGTAGCCAGCCAGGTTCCTCTGGGCATGGAATTCTCCAGGCAAGAATACTGGAGTGGGTACCCACTGCCTTCTCCAGGGCATCTTCCCCATCCAGGGATAGAACCAGAGAATCCCGCATTGAAGGTGGATTCTTTACCATCTCAGCCACCAGGGAAGCCCCTTGGTCCTTTTTAGTTAGGTTTATATTGAATGTAATTCAAAACACAAGTACTATATTCTTTCCTCGGGAGGATTCTCAAATGGTAACCCTACAAACTCTGTATTGTTCTGTGATTCTTCAGAGTCTGACTTCTCTCAAAATGATAACGGATTAGCAACCTAAAATCTGGGGGCTTTCTGTGTATGTATATGTGTACGCCCCTGCACTGCACATGCAAGGAACACACTGGACGACTGCACCCTTAAGCACTCTGGGGTCCCCCAGAGAGGCTGGAGCCCCTCCCACTCAGTGATTTCCCACTTCTCAGGTATGCTTACAATTTTTAATAGCAACATTGTAATTTATTTCCTTCGTGAGCTTTGGACCTTCTGATTTACCACACGTAAGCTTCTCAAACTTGCCTCAGCTGATTTTTCTTGGACATTGAATTCACCATTTAAGGTGCATTGAATTCCCTATAAAAACTGCTCTGCAGGACAGGGAGGCCACACCCAACTCTCCACATACTACATCTTTCTCTCACACTGCTTTCTGATGTCCTAGGAGCACAGCTTCTGATACCCTAGGTACTTACACACATTACATGTTTTTGCCATCTTTGGTTGCTTTTTGAAATGTCATCCATTTGCCCTCTCCATTTCTCACTGGTCTTTAACATGTCTTCTGAGTTTCCTGAGACAGATTTTTCACTTTTCTAAAGGATGCCTTTTTAGTACTAATAAAACTTTCATACTTGTCTGCTTAATCACGCCAGCTTTACTGTCCCTTTTTTACTTTTTTGTTTTTGGCTCAGAGGTATATGAACCATCTGTGCCTCGAAAACAGTTTGCTTAAATAGCCTCCAGGCAGATTTTATGGTTTTTAAGTTTTTTACTTTAACCTTCAGCCTGCTGTTAGCCATTTTCATCACAGTTTTAAAATCAGCCTCTTTTGGAGACGACTGTCACTATATGTAGTTTTCAGAAGTTACTGGAACTGAAAAGGGGGCCACTGACTCCAGCTGAACTGTGCTGGGTTTCCATTCACAGTCGCCTGAGGCAGGTGCAGGCACGGCGGAGCTTGATAAGGCTCACCTTCTCCACCTGGCATCCTGAGGAGTGATGGAGACCCCCCTGATTTAGAATAGCCATGTCCACATCACCCAGTAAGACCCAGGAACATTAAATCTGATTCACCTACCTCCTTTTTATTATTACCACATGTCTATGGCTTTGTCATCCTGATCCTAGCCACTAAATGAAACACGAGGCTGAAACAAAGAATCCAGAGAAAGGGCGGGGATTCCTCACTTCCCACCACACCACTGTGCCCTGAGAGTCGCCCTGTGTTTGCATGCCAGCAGACGTGCTGCTCTGTTTCCACTTTACCAACTTGTGTAGTCTGGGGAGCTGCGTGTCAATAAGCATTCCTCTTTGTTGGAATATATCATCACCCAAACTTCCTGTCTGCCCTCACATTAATGTTAATATAGCTCTACGTGCTGCGCTTAGTCGCTCAGTCACGTTCGACTCTGCGACCCATGGACTGTAGCCTGCCAGGCACCTCTGTCCATGGGGATTCTCCAGGCAGGAGACTGGAGTGGGTTGCTGTGCCCTCCTCCAGGGGAATCTTTCCCAACCCAGGGATCGAACCCAGGTCTCCTGCATTGCAGGTGGATTCTTTACCATCTGAGCCACCAGGGAAGGCCAACATAGCTCTATAGTTTCTCTCTATAACAAACTCTTTCCACACTCAGTGTCATGGGTAGGGGGTGGGAAGGGGTTAGGTTTATTCCCAACCACATCTATCAGACAATAATGACACTATTGCTCTCTTTCAAATCAGCACATTTTTTACCCAATCTTTTCTCTGTTGTCATTGCTGCTTTTCTGATATAGTTGATAACTAAAAACACTCGGGTTCTTAGATTTATCCTTATTTTGATTATTATTTGTTTACAACTTGCCTCTACCCACAGGAGTCACGCACTGTCAATATACTCCCTGAAATGAATTAGTACCAATGGGTGAACTCTATAGTTATGAGGTTGAGTGAAGGATCAAAGAAGGCAGAGGCCAGCAGGCAAGTCACGCATTTCTAAAGGTTGGTGGGATGAATAAACATGGATGAATGAACACACAAACAAATGGATAAATGAGATTATTGTCCTAGGGAGTGTTTATTTGTTCAATTGTTCTCTTGTTTGTAGGTAAGATTCCATTCCTTCCAAAAAAAACTTGAAATGAGCAAAGCAGCAGCAACCTAGGGCCAGGACTGGAAATCATGCTGCTGTGTTCTCAGCCCAGTGAGTTCTCCCTTCCCCACTTCCCCTACTTAACACCCCTTCAGATCTCTGAGACTTCAGTGCAAGCACTACTTTCTCAGAGAAGCTTCCAGATCTCCTGACTGGTCAAATCTCCCTATGAGAGGCCCTCACAGCACTGTGCCCACACCATCATAGCTCTTGCTACAGTGGTAATTTCACAACTGCATTCTTATTTAAACAAATCTCTGTCCCCCACTGGACTGTAAGCTTCATGAGGGCAGGAACTAGGGCTTTTACTTATTTATTTTTTGGCCACTGTAATTCCAATGACTAGCACAGTGTCTGGCACATGGTAGCTACTGAACAAATATTTGTTAGATTGATTCATTAACTAATATAACTGTGAAAGCTGAAGTTTCCAAGGTCTCTGCTCTTTTGCCCACCTGAACTTGTTTTCAGCCTCAGACTAAATCACAATTTATTTGGACACTCTCCCTTCCCTTCAGTTTAGCAGACTCAGTTTTCAGCCAGAGAGAAAGAAGTTTAAATATATGGGTGAGCAGGCTAACTCTTGATGGGTAACAGCAGCCTCATCCCATCACCATCTAGTCCCAGGCATCTGACTCCCCACATCCAGTATGGTCCATGGCCAACATCTCCCAGGCTACTACACTGATGAAGCCACACGCTGGGTTATCTGCTGTTCTAACTGCACCCTTGTTCCTCTTCCTAAATGAATATATCTAACAGCTAACTACAGTCCCTTTGTCTTAGCTCTGTGCAATCTCGTGTTCTATAGAGTCCAAAAAGAATCAAAAGAGTCAGCACTTTGGTCCTGGCACTAAAACCAACATTCTAATTATCGGGTTTGTCAAAGCAGCTGGTCCTGGATAGAAGAGGTAGTGCATCTAAAGGCCCTTTGATGAATGTTAACCACATTTTTATCTTTCAGTCCACACACGGGTTTCAGATTCCTTCCACATGACAAAAAGTTGATGCGCATGACATGGTCGTTGTGTAAAGAATTCAATGTCATGAGATCACTTCTCCTTTTCTCTCATGGACATTTGCTGGTACATATCATCAGCCATCACATTGACCTCATCCCTCTTTAAAAAGTGTCCAGATTTTCATTCTGGTAGCTACCCTTCCCCCATGCAGCTTCCCATGGGCTTTAAAGGAAAATGAGCCCGACTCCATTGTCAGAAGGGAATCATCACTGGCTCAAGCTAATTCAAATATCCATTGCTCTGGTCACAGTCCCAAATTCAGGCCTAAGCATGTGACTTCAGCACAGAAGTTCAACATTCTTGCTCAGAACACTAGGCCATACGAATTCTGTCTTCTATTGGATGTGAATGAAGAGACATCTAGCCCTGATTGCTGCTAGTAGCCATTCCATGGCCCTGAGGAGCTTGCCTTGGAATATGGTCAACGCTCTATCCAGAAGAATACAGAAGTGGGAAGAAATGAGACCATGATAAGATCATTGCCCTGCAGGATCAACCTACCCTGAAGTATACTCTAGCTCAGGACTCTACAGTTCCATCAGATAAAAGAAGCCTTTCATTGCTTAAATCAGTTTGAGTTGGCTCTTCTGCTACTTGCATTAAAAAATTCTAATATACCCTAAAAGTATGCAGTCACCAAATTCAGTCTACTCTTAAAATAAATTGGGCTTCCCTGGTGGCTCAGATGGTAAAGAATCTGCCTGCAATGCAGGAGACTCAGGTTTGATCCCTGAGTTGAGAAGATCCCCTGGCGAAGGGAATGGCAACCCACTCCAGTATTCTTGCCTGGAGAATCCCATGGACAGAGGAGCCTGGCGGGCTACAGTCCATGGGGTCACAAAGAGGCGGACACAACTGAGTGACTAACACACTTAAAATAAACTTTAAATAATTTGATCCAAAGATGGTCCCTTCAAAGTTTCCACCTCCTTTTCATCATGCTTCTTTGAGGGGTAGAGCTTGAGAAGGCCTGTATGTTATAAATTATATGTCTCCCTATGGATGGGTTCCATAGGGCACTTGAGCTTGCCTCCTGAGACCTTAACCTCCCCATTAGGTTGGGAGCAAGTCTTGTCAACCCCATAGAAAGAAAACTGCTGTGTCAGAACATTTAACCAACAACATCCATCTTTCATTCATTTCTTCCCACAGTGTGCCCAAAAAAAAAAGAACGAACGAAAAAGAAACCTAAATTGGTTCAACACACTTTTGCTACTGGGAATGTTTCATAACTACGAATGAATAATTCAGTGAATACGATATTTTAAATTCTCTATTGCCAGACACACCCAACTTTGATGGGAATGCTGTTGCCTTTCTTACTCTCAAAATCCCCTTTGCCTCCAGGATCTTAAATGTATTACTTCCTTGATATAGAAATCCAATCAACAACAAAAATCAGATGTCACGCATCCTATTCAACACCTTCCAATAGCTGCCATCCTACTTAGAATAAAATTCAAACTATTACCTCACCAGCCTACATGATCTGGCCACTAACCACCTTGATCATTCAACTGCAGACACAATGGCCTTCTTGCTATCGCTCAAAAATGCCAAAACTGTTCCTGCCTGACCGCTGCCTTTCCCTTGCTCCCTCTCTGGAGCCCTCTGCTATAAACATGTCACATGACTACTCCATCATTTCATTTTGTCCCTACCCACATTTCACCTCCTCAGAGATAACTTTTGTGACCATAAGGTACAAAATAGTACCTCATCACTATCCATCCCCTCACCCTACATTTTCTTCATAGCATATATCACTACCTGAAATTGTGTTCAATACATACATATTTTTAACTTGTATATTATCTATCTCCCTTCAAGAATGGACTGTAAGTCCCTTTAAGGCAGGGATTTTTCTCTTGTTCAATGATGTAGCCACTAAGCCTAAAATAGTACCCAGCACATTATAGGAGCTCAATATACTTTTCATTTTATTTTCTAATGAATGAATGGATGAATAAGCAACAAGGCTTTTTTTCTTAAGCTTGGCCAAAAACAAACAAAAGAGCAGCGCAGAGGCACTTGCTTCTGGTTCGACAAATTCCCCTTGTTTTTACCTTTTGCCCAGCTTTATCTCACCTACTCCTGGATCTCTGTATCTCTAAATCATTTGACACCAACAACTTAAATTGCTCCCACTTATGAAATGGGCAATCCTACGGATGATCACAAGAAGTGTCAGGGCCTTCAAAGGCTCTTAAAGCAAAGAATTGGATATGCAGTCACAGAACTGCTTGCCATATTATAAATAATATGCAACCTTTCTATCAGAACATAATACAAGATAACATGTGATTTATTGGATCCATATAGAAATCACCAATTTATCTTGTGATATTCACCTGTGAAAAAGACTAGCAGTCTTTATACCTCAAAACTCCTATTACCCATTGAACCCCCCAAATATACTTATTGAGGTAGGAGCCTGCATTAAGACAGCAGACTCTTTAATTCAGTTTCAGTTTTGGTGACAAAAATTGGATGCAAAATCCTTCATTTGTCACAAAATCTACTATCTCTGTGGGAAAAAAATAATCATTCCAAAGATGTTTTCTCACAATCAAAAGTGATTAAATACTTTCAAATACCTTTCAACATATTTAAGAAGGAATTCTCCTACATGCATCCAAAACTCTCTCACAAATCAGTATGTTTCCAAAGCACATTTGGAAGTAAAAAATGCACATCTACTAACTATATTTTCTTCTATTAGAAGATAAGTTAAGCAGCAAGGGCAGCCTGTCAGGAGACATTAGACTTTACTGTGTGCATGGCCACCCTAAGAGTGGATAGCAACCTAGGGAATTTCCCATTCTCAGTCTGAGCTGCTGGGGCAGAAATTAAGTGGCCCTCTGCTGCAAGATTTTCTTTACTCCATCCTAATCTGTGAGAATAAGAACAAAGAGCAGAGAGCCCAAGGAACAAAGAATTGCACGTGGCTTGCCCAGTTCACACTTTTGCTTATGTGTTCAAAAGCTATCCAGAGGTACTGAGATGGGAGAGAAATAAAAATAACCACGGGTGTGCCTATAGTTTGCATCTCCTGCATATGGCCCTCTTGGGCGTACTAGGTTTTATGACCAGACATTGCAAAAGTATATGAGAGAAATTCTGGACTCAAACTACTATCTTAAAATATCTCAAAGCAAGCCACCTGGCCTGTCTTATGCATGCACTTATTTAGACAGTTAACATTTTTAACGAAGCATTTGAATTTACAGAGCATAACTACAATCCTAGGAAAATGCACAATCATCTCTCTTGGTTTCTCCAGACAGTGCACTAAGCACTCTTAGAAACTTCTCCCCCTCCTCGTCATTACTAGTACGGTTGCATGACACCTTCCTTTTAAAATCAGCACAAAGAGTAACTCTGAGCTGCATGGAGCTGACAACTGGAGAAGGACATGAAAATGAGCCATTAGATATTTCTTCAAAAGCTCATTCTTCAGATAAACCTAAACATTGTTAGCAGCAAGGTGAGAAAGCTGACGATGCGAGTGACTGGATCAATAAGGAGAACGAAGGTCCCAAATAACTAAACCCCTTCCTAATCATTTGTTTCCCTGAACTGCCCACTAACCAAACAGACACCGGACAAGGAACTCAGAGCACAAACATTCATCACTCTGTAGCCGCAGCCACCGGAGCACAATGCAGCTGATGCAATCTGACACTGTGGTTAATGTTAAAAGGGAGTGTGCCTTTGAGATGGATTGGATAATTACCGGCAGTTCAGATGAGAAAAACTTGATTTAAGTGTAAAGCATTAGCTATCACCAGAAGGATGGCCAGAGGCTGACTGTCTGAAAATTAACATTCAAGCATCTATGTCAGTAACCCTGTGCATTGCTCTCTGGGTGATGGGATATGAATCTATGGAAAGTAGCCCCTCTTCTTTCTGCTCATTGAAAAGAAACATTGAATAAAGTACTGGTGCTTGAAGCTATTTGGAGTTTTAATCACCTCTTCATATTTAATATAAAATATCTAATATTATTCAGAAGCTGACATCTATTCTGGGTAATAGTTTAAAATTATTTCTGTTTCCCCACAATATCCCACCATGTAGCCCATTCAAAACTATGGGACATGATTGCGATCCCTTTCTTTCTTTTGCTTGCACCATTCTTTTTTTGTTCTGGGGGTCCCTTAGACCAGTGTTTCTCAAGTAGTGTTCAAGTGTTCTGATAAACTCAAGATCACATGCCTCTCCCCCAAGCTTCTGAGTGATGGCTTCCTAGGGCACTGGATCCTACCTGGCCTGCAGAAGCTCTGCCTTCAGACTCTTTTTGCCTCTCCTCAAGGGTCCAGGCATCACTTTAACCTGATTTGCTTCTTATTTCTCTGGCCAGAATTCTCTTGCTCTACCCCTACCGTGAATGTGATGCAAAGGACTAACACAGTTCCTCTCCTCTGCTGGTGTTTTTTTCACAGGTTCTTATTTGCAGAATTTCATCAATATTCCATCCCATATTTCAAAATACTAGAGAACAAGAAAACAGGTGGGTTTGTTATTCTTTCCCCCAAAGCTTCCTGAGGACACCTTTGTTTGCTGTAACTGAAAAGGAACTAACTCAGCCTCTGGCCTGTGGGTTAAAGTCCTGGGAGGCAGCAGCCACTCTATAGGCAGGCGGTGGGCAGGCTTGCAGCACAGTTCAAAGACAATGCAAAACCAAAGGAGATATTCTCCAGGCCAGATGCAGGCATATAGTCATAGTGTCTCAACCCCATAAAAACATTGGCACCAAAAACAAATGGCACCCTATTAAAAAACTGTGAATCTACAGGAAGAAATCTGGTGCTCCCTAAGAATTCTCGTCAATCAAGAGTATTTGCAAACAACTGGCAAAAGCAAGTCTGTGGCCTAAGCTTCAGGCAACTGGGACATTAATTACAAGTAATTTAATGTCCTTCCCTAAACCTTCATGAATGATAGCCATTTTGCAAATTAAATCTTGCAGGTGTTTAAATGAAAAAAAGTAGACAGGTTAATCACTAGATTAACAAGGCAATTGTTACACATTTCTTCTGCACTACTAGGTTCTATAGTGAGGTCTGAAACTGAGAATCTTCCCCAGGATATATTCAAGTTTTAAACAGCCCAATAGTCTAAACAAAATGTAACTCCAAATATTATGATGATACATGCTGTGTATCCAGCGATACAGCTTGAAAGTAAAGGAAATGCTTATTATACAATATTCTCCTCATTGAATATTTGTTATTATTACCATGATTGTTATGAAGATCTTATCGATATCATCTGCAAATGTTGTTTCTGTCTGTATAACCCTTTTATTTTTAATTCATCTTTATCTCTTATCTACATAGATATTTTCTCACTATAGTCTGTGGAAGTACAGCAATGTTGTGATACTGAAGATGTATTTCCATCTATTCTTATCTCAAGTTACAGAAAAATTAGAACAAAGAAGCAAAACTTTGGTGCTATTAGGAATTTGTGTCTATTACTAAAGTATCAGTGAGACCACTATAAATTTGGTATCTGGACGAGGAAAGAAAACCTCCTTTACATTGCCTGTGTTAGCTGTTTGTCTTGAATTTTGATTTCTTGCTTGATTTGTAGACATCAGTTTAGACAACAGGATATTTCCCATGCAGAAGGAAAAAGATCAAACACAGGATATTTGGAAATGACTACTATTTGTGGTCTTGTTTGTTACTCTTGTTTTAAGTGGGATAATGGTTACAAGGCATCACTCCCTTAGGAAAGAATATTTTTAAGTGTCTGTTATTGTGCAAAGTAAAACTGGTATTAGTTGGACTAAACACTTCAGCATCTCTTACAAAACCACTAAGGAGTCTGCAACTTTCCAACTCCTAGGCAAAACACTAGGCTAGAAATGTTCTCAAGTTCTTCTCTACTTGTGGCCTCAAGAAGGGCCTGGGAAAAGCATGAGCTATTAGTTCCCTGAAAAGTCTGCAGTGCATCAAGTAATGAGATTGACATCTCATTGTTCGGCTGATGCCCACAGACTACAAAAGTATTTGTCTTACCCATTGTTTCAAACACTTTGGAGTCAGCAGTCGAGCCTGTTGGGGATAAGGATTCTATGAAATATGATTATGAATCAACACCATACACTTCCTAGAGCCAACATCCTGAAATGTGTAAGCTGGTAGTTGGGCTCCTTAAATGAATACAGCTGTGACTCACAGTTCTAGCAGAAGCATTCCGAAGAAAGCCTACATACTTATAGCAATCCAAATTACTCTTCAAATTGAATTTTAAATTGGTTTAAAATTATAACCTACATACCACAAAGGGTTAACTCGGCTTCCTTCCATCCCCCCCCTTACTTCATAGCACCAGGGTTTGGAAGAGAGGGATGTGTCATTCTTAACCTATTCCATCAACAAACACAGAGACCCCAGGAGAAAGAAGGTTTGAGAAGCAAATGAAATTTAAAGAGCCAATTTTCAGCGGGCCTTCATTCTGAGAGTTGGGCTATTTTTGTCCTTGTTTTTTAGCAGAAAATCAGTTCCTGCCTTTATACCCAAGCATTTGTGAAGAGGATGGCAGGGGAAGCACAGGCACAGCTGTCCAATTTACATTCACAAATGCAGGTGTTGCTCAGACACAAAACAGAGGTCAGCTGAATACTGCTCCTAATTAGCTACCTTCTCTACCAGGATTTTTCTTTGTAAAGTTATGCATGCAATTTGGGTTCAACTTAGAGACCATTTTTAGATCCCAGCATGCTATCTACCAAGAAGAGGGCTGTCATTATAAAGCATAATTTACAACATAGTTAATTTTACATTTTTTAGATTCTACATTATACCTAAGGCAAAATTCTATTCTGCATACACATTATTCACTGTGTTTTCCATCCACTTCTCAGTATTTAAAAGTGTAGAATTTAGCCAGAAAATCTTTTATGTAGGAATGGGAGGAATTCTGCCCTCTAAGATTAAGCAGTCCACAATTTTAATAATGAGGACTAAAGACTTTGTTAAATGATACAAGAACAGAAGTAGCTATTTGCTATTGTCTTCAGTGAGGAACACCCTGGGGCTTAGTACAGCAGTTCTTAGAAATGGCAGGATGGAGACTGGTATCTAATACAATCCATTAGGAAACCCAAGCCCTAAATGAAATGACCACAAAATCCTATCAGTTAACAGAAATGCAGCAGCTGTACATGTTTATTGTAATACAATAGGATATTGTTGCAGAGATAACACTCTTGAAATTAAAAAAAAAAAAGAATCCAGCAAGCGATGTGACCAGTTTATTTCTCTATCTGAAAAACGAGACTGTCTAGTGCGGCAGAGGTTTAGAATACATAAATAAGCATGAAGATTGCAGAGAAGACAGGTATTGTATGTACACTAATGGGCTGGGGTTGGGGGGGGGGTCAGCCCTCAAAGTCACTGGCTAAACTTCAAGTCACTGCTGCTCCCAGGTTTTACAGGATATTCAAAGAACTACCCCAATAACTACTTGCAGGAAGTGAAAAGTCTCCCTTTGCTGGCTTTACCTACTAAGTATTCCAAATACTCTTATCTTGGCTCCCAGTTATCCATTTTTCAAAACTGTATGCTATGGAATTTTAAATTCAGTTTGACCTTAAACTTTATAATTATAAATATGTACATGCTGTATATATGATATGTATTATACATATATATTTTACGGACTGTTTTTTTTCAAATTGAATCAGACGCCTTTTATCAAAGGCTTAAAAAGTTGGATCACTGTGCAAAGTGCAACATGTATTACCAGGATTGTGACAAATTTATCTTGCTTGATTTTATTCACTACAGGCAGTCCATCAAGATTCAGACCCATAACCCTTTGGAATCATAGAAAGACAAAACCCCTGTTCTATAGCCATCTTCTGGGATGGAATGCAAAGTATTTTGTTGTGGTAAGGACGGCTTTGAAGATGAAAGCTCTGGGCCCACTCTTGTGATTGTTACCCCAGTGCTCAGCATTCAAAACGGGAGCCCCAGGGTCTCAGAGATCATTTTAATCCCCAAATATTAAAACAAAACGTGTCTCCCACGCGTTGTTCCAACCACCCTCCTCTAAAGCCTCACCAGCCCCTCCAGTGAGGCCCCTCCCAAGGGAAAGTGAACTGTTGACTGTCCCAAAAGAATTCCAATTTCCTTACTTGTCTCCCTGTTCCAGTGAAGATTATGAGACTAATTCTTAGAGACTGCTACTAAAATTCCACCTCGCTGAATTCTGCAGCCTAATTCTTTTGGCATTATGTTTTTTGGCCGAATGATGTGACCCAAATTTGAAGGAGATAATTTGCTGCAACAGTGCTTCTTGCAATGCAGTGAGTCCCAAATTAGCATTTCAGGATTGCAAACATCAGACTTAAAAAAACAGTAACTGTTTGCTTCAAAGAAGGACAGATTTTGATATTGTATAATGGAAATGCTTAGCAAAATGTGGACGATTTTATAAATTAAGGAAGATTTGCAGATCAATGGAAAATCATCAAGAACTAGCAATTGACTTCAATTATTAGTGGCAGAATGCAATAGCCGTTCTTAAAAGATTAGGAAATTAACTGAGTGTGTATGTTGATTGTACAAACATCATGCATTCCATTTCCCATCAATGGTGGCTAACACTATTCTAAAAGGACACTTTCAGATCTGAGATGTCTTAAGACAAAACAAAAAAGAAACCATAAACATGGCTGTTCCTGTGTTCACCCACCACGCTTCTCACAAACACTTTGCTGTGTGAGCAAAGTTGGTTCATATATTCATTATTTCATCTTCTCTCAGTATCAATCAATTTTAATGTAAGGTGTCAAGAAAAACTTGACTTTTTCCTGATTAGAATTTGTGGGTCGGATTTTGGAAAGAGCCAGAGCAACATTCGCCTTGCAAACAAGTATAAAGCTGAGTGGAATAAAAGCTTTCTGGCCATTGCTTCTGCGGCTAGTTTTTCAGCCTTGATATGAAGTTCCTGCCACTTCTCTTCCATAGACCCTCGTCTAGTACTCTACTGCCAGAGAGACACCGCCACTTGGGATACCAGCTGCGACCACTGTGTCTTCAGCAGATTCATTCACCCTCTCAGAATTCAAACACCAAGACAAGAGAAACTGAAGGACAGGTTACACATTAGAAGGGGGCTCCTTAATCCAGAAGGTTAAGTATGACAGAGAAAGAGAACAGACAAAACAGAAAGAATCAAAGTACGGGGTGCGCAGTGATTTCAGCTAGAAGCTAAGAGGCGCATGCGCACGGGGCGGTGAGGCCTGCATGGCCGCCTCTCTCTACGGTGCTCTTACCTTATTTCTCTTGAAGTAGGCTCGTCGGCAGGCGGCAAAGCACTTCTCGCTGCAGAAGCTTTTCACCTCACTTCCCATACTCAGGGAATAGCGCTTGATTCCCACTTTCTGGCACCAGGCACACATTATTTGTACATTTGACACATCATCTTCTATAATAAAAGTATAAGAAAAATGTTCATATCAGAAGCAAACATCCCTTCAAACTTAGACACACCCTGAACCTCAGAGAATTACTTGAGGTCTGATCTTAATTTCAGTACCTCACCACTTTCTGACCTAGGAAAATAGCCAGCTCTTGGTGGAAAGACTTAGTGCTTTTCTCCCTCTGGTTTTTCTTTCTTTTTTTGGTTGGCTCCTATGTTTCCAAAAGACATCATTTATTTAAAAACCAAAGCATGACTGCAGAGCCATGAAGGTTCCCAGGGCTTCTTATCCTGGTACAAATGCCTATTCTGCCTGGTTAAACCAGGCTCTGTACTAATGAAGCTTGGAAAGTGACTCCTTTCTTCAAGGGTACTGCTGACAGCCTACAAGATCCATATTGAATGGGTTGCCCAGTGCTAACCTACAAAAGTGATGTCCCCATGTGAATTGGGACAGTCAGGAGCCAGGCTCAATCTTTCTGTGTTCCCAATTACTGTTACATGAAAGGGGGTGTTTGTTGACTCTTGCAATATAACAATTTCCGGGTGACAGGGTCAAAGAAAGGAAAGGTGTAAGTGGCCAGGTTCTCTGGAAGGAAGGCAGTATCCCAGCTCACTCAGCAGTCTGCTATGACACAGCCTTCCCTCACGGCTATCCTTGGGGAGGCGCAGGACTGATTCAAATTCCCCTCCAGGTGATGTGGTTCATGGTCCTTAGATGGAGGAATGGTAATGGGGGGTGTCAGCCATGAGGCCTGAGGTCACTCAGCTGCCCAGATCATTCTCAGCCAGACTGGTGGTCCTAGTAGCTTCGGAGGCACCTGGTACCCATGTCGTGGGAACACTTAGAATAATGTTAGATGGCAGACAGATATTTTCAATATTTAAACTACTGTATTTCTTGTCCTTTATAAGAGAAAAAAAAACAAATTTAACTAGCACAAGCCCAGAATATCACAAATATTATTGCTTAAGACAAACAAAGGCTTTTAAAGTGAGTCAGTTAATAAAATATATTGAGTAAATCATAGTGCAGGTGGTAAGATGCTGTAACAAAATGTGATGGTGATATTCAAATGACTGGAGTCAGGGAAACATGGGGGCATTTACACGGAAAATAGACGATTCCTTAGTGGAAATCTAAGAAATATTTCCTTGCTACCTCTTAGGGGGCTCTCACTGTATCTTACGTTTCCATGGTCATCCCAATTGATCATCCAAATTGATCGTGTGTGTGTGTGTGTGTGTGTGTGTGTGTGTGTGTGTATGACTGATTGCCTACCTCTTCCTCCTCTATGGATTTTTTTTGTACTAACCCAAACTCATGCTCCAGACATGGGTGGCAATCATAAAATCCCCAACAAGCTCTGGTATAGTGTTGTCTGATTTCCAAATAAAATCCCCCCAAAGACTAATTGCTAAGCAAGGCCTGGTTCATGAGTTGTTGACATATTCATGGTTCATAGAGCCTGTCATGCAATCATTCCATTTCCAGGGGAAAAGATTTGGTTTGAGGCAGTACGGTCATCAGCTTGCAAAATTAGAAGCAAACTAATTTGTAGTGCAGTGATATGGCTTTTTTCCCCCACCGAGTGTCATCACTCAAAACTCTGTGTAGCATTTTGTTTACCTTAATGGAATAAGTATTGTCATTTTAATGATCATTTTTATTTCACAAATTACATGTTGTAATTGATTGTTAATTATCAAATGAGACACTATAAAAAAAGAACCTCTGATGTTAATCAAACTTTTTTGATAAAATAACTTCCTTTAAATGGAGTCATAACATGAATTCAAATGTCATGCAATGACTGTATTTAATAATGTATTCTATTCAAAGCAAGATTTATTTATATTTTGTATGATTACTAATATGGCACCTGTCTACAGACGTTTTACATGGTATGAAAAATTAACAAGACTCTATAATTTACCTTAGAGTATGGTGGAGTTTTTAAAATTAGATTAGAAAGAGTATATGTAGAAAATAATCATCTATCATTACTAAACTAACTAGCACTAACAGTTTCATTTTTCCAGTTAGCTACTTTAAAATCTTAAATTCCTGAAAAAAAGATGATACAGCAGAATTCTCACAAATGATCCGTTGGCAAAAAGCTTGATTCTGGTGAAATCTGTAAGGAAAAAAAGATTTTACGGGGGAAATTCTTTGGCCTCAAAGTTCAACGAGGAGACCCCACTTCCCCAGGAGCCACTTTAGAACATGCATGAGGTTTCCCCTTGCGGTTTCTTCCTTTAAATAGCCTGATTTGGAGGGATGTGGGGGTAGTAAGCGTTTTAGTCCTAATCTTTAACTATCATAGACTAAGAGCTAGACAACAGAGGGTAAAGAGCAAAGCTATAAGAAGGCTGGGCTGCTGGCCTGAATCCTGGCCTGACCTGAAGGAATGATGCCCAGGGCAAAAAGGCCACTCAGAGGTCAGTCTCATATTTTACTCCATCACCACACAGTCCTACTTGTCTTTTTTAAAGGAGAGGCAAGGATAGTTTTTTACAATAGAGCTAACAAATAAAAAGTATAATTTTAAAGCAGATTGTTTTTATAAATAATTTGTATACAAAGTAACGATATGATAAAATGAGACAAAAGAAATTGTGCACTTTTGTATCTGGCAGTTGGAAAACTCTTAGAATGGTACTTAGCATCTGTCTTGTTAAATAATTCAGTATTCTCTTCCGTTTTACATAAAATTGTGTTTCATAAAGGCAAACCCTTTGGAAAACTGCCATCAGATATCTCCTGTTCTGTCACCAAACTGTTATCAACCGCTAATGCTCCAAAGAAGAGTCAGATAAAGGGATTATTCCAAAAGTTCAAGAAAACATTTTCAGATATCTCAGATGTTCTAGTCTTAATAAAAGTCATTTTTATTAATCTATTTAAGAAATAAG
Source organism: Redunca redunca (assembly GCA_006410935.1). Lineage (NCBI taxonomy): Eukaryota > Metazoa > Chordata > Mammalia > Artiodactyla > Bovidae > Redunca > Redunca redunca. The sequence goes on from SJYQ01003845.1 coordinate 110,166, forward strand.
AACGAACTTTGGTTATTAAAATTAATATTGTCAGCTAAAACTTAGCTGAAAATTCTGCCACCACACATGAGATGGTACCCCATCTTAAACAGCATGTCTGTACCCCTAGTAAATGAGCTTTTCTTAAGTGCTCAAAGCCAAAATGCATGCGTGCATGCTAAGTTGCTTTAGTCATGTTTGATTCTTTGTGACCCTGTGGATTGTAGCCCACCAGACACCTCTGACCATGGGATTCTCCAGGCAAGAATATTGGAGTGGGTTGCCATGCCCTCCTCTAGGGGATCTTCCCGACCCAGGGATTGAACCCAGGTCTCCTGAGTCTCCTGCATTGGCAGGTGGGTTCTTTACCACTAGAATCACCTGGGAAACACTAAAGCCAAAAGAATTGGTTCATTTTAACAAGCACATCTTTTTCTAAAAATCTGAAACCCAGGAATTGTGTGCATGCTTTACATTGGCAAAACAGAAGGCCCCAGCCCTTTAGTTTTTTGAACCTTATCTGCTTTAAAATTTTTTAATTTTAAAAATATTTCTTTAAACTAGGAAAACCTGATCTCTTATATGTAGACTAAAATCTGGGCCATTAGAGACAAGATTACCTCAAAGAAAATTCTTGTGACAGATTTTTCCTTATAGACATTATTAGCCTGTGTATTTTTCATAATGAACAATGCAGCAACAAATGCAAAATGCTTACAGCTTTAAATCACATTCCCATAGTGAATAGTTTATATAACATGATAAATCCTTCATATGATAATATCATATAAATATGCATCAGTCAAAATAGGCATGTTTCAATTAATCATGAAAAGTTTGTACCACCTCTTTAGGATTTAATTAAGCAAAATGTTTAGGGCACATTTTTTCCAATCTAATGTTCAAAGAGCTATAGAACATTATTCTACTCTATATACCAGAAGGAGAAATCTAAATTAATTACTCTGAGATAAACTCAAAATTGTATTTATTTATTACAAGGCAGAGAAGTATGAAGTCAAGCATTTCTGGAATGCCTTGCTGAAGTTGAAAAATTGCTTATCTGGGGACTTTAAAATAAGGCTGGCCTTAGTCAATGCCATTCTAGAGGCATTTTAATTGGTTATGAACATGCATACTAGCTTACCTGACCAGAGCACAAAGCAAATCAGGAGGGCCTTAATGAACCCCAAGTGATTCACCACCCTTTTGTAACTTTCATGGGAATCTAAGAATGAGAAAACAAATCTAAAAGTATCTGCTGGTGCTGTTTCTCTCCTCCAACAGTTCCTAGAATGCATATGTCCAGATAATCATTTCAAGACTTGAATTATGTTTGAAACAAGCTGGAAGACAGTTTGAAGTGATTCGTATGTGTTTTCCACACTATGAAATGAAAGCACAGGTAACATTCAAACTATTTGTTGGAGAAGTTACACTTAAGAACAGAATAAATACATGGCCTGGAAAGCAGGCAAGAAACTAAGATTAAAGTTTGCTTTCTTTGAAGCCCTTCTTGGAATAACTGAATTTCAAAAACCTTAAGGCAATCTAATTTAAAAGTCTCTAGAGTCCTATAGAAGCTCCTGTACAATTCCTTGTGTTCTAGAAATAAAAAGGGAGACTTAGGAGAAAATCTGGACTACTGAACCAAAAGGAAGATAATTATGGCTAGTAATTATTTCATATTTAATAGGTGCCAAGCACAGTGCAAAGTCCTTTAAATCCATCATTTAATCTTAATCACAGCTACCACCCCCTAGGCAGGTAGGTACCAACAGTATCCCCATTATGCAGATGTGGAAAGTGAGGTTTAGAAGCCAAGTAATCTGCTCCAAATCATACAGTCAGTACGTACCAAAGCCAAGATGAAAACCAGGGCATCTGACTCCAGGGCCCAAGCTCTTGATTACTACACCTTAGAGACCACAGTCTTTCTAAATGGGTGAGATTATACATCATCCACCCAGACATCCCTCCAAGAAAAAGACTAAAAGCTGTCACAGATTCTGCTACTTGCACAGCACACTGCTCCATAACACACTAATAGACAAAATGGAATCAGAAAGGTCAAAATGTCTTTGAGGAGACAGCTGAAGTGTTACTCAATCAATATTTGTTGGTCGATTTTTTTAAGAAGCAAGTTAAAGGCCCACAGTGCAAGCCTATGCTTCTTTATGACTATGAGACGTGGATTTGCTGCAAACATTCTGTCTGCTCCCTCAAGGGCCACTTGAACATTAAAATGATGAGACAGAACCAATATACCTGGGTCTCAGGAAGCAGTCAGTCTACTCACCGGCAAGCAATACTCTTCCCAGCTTTTTCTTTTGTAAGGAGGGGGGTCAGGAGCAGGACATGGATAAGACTGACTTTCCATCTGGGTGAAGTAGGGAACCACTTATATATGTGTAACTTTGAAGATTCCAATAAGAATATTCCAGCTTCAAAAATTATCCTCACCTACTCACAGAAATCCAATTCTACCATTATGGAGTAATTTTCTGGGCTAAATATTTCTTCTATTCCATTAAAACATAAATTCCCTGAGAACAGTAAGGCTCAATACATATTTGTCTGTAATGATTTATGCTTTAAAATGAGTGCTTCGTTCGGAAGAACAAGTTTTCACAGAGAGTGGACAGAAGGGCTAAGGACAGAGCTCCATGAGAAAAAAGGAGGGCAGAGATGGGAGAAGCTAACGGCACAAGAAGCCTCTGCTCACTACTTGGCTAATATTTAGCCCTGGGCATATAGGTAGAGCTAGCTGAGGACCAACAAGTGAAGGCAGAGTGGCCAAAAGCCTACTGTCTGGTCATACTGCAGCATAATGTCGAGCATTTTCAGAACGACTGTTAGATGTGAATTTAAAGCACAGGAGAAGCTGAAGGAGGTGGGAAGAATGGCATATAGCTAGGGATCTCCAGAAAAGAAAAGCAACAGGCAGATCCACTTATTACAGCTCAAGGGGGTGACTGTTTTTAAGCAAATGAGGTAACAGGTACCTACTCCTTTGCAAACTTAAGTCGCTATTATTTGAAAGACAGTATGATAAAGTGTGGAGAGAGGGAGACAGAGAACACAGGTGAGAGTACTAACACTGCCCCTTCCAGCTGTGTGACGCGGGCAAGTCACTCAAGGAACAGTAATGCCCACCTTAACTCTAGCTGTGGCGCAGATCAAATGAGAGAAAGTAGGCCCATTCCCCATGTAAATGAGACTTCCTTAAAGTTACTGGCAGTTAGAGTCATAAGCTGGAGAATCCCACGGGCAGAGGAGCCTGGCGGGCTACAGTCCATGCAGGTGCAGGGAGCTGGACACGACTGAGCGACTAAGCACAGAACAGAGCCATAAGGAAAGGGTAGCTGACAGCTGTATGCAGTCTGCGAGGCCCAATGAGTAGGTACCAGCCCCTTCAATCACATCCCTCCCCACCCCCGCCATGGATGATATCTATAGACCCAATATCTCTGAATACAAAGAACAACCCAGTAATTGGTTAAATTTCATTAACTCAGACTATTTAAGAATAAAGCCATTAGACTTAATAAAAGCTTCACTTACACTTATTCTTTTTAAAAATTAGTTAAATTAATAGTTGACAAGGTATCGCCAAATATGTCACTGTACTGCTAGATATTCTGTAATTAATAGGTGGGAATTATTTGTAATTATTACATCAACTATCCATACATGGGTGGATCTCTCTACACACTTGAGAAGTTTGCTCTTTTAAAAAGTATGTAGAATTCATGTCAATGTTTGGCAAAACCAGTACAGTATTGTAAAGTAAACTAAAGTTAAAATAAAAATTAAAAAAAAAATAAAAAGTATATAGTAACAACTGAAAACATCTGCCACCTTGGTAACTGAACTATCAAAAATTGCCAAAGAATAGAGTCTGAATTAATAAAATTTTATTGCACTTAATCCTCATTAAAAGGAAAGATGCAATTAAATGATAGTGGTTCCATACAATTATGATTTTTTATAGTACCTAAAATAACCCCCATTTTTCTTTTGGAAGTAGAATTATCTGAATTGAATTCAAGATTTAAAATAGTCCACATCCCTTCAAATAGGGTAGCTGTTGTTTAGTCGCTAAGTAGTGTCTGACTCTTTTGCAACCCTATGATCTTGTAGACTGCCAGGCTCCTCTGTCCATGGGATTCCCAGGCAGGAATACTGGAGTGGGTTGCCATTTCCTTCTCTACGAGATCTTCCCAACCCTGGGATTGAACCCATGTCTTCTGCATTAGCAGACAGTTTTCTTTACCACTGAGTCAGCTGGGAAGCTCAAATATAGTACTTAACTCCAAAATAAAATCTAAATTGCTATACATAAACTAAAATTTGGTTCCAGTATATAAAAGGAAGGGCTTTTCTGGTGTGGAAGGGCTTTTCTGGACTGCTGTGGTACAGTCTATAGGGTCGCAAAGAGCTGGATACAACTGAAGCAACTTAGCACACACACATATAAAAGGAATGAGCACATTATACAAATTAGATAATATGTACACAAAGCATTATATACATATTATACAGAATGACAGGGAAAAGATGGAATCATAGAAGCATATATGATAACATATATAAATAGCTAGCCAATGGGAATTTGCCATATGACTCAGGGAACTCTGATTGGGGCTCTGTAATAACCTAGAGGGTTAGGAACAGGTAGGAGGTAGGAGGGAGATTCAAGAGGGAGGGAACATATGTATACCCATAGTTAATTCATGTTGATGTATGACAGAAATCAAACCAATATTGTAAAGCATTCAACTGATTAAAAATAAATAAATATTAACAAGAACTACACAAAAGATTTTTTAAGTTTGCTAAAATATGTACAAAGTACAAAAAGTTAAAAACTAATAAAATTAATTTTAAATTTTCTAATGGAACTTTTCTAGCTAATTTAAAATTATTTATATATATATACATATATATGGGGATATATATATGACACATAAACACACATATTTGTCAAAGATATGGCTCCAGAATGAATTAAACACTTACATCCAGGTGCAGGTCCCTGCACTAGGTTACTGGTCAAGAATGCTGAGTTGAACAGGACATGACCCTTCCCCCAAGAGAACAGACCCAAGAAGTCTGTGCCTCATAGTCTAAAACAGGAGACTGTGGGAAGAGAGGGTTCAGAAGCCTGTTAAAGCCCAGAGAACACAGCTTGTGAGTTGGGCCTTGAAAGGGGAGAAAGTTCAAGAGGAGGAGGCACAGGACAGAGGACCAGCAGGAGCCAGGGAGTGGCAGACATGCTCAAGGACTGGGAGAAGCCCTGTGGTCCCTCAGTTTCCACAACTGTATGAAGAGAAAAGTCAGAGATGAGACTGGGACTGCTGGGGCCTGCATGAAGGGTCCCTTAAATATCATCTTGCTCTGGGGTGGAAGGGGCTCCTCCTCATTCCACAGGTAATAAGGAGCTCCCAAATGTTTCTTAAGGACATGACAGGATCAGAGATGTGCTGAGAAATGTGACTCCAGCCAGGAGGATCAGAATTTAGAAAGGCTGGACTCTCGTTCCACATCTTTAGAAATAGGCAACAGGAGAGCAGGCACCATAACTCATTCATCTTTGCGTGTTCAGTAACTAGTACATATCAATGCTTAGAGCATGGATGGACAGATGGATGGATGGATGGAGGCAGAGGAAAGGAGATGAAGTTCTGAATCTATATAGTAACAGTACAAATGAAAAGGAAAGGATAGACTTAGGAGACTTCAACAATCACGAAAATGTAGGAATGTAACTCACCCAAATTCAGAGAATTCATCTCCCTGTGTCTCTAATCAAAGCATATCAGAGGAAAGTCCAAAGAGTTCTTTGTGAAAACTGACTCTGTAGTCAAATTCAAAGTGAATTTGCTTTACTTCCAGTGTCTCTTCCTTACTCACTTTCCCAACATTTGAAGAAAGAAAGTATTAAGAGGAGAGATCCCATAAAGTCCCAAAGTAGTCATTCCCTCTTGCATACCATGCTAAACTTGAGTTCTTTAACAAGACACTACTGAGCACACGTGCCTCCAGCAGCTTAATGTTAACTTAAATACTCTCACTGATTAGCCAGTGAAGAGACGTTTTCTAAGTCTCTTCGAAAAACTCACCTCCACTTCTCAGTACTCACTGTAGAAAGTCTGTCTTTCCTATGTACTCACCCTAAGAAGGGGGAATAAGAAAGGAAGAGGGTAGAACTTAAGAGGTAAAAAAAAAAACAGAATTCTCGTTGCAACATTTTCTAAAATACACCCCCACAGAACACTAATACCATGGGATACTTAGAGCAGTGTTATTTAAAACAAAAAAAACTGCCATGGTCAAATATGTATGGGAAGCATTGGGCCAAACAAAGTTAAACAACAAGCTCTTTACTGTAAGACTTCTGGGTTCTACCAATGTGTCATTAGGAATCTTCAAGATGGAGATAAGAGTGTGCTGTATTTCATAAATGTGACCACGGACAGGTGTTTTCAGAGAATCCACAAGACTGGATTTCCAAGGACATCTGCCTGAGATGTTCTGCAGTCCTGCCCTGTATTAGTGCTGAAGGATGAGCACTTCTGTGTGGGTCGTTAATTATCAGGAAGGTTTCTTCTCTTCTGCCCAGAATTTGGATGCCCCATTGCTAGCAGCTCTGTCTGCACTGAGCAAAAGGACAAGGCCAGCAGCCATGGGGCCAGTTCTAGGTGTGCTAAGACATCCACTAGTCCTCAATAAACACCACCAGTCTGAACAAAGACACCTATGGTCCACTAAGTCCTGCAGTGTCTGCTACATGCATCATATACAGAGAAGGGGACCCTTTCTACTATAAAATCCTACAGAGAAAATGGCAGAATCAATAATAAGGCAATGGGAGAGTAACACCGCTCCTAATAGACTGAATAATTCAGGTTCACTGGGTAGTTGCCATGGACAAGAAACACGATGAAAATCTTGTTCCCCCATCCCTGAGTCCTGGATTTGACCCTCTGTCCAACCTCAGGTGCTCTGGGACAATTCTGCTGCAGTGATGGGTTTGCTCTCCTCTGGACCTCTCTCTCTTCTACATGGCTCAAGTCCAGGCACCAAGTCTCAGCATCTAGCCAACAGATGCACATGATTAGGGACAAGAGAGCAAGGTCAAAAAGTGTGCACCAGCACACTGATCACTTCTGGAAAAGCAATTCCAAGCCCCTGCTCTACACAGAGGGATATCATCTCCAAAGAAAGACAAATAGCAGCATATTAGGACTAAAGGGCCAAACTGCTTTATATAGGACTTCAGAATAAGAAAAGTATTCCCATTACCCATTATTTATCTGAAGGGCTCATTTCTCCTTCTGAAATCTGGCTGTCCCACTAATTATACTTAATGGGCCTCACAGTGGTTGACAAATCTCCCCAGAGGGGAAACCTTCATTGTAGATAAAGGATTCATTTACTTACTCAACTTTGTGTCAGACACTCTACTAGGGTCTGAAAATACGCTGGCAAACAAGACAGACTCGATCCCAGTCCTCAAGGAGCTTTCCATGTCTGCCCCTAGCATAAAATGCCAACAAGCAGTAGAAAAGGACTGTGGGAAAAGCAAGCCTGCTCCCCAGGGCTCTCTGTCACCACCCAGGGGTCACAGAAGTCAGGCATTCTTAGTGACCACAGAGGGTGTATCGGCAGCCCCAGTGTGACTGTGCAGCACACCATGTTCCACCTCTCGGCATTCCAGGTAGTTCAACCAGGCAGAGTACCTGCTGCAGCTACCATCCTAGGGGAGAGGAACTGACAGCCTAGAGACCGGGGATCAGAGGGACACGCGGGGAGGGTAAAGCCTTCATATCACGCACTACCGTCATCTCCTCAGCCCTTCCCCTTCCCTCCATGACCTGAACTGCAAGTTCAGCAGACTGAAGAGTGGCAAGAACCTTCACTGAACTAAATTTGTTCAAAGAACCAAGATGAACCTGCCGGAACACTGTCAAAACGATAATCTACTTCCCTCTTCACCTTCCGATCTTTGAAATATTTGTTTAGATTTCTTGAATGAGAATAATGAGTGATTGCGGGGCTCTCTGAAGGGGCCCCATGCCAATCCCTGTTTGGAAATATGATGAGCCCTCACGTGCCAAAACAGCCTGGCGATGGGAAAGGCAGAGGGTCACACCCACTGTAACGTGGCAGAGTCCTCTCTTCTCTCTGCATACCCCCGTTGGGCCATATCATCTATGCACTCCTGTGACTCCTGCTACCATCCATAAGATGATTTCCGAATTGATACAGTTACTACTCAGTTTATATCCAACTGCCTCCCAGCATCTTAACCTGTCACGTCCAAAGCTACATACACACCCCTCCCATTACCTGCCCCTTCAACCTTCCCATAACTTGTTTCCCATCTCAGTTCCTGGCCATCCATGCAGTTACCTGCGAGCAGAAATCTGGTTATCTTTCCTGCCCCTTCCCTCCCTTTCACCTCCTATATTGTGATTAATTATCAGGTCCTCCTAAATATTTTTTACAGTATACCTATTCATTCATTCAGTTACTATTTACGCAGTCTAATTACGTACCAGGTACTCCCCTAGGCTATACAACACCCATCACCACGGAGTTTACTGCTGTCCATTCCAAGGAAGCCATCAACACCTCTCGCCCATACTACAGGTGGCTTGCCACTTCACTCCCATCTAGCTCATTCCCTCCATTGTGGAAATGAGGAATTCTTCTGAAGCAAATCTGATTAACTGCTTTCACCTGCCCCAAACCCTTCGGTGGCATCCACTGCCCTCCAGAAGTCAAACTGTCCCATGGCTCCCTGCCCACGACAGCCCCTCAGCTTGTCTACTCTCTGGGCTGCGCCTCCTTTTGTTCACCTTGAGGTGCTCTCTCCTCTGAGCCTTTCCATGTGCTGCTTCCTCCCTCACATACAACCTCAAATCCTTGGCCGATTGTATCTTATCTTAAATCTCCTCCTATGGAAGCTCTTCCTGCCCCCAAACCTGATCAGATACCAAAGCACTCTGGACTTGATCATCATCAGACCTGATTGAGTTTTGTTTTTTTTTTTTTTTAAATGTCTGTCCTTTCCACCAAACTGTGAGCCAGTTAAGACAGAGACCGTATCTGTCTTGTCCACTAGAAGGAAATGTCTGACTTTGGGCATCAGCATAAGGAGAAGAAAAAGCAGAATCCTTACTAGATGCACTTTGTGTAGTTGGATGTCCAGAGTGGGGGCAGGAGGTGGGAGAGGAAACCAAGAAGACCACTCAGAACAAAGTTGCTTTAGAAGGAAACACTAGTGAAAAGCCCCCAAACAGAATGCAATCGTTATTTCCACTCTCCTTGGCCAAGTCCATGAACTAAGTCTTCTCAATTTAACAGAAACTTTGAGAAGTCAGCATTGAGAATGTCCCTAGAATAACAAGAGTTACCAACTTAACCTCTACTCCTCTCTCTTAACCAAACTTTATTTATACCTTCAAATAATTAATTTCAAACACTTTAGTCAAGTCTTAATTAATTCCAGAAACACATCCACCCTCTACAGGCAAGGGCAAGGACAGCTGACGTTTCCTCTTATTTCCTGTTAACATCTTAGCATCTTGGTGACCTGGGGCAGGGTGTTCTAAAATCTTAGCTTGGTCACACTCCTCAAAAGAGTTTATAAAATGCCAAGAGAAGTTCCAGGCTGCCTCAGGCATCACAGAGATGAGTGATTTAGAATCCATGTTTAGATGGTGTCCTTAATTCTGCCATGAAAGCAACTTGGAGACCTTAAGAAGCTCATTTAACCTCTTTAGCCTGCTTTTCCTCATCTGTAAAAGAGGAAATTTCCATAGATGATCTTCTACGTTCCTTCTAACTAAAAATCTAGGATTCTAAATTTCTCAGAACAAGATCTATTTAAAGGAGTGCAGCCAGGGGATAATCTTTTTCCTTTCATTTCCTTTCTTGAACCCCTCATTTAACTTCTTTCTTTTTTCTCCATCCGTATGACCACCTCTGTTGTCCCTTGCCCTTATAGAAGAGGCTTAGAAAATTCTTTGGCTGATGGGACAATTTTAGAAGTGGACCTTTCTAAGCTCTCCAATATTTGTGCCACCACAAATCTGGTACCTTCTTTTTAATTCTTTATTACATTTTCATGTTTCACTTTAAAGAGATAAACATGAATAAAATTCTGATTTTTTATATTATTTTCCATTAATTTCTGATCTTTCAGTGTGAACTTGCACACACGTAGCATTTTATCCTGACTCTTCCCAGAAAACAGAATCTGAGACAAAGATTTGCATGCGTGTAGTTTACTGGGCATGTGATTCCTGGGCATGTGACAAGGGAAGTGAACCTGGGGAAGACAAAGAGCCAAAGTAACAATGTAATACTAAGTTAGCCACTATTAAAGGAGACTGGTATTCAGTCATAGAGAACATTCTTTGGAGTGTGAAATAAATTTCATAACTCTTTGAAGTGAAAAAGTGAAAATGTTAGTTGCTAAGTCATGTCAGACTCTGCAACCCCATGGACTGTAGCCCACCTGGCTCCTCTGTCCATAGAATTCTCCAGGCAGGAATACTGGAGTAGGTTGCCATACTCTCTTCCAGGGGGTCTTCCCAACTCGGGGACTGAACCCAGATATCCCGCATTGCAGGCAGATTTTTTACCATCTGAGCCACCAAGGAGCCAGGGGGGCGACAGGAGAAATAATTTATTCATCACATCTCATGTCCCATTGACCTAGCGTGTCAATCCCTCTATATTTCTGGTTTGCACTTGTGGATGTGCTGCCAAAATGATTTTCATGAAGCCCATGCTGGCATATTGGGGAAGTCCAAAGGCAAGAAATTAGAAACATATGCCAGAAGCACGAGGCAAGGCCGTTTCAGAATGCACATGTCTAAGCTGTCAAAGTACCACAGGAGTCACCGTGGGACCAACAGGAGCTGGAGCGGTACACAAGAGGTGTCCCACACACAGAGTCGCCATCACTGCAGGGCCTGGTTTCTAATTCTTGTGTGGGATTGTCATGTGCATTGTAGGATATTGAGCTGCATCCCTGGCCTCTACTCACTCACATCAGTACCATCCCCTCTACCAGCTGTGACAACAAAAAAGATCTCCATACACTGCCTGATGTCCTCCTGGGGGGCGGGGAGTGCAAATTTACCCCCTGATAAGAACCACACTGCTCTAGAGTAATGTGTATCCTACTTTTTTGTCACTCATTCAGTGACCCTTCATTTCTCTCTACTTTCAGTTCAGTTCAGTTCAGTCACTCAGTCATGTCCGACTCTTTGCGACCCCATCAATCACAGCACGCCAGGCCTCCCTGTCCATCACCAACTCCCGGAGTTCACTCAAAGTCATGTCCATCGAGTCAGTGATGCCATCCAGCCATCTCATCCTCTGTCGTCCCCTTCTCCTCCTGCCCCCAATCCCTCCCAGCATCAGAGTCTTTTCCAATGAGTCAACTCTTCGCATGAGGTGGCCAAAGTACTGGAGTTTCAGCTTTAGCATCATTCCTTCCAAAGAAATCCCAGGGCTGATCTCCTTCAGAATGGACTGGTTGGATCTCCTTGCAGTGCAAGGGACTCTCAAGAGTCTTCTCCAACACCACAGTTCAAAAGCATCAATTCTTCGGCGCTCAGCTTTCCAACTCTAACATCCATACATGACTACTGGAAAAACCATAGCCTTGACTAGACGGACCTTTGTTGGCAAAGTAATGTCTCTGCTTTTCAATATGCTATCTACCATATCAAAAGCAGCTCTCAAGTAGATCACTTTGAGAGATATTAATGTCTCATGCCTGTAACTTAATTTTTAGGCTTCACCATGATATAATTCATGTAAATAGATGGTAATTCTTTAATAATAAGGAATGATGAGATTTTAAATATTCAATTTGAGAAAGCTATGAACAGACTAGACAAAGGATAAAAATCTTAAAGCTACATTCTAGGGCTTAGTTGATGAAATCAAGAGAGGAAGGAGCTAATTTTTTTTTTGTAATCTAGGTCTCTAAGTCAAGGATTCAAGATCTTTTGAGACAAGAGTTTTTCAATCTGAATTTTGTACATGTCATATACACACAATTTCACACTTAAATTCAAGGCCCACACTCATCCACATAGGCCCATCCAAGGAATCCCTAGGAGATAATGTTAACTACTGTTGCTGAGCATTTAAATTGTTTCCAGTTTTTAGCTATTATTAATAAATGTTACTATAAAGGTTCTTTCAAATGCTTTTGGCTCAATGTATATATACACTGTGGTGCTAGAGAAGACTCTAGAGAGTCCTATGGACTGTAAGGAAATCAAACCAATCAATCATAAAGGAAATAAACCCTGAATATTTATTGGGAAGACTGATGCTGAAGCTGAAAGTCCAATACTTTGGCCACCTGATTTGAAGAGCCGACTCATTGGAAAAGACCCTGATGCTGGGAAACGTTGAAGGCAAGAGGATAAGAGGGTGAGAGAGGATGAGATGGTTAGATAGCATCACTGACCTAACAGACATGAATTTAAGCAAACTCCATGAGATAGTAGAGGACAGACGAGCCTGGCGTGTTGTAGTCCAAAGGGTCGCAGAGTTGGACATAACTTAGCTACTGGACTATATATATATATATACACACACACACACACACACACACACATACACACACACACCCATTTATGTTGAGTATATATCTAGGATGGAATTATTGGATAATGGGATATGTGTATGTTCAGCATTGGATTTCCCAGGTGGCTCAGTGATAAAGAATCTGCCTGCCAATTCAGAAGCCACAGGAGATGCAGGTTGGATCCCTGGGTTAGGAAAAACCCCTGAAGGAGGAAAATGGCAACCCACTCCAGTATTCTTGCCTGGAAAATCCCATGGACAGGGGAGTCTGGTGGGCTCTACGGTCCACGGGTTCACAAAGACTCAGACACAACTGAGCGACTGAGCACAAACACACACGTTCAGCACTAACAGATGCTGGCAATCAGCTTAAGAGTGGTTATACTGGCTTATCCTCCCACCAACAACGTGTGAGCATTCCAGTTGCTCTGTGTTCTCCAACACTGGGTATGTCAATTTTTTTTCATTTTTGCTATTCTAGTGTTTGTATACTGGTATCTCACTGGGATTTTAAATTTTATTTTCCTAATGACTAATAATACTTTGGCCACCTCATGCGAAGAGTTGACTCATTAGAAAAGACTCTGATGCTGGGAGGGATTGGGGGCAGGAGGAGAAGGAGACGACAGAGGATGAGATGGCTGGATGGCATCACCAACTCGATGGATACGAGTTTGGGTGAACTCCAGGAGTTGGTGATGAACAGGGAGGCCTGGAATGCTGCAATTCATGGGGTCGCAAAGAGTTGGACACGACTGAGTGACTGAACTGAAGTGAATGAGACTGAACAACTTTTAATATGTTTATAGGCCACTGGGATATTTTCTTTAATGAAGTGCCTGTTTATATTTTTTGCTCATTTTGCTCCTGGGATGTTTTCTTTTTTATTTCCAGGGGTTCTTTATGTATTGTGAATGAGTCTTTTGTGGAACATGTATTACAAACACGATTTCCCACTTTGATTTGCCACTTCACTTTTTGAAAGATATCTTTTAATCAACAGAAATTCTTAACTTTAACAGAGTCTATTTAATCAACTTTTTTCTTTATGGTTAATGCCTATAGTATATAGTTTAAGAAGTACTGCCCTACTAAAGATCATAAATATATTCTCTGAGTTTTCTTCTACAAGCTCTAATGTTCTACCTGTCACATTTAGATCTACGGCTAGAACTGATTTTTGTGAATGGTGTGAAGAATCAACATACATTTTTTAGCATTAGAACTTTTATTGAGAAGAATATTCTTTGCTCACTGCTTTACAGTCATTTTTGTTCTTACCGACTGAATGATTGTGTCCCTCCAAAATTCATGTTGAAGCTCTAACTTCCAAGGTGATGCTGTTGGGAGATGGTGTGTTTGGTAGGGTTAGATGAGGTCATGAGAGTAGAACTCTGGTCTGATGGGACTATTGCTCTTATAAGAAGAGATGCAAGAGAGCATGCCATCGCTTTCTGCCATGTGAGGACACAGGGAAAAGGCAACCTCCTGCAACTCACAGAGAGGGTTCTTACCAGATGTTAACCTTGATGACTTTGCTCTGGACTTCCATTCTTCAGAACTGTGAGAAAATTAATGTTGCTTATTTAAGCAATGCAGCCTATGGTATTTTATTATGGAAACCCAAGCTGACTAATACTTCTGTCATAAACAATCAATCTAGGTTATTTTCTGGATTCTATTGCAATGGGTTATATGTATATCTTTATATCATTATCTCCTTGTCTTTTTAAAAAATTCAACAGAAATCATTTATTACTGTTCATGGTTTCTGTGGATTAGGTATTTGAGAGTGATTTGGAGCAATTCTGACTCAGGATTGCTCATGAGATTACAATCAAATTTCTTTGGGGGCTACCTGAGACTTGACTTAGACAGGGGGATCCTGTGGTTCTAAGGTGGTTCAGACCCAGGGCTGGCAAGTCAGTGTTGGCTACTGGTAGGAGGCCTCAGTTCTTGCCTATGTGGGTCCTCCTCATGGGACTGCTTAAGTTTCTTCATGCTCCCCACAGAGTGAATAATGTGAGAGAATTATGAAGAAACTGCAATAACCTTTTATGATAGCCTTAGAAGTTGGTCACAGACTATCCCTGATTCAATGTAGGAAGACACCACCAGGAGACTATGATTTGGGGGTCATTTTGGAAGCTGGCTACCATAATTTCAAAAAGTAAAGTCTAAAAATAAGCAAAAATAAACTACATTACTTAGGGAGACATACTAAGTTGATTCAACTATAGAAGAAAGGAAAGGAATAATTACCATGAAAGTAGTTACCCTATGGAGGACAGAAGGTTTGAGTACATAAGGATCACTATTTGTAAAAGAATGCATATATGTTTTATGCACTTTCACAAAATTTATGTATTTCATAATTGCAAGGTTCTGTAAAACCTTAAACCAAAAGAGAATTGGCATGAAACAAAAAGTGCTCTTACCTCTTTTATATCTCAAATGTAGACCAATAAATCCTAAAGGATAATTTTAAATATGGTTAAAGAAGAATAACAACAACAGCAACAATTAACACTAATAATATTAATTAATTATTACTCTAGTCATAATAAATATTGAGATCTGACAGTATAAGTCTTCTAATTTTGCTTTTATTCTTCAAGATAGTTTCGGTTACTCATACCCCTTTGCATCTCCATGTATATTTTAGAAATAGCTTTTTAATTTCCACATTTTATGATGAAATTTTTATCAGAATTGAATTAAATATATCAATCAATTTAGGAAGAATCTGCCTTTTTAGAATATTTAGTCTCTGCTTCTTAAACATGGTGTGTCCCTTCACTGATTTAGGTTTTCTTTGTGTTTATAGTTTATATGTCTATAGTTCTTTGTGTAGCAATCCTACACACATTTCGTGAGGTTTTCCCCCCTTGGTATTTGATGGTTTGATGCTATTTTAAATGGTATTGTTAAGGTTTTGTGTGTGTGTGTGTGTGTGTGTGGCTGAAATATACAGATATAATGGATTTGGGGGTACTGAATTGTTTAGCACTAATCAAGAGATGGGAATACCAGACCACCTGACCTGCCTCTTGAGAAACCTATATGCAGGTCAGGAAGCAACAGTTAGAACTGGACATGGAACAACAGACTGGTTCCAAATAGGAAAAGGAGTATGTCAAGGCTGTATATTGTCACCCTGCTTATTTAACTTATATGCAGAGTACATCATGAGAAATGCTGGGCTGGAAGAAACACAAGCNATTGGGGGCAGGAGGAAAAGCGGATGACAGAGGATGAGATGGCTGGATGGCATCACCGACTCAATGAATGTGAGTTTGAGTGAAGTCAGGGAGTTGGCAATGGACAGGGAGGCCTGGCATGCTGCGATTCATGGGGTCACAAAGAGTCGGACATGACTGAGTGACTGAACTGAACGGAACTGATTCATTATAATAGTTTACCTGTTCACTGTTGAGGGAGAGAGGTTCTAAACAAAATAGCATTTCTACCTTTAAAATCTTATTTTTTGCTTTTTCTTGTTTTCTTACATTTTTGATGAATTCTAGTACAAAATTAAATAGAAATGGTGATAGTGGTTATCTTTATCTGATTCTGGACTTCAAGAGAAAAGCTTTCAATATTTCACCATTATGTACGATGTTAGCAGTAGGTTTTTGTGGATATTGCTTGTCACATTATGGAAGTTCCATTCTATTCCTACTTTTATAAGAGTTTTTATTATTGTGTTAAATTTTTATCAACTTTAAAATTTTTGCATTTTTTGAGAATATTCTATGAGCTTTATTTTTTGTTCTGTCAATTAGTTAATTAACTATTTTTACAATTTAAGTCAATCTTGCATTCCTAGAAAAATTCTTTAGTCATGACACATTATCCTACTGTTTATATCACTGACTTTGATTTGGTATGATTTTCTTCAGGATTTTTGAATCATTGTTCATGATAAACAATTTTCCCATGTTAATGTAAACTAATTACATTAAATTATCATTTTTATTTTTAATGCTTTTGTCATGTGATAAGATCAAGGTCATGCTGGGATCATAAAATGATTTCTATTTCTCTAAGAGAGTTTCTCTAAGTTTGTTTTTATTTTTTCCTTAAATAGAATTTAACATTGAAGCTATCTGGGTCTAGAATGTCCTTTGTAAAATGATTTAATTATTTAATTTCCTTATTACTCAGGAAATGTACAATTACTCAGGTTTCCTATTAATTCTTGTGCCTGTTTTGGTAAATTAAATTTGACATAGTGTGACTTCTCTTTGTCAGAAATTTTGGAAAATACTTCTAGTGATCACAACTTATGTATAACATCAAAATGATTAGATTTAATAACATATGAGTGATATTAATCTTGTTATTTACTCATATTTAATACTTTCTAGCACTTTTTCTCAATTTTATTTTATTTTTTATTAATTTTTATTGGAGTATAGTTGATATACAATGTTGTGTTATGTTCTTCTGTACAGCACAGTCAATCAGTTATACATATACCCACTCTTTTTTAGATTATTTTCCCATACAGGTTATTAAAGAGAGTTAAGCAGAGTTCCCTGTGCCATACGTAGGTTCTTACTAGTTATCTATTTTACCCCACTCCAGTACTCTTGCCTGGAAAATCCCATGAACGGAGGAGCCTGGAAGGCTGCAGTCGTGGGGTCGCTAAGAGTCAGACACGGCTGAGCGATTTCACTTTCACTTTTCACTTTCATGCATTAGAGAAGGAAATGGCAACCCACTCCAGTATTCTTGCCTGGAGAATCCCAGGGATGGGGGAGCCTGTGGGCTGCCGTCTATGGGGTTGCACAGAGTCGGACACGACTGAAGCGACTTAGCAGCAGCAGCAGCAGCAGTGTGTATATGTCAATCCCAGTCTTCCAGTTTATCCCTCCTTCCCACCTTTCCCCCTTGGTAACCATAAGTTTATTTTCTGCATTTATTTATGACTCTTTCAAAGTAAAAATTAACAATCATTGAAAATTGCCCTAAGTAGCATAAATCTTCCATCAGACTTTCTGCTGCTGTAACTATACACATACGTAACTGGCTTTAAATATCTTCAATTAATTAACAAATATATATTGTGGCATGTTAAAATAGACCCTTTCAAATCATAAAATCATCTAGGCAGTTCACTATATAAGTCACAAAGCCAAGATTTTAAAAATATAGGGAAATTACAGATTACTTAAATTAACTACATCATTTTTCAGACGAGGAAACTGAGGCTCAGAGAGGCTAAGTGGCTTATCCAAGGTAATACAACCAATAAATGTCAGAGCTGGCTTTAACAATCCAGGTCTCCTGGTTCTTGCTCGGGTAGTTTCTCCACCACAGCATGCTAGCATTCAAACTACACATTCTATTTGGCATTAAGAATGACTGAGCAGTACTCTAGAGCCAGAGAGCTGCACCTACTAAAGCCTCTATGCCTAAAGCCTTGTTGCTCCACAAGAGAAGCCACCACAATGAGAAGCCTCTGTGCACTGCAATGAAGAGTAGCCGCCACTCACCTCAACTAGACAAAGCCTGCGTGTAGCAAGGAAGACCCAGCACAATCAATAATAAATTCATAAAAAAACGACAAGAGAATGACTGAACATGTTGAAATTTGAAATAACTTTTCAAGACCCCTTGATTATATTTTAAAAGATAAAACAGGACCCATGTCATAGTAGTTAACATTTTAAAGCTTCATTTTGTGTCTTTTTTATCACTGTGAATTTTCAGTGACTATCTTCTAGCCTACATTATGTTTCAGATGCCACTTCTCCTTGTACAAACACAACAGCTCCTGAGAATCTGCCTGTAGACTTCCTACTACTCCACTGTAACTGCCCTTCTAGCATCACCATGTACCCTCGCAATGCTGCTAAAATTATGTTATACTTCCCAAAACCAAAGTAGAACAATGTTTTGATTATATACCAAGTATACTGTTAAGCGCTTGGTGGTCAGGGATGATAAATATATTTGTACCATGTATGCGTGCATGTGTGTGTGCTAAGTCACTTCAGTTGTGTCTGACTCCTTGTGACCCTATGGACTTTAGCCCACAAGACTCTTCTGTCCATGGGGACTCTCCAGGCAAGAATACTCGAGTGGGTTGCCATGCCCTCCTCCAGGGCATCTTTACAACCCAGGGATCGAACCTGTATCTCTTATGTCTCCTGCATTGTCAGGCAGATTCTTTATCCCTAGTGCCACCTGGGAAGCTCCACCATATATATATGTGTGTGTGTGTGTATATATATAATGTTTCATAATATATATATTATATATAATTTGTATTTATATTGTATATATTTATCTTATCTCATACAATATAAAGAACATTCAGCAAATACATTATTGACTAAAAGACTGATACTGTGTTTTCGATAGACCAGTGGTATGAATATGAGTTAAGGAGATACTGCACCTAAGTTCAGCTAACAGCTTGGCCACTTATTACCTGTGTGACCTCAGACAAGTTGCTTAACTTTTCTGGGTCTCAGTTTCCTCATCTGTAAAACAAAGTTAATAATAGCATCCACACAGAGTTGTTCTGAAAATTAGATGAGATAATCTATTAGCACATTGCCTGGCCCATAATAAACGCTCAGAAAACATTAGCTTGATGAGATTATATCAATACTTTTATTAACTACTAGTACTCTTGCCATTTACCATAATTCCTCCTGTCCTTGTCCTAAGTGGTTTGGAAAACTCTCCAAATCTGAGGGTTCAATGAACCTCTTCTTTTTGATGAGAAATGTATCTGCTACATAAATTGTAACTCATCCAAATCCTATTAACCATAGGTAATTTTATTTAATAATCATATTTTAAAATTTGGACAAATAAATAAATGGCAAAGCAATTTTTATTAAATCCTGTTTTCTCAATGGCTATTTGGAATACAGCATTCATATGCAAGCCCCAAGAATATTGAGTAACAGATAAAATAAATAATGATCATAATGCAAACCACATTCTGATTCCCACTTCCCTGCAAGTACAGCTCCATGTAAGAATTACAAGAGCCAAAAAGTAACATGCTTATTAACTGTGGGTTACTCAGCTATATACATAGAGCTTAGCAGATCACGTGAATGTTTCCATATTCTCCGGTAAACTAATGGTTCCTTAGAGCCCAGTTCTTATAACCCCTAAAGAATTTCAAGATTTGCCTGAAAAAATACATTTCCATGACTATGACTGAACACAAATGTGGAAAGCTCACTGAAAGCAAACCATCCTGGAAGACAGGAAATGGTCATTGTTTTCCAAGAAAGGCAAGACGCTTCTACACAAAGGAAATCAAACTGGTTTTAGGAGCTTAATCTCAAGGCCCCCACATAAACCTGCAAGTGCCATATGGATGGACCCTATGTCTCACCTCACACATGGGAACATACTGGAACAAGAATATGGTCACTTATCATTGAAGGTAAAAGACATGTTATTCAAAATTGCCATATAAATGCATCCAGAGAAGTATATTCCCTCCTTTTTTCACATTCATTTTATTTTTAAGGTATTCAGAGATCTAGAGGGATTCTGGACTTGTAACCGCAAGTTATAAGCCTCCAAAAAAACCTATCAAAAGACTCAGATCTAAAATGCTGTTTCCTAGATACACAGTGTTTTCTGCAGCCGGGCTCAGTGAAATTTTCACTAGCAAAGTCTCTGCTACCTCATCAGCAAAACAAATCATACTAATAGTTTTACTGATATTTTTAAGTCTTGGAAACAAAATGTTGTTCTTGGGACAAGTCTAAGAGTAAGAGATAAAAAAATCTTGGTTCAAGTTCCAGCTGGTTACTTTAACCAGGAGTAGGCAAGGTGGGGAGACCTAACCTTACCCAACCACTGAAGAGGGCTGATGTCTAGTCAATGGACTTGAAAGTGGAAGTGTTGCTCAGTTGTGTCCAACTTTTTGTGACCCCATGTACTGTATAGTACGCCAGCTCCTCTGTCCATGGTATTCTCCAGGCAAGAATATTAGAGTGAGTAGCCACTCCCCTCTCCAGGGGATCTTCCTAACCCAGGGATCAAACCCAGGTCTCCTGCACTGCAGGCGTATTTTTTACCATCTGAGCCACCTGGTCAATGGAACTGAGTGCTACTACATATATAAAGCAATAAAGACCAATATAAGGTCTTTGTGAAAAAATTACTGAATTTAAAATTCATTTTGAATGGCTTTGCTTCAATCGTCAAACTTGCAGGGGAGCAGAGCAGACATAAGTATTTTGATGGAGACTTACTATTGTACAGCTCTCATAATCCATGCCGAAAGTCCTTTAGTGGTACAACCCTGTCTGAATGAAGTCCCAAAGGGTTGAACTCATATTAAAAATCTCTAATATGAGAAGATTTACAGCAAGGTTACAATGTAATTAACCTGAGTTATCTTTCAAAACTCTTGCTGATATATATTCTGTCACTTCAGACTATGCTTACACTCTGGTTTTTTAAATTAGCAAAGAAGGAGGTTTTCATATTCATTCTAACTTAAAGGATAAAGGAATGTTTGCATAAAAAGAGTTGGCCAATACTTTCTATTATTTTCTAATATTATTCTTATAACTATATTCTTACAGCTATTTTTTTAAATGGCTACTCTGTATGGCAAAACCTTACTCTGTCCACTGCAGAAAAGTTTGTGATTTTTATTTAAGGATCATGGTGATTCCCTTCATTTGTTTGGAGGGGGGAAAAAAGTAAAAGCAGAGCTATTATTCTGTGTTTATAACAAGTCTATTACCACAGCAACAACCGTGATGTCACAAACCCTACACCAAGGGCCAGATTCTGTCTCCGAGGCGGGGGAGGGCAGCTTAGCCTCGGAAATTGGTTGAAATTGGATGGAAACATGCAGCCAAAGCGAGGTCAAAGCTTGTGGTAATCACCAAAGCATGAAGAGTTCCCCTTCTCAGAAGAAAAGGGGTGCAGGAACAGAAAAGCAGTCCCCGAGGCCCAGAAATAAGCTGCCCCCACACTTCTGTCTGCAGCTGTGCAAAAGCAGAGTGGAAATCCAAGCGAGTGTGGTATCACTGTGTTCCCGATCACGAGAATTCCACTGGGCCCACTGTCTGCCAAACGTGGATGAGATCCAGTGGTGAGCCTGCCTGAGCACATGAAACACTCTCTGGAACTAGCGCCTGACCAGATGTAGCCTTCTGGTACCTCGGAGCGGAAGCAACTTGCCTCATGATGGCAAGACTTTAAAACCAAGCTGGGGTTCTACTACTATTACTAGAGCAAGAGAACTTATCAAGTCTCCCAAAAGATGTGGGCTTGAAAAAAATAACCTTCTGCAGAAACAAGTTGTATCCCCTGTCATTAAGGAATCTGAAGTAGTATATTAACAAGTATTCCTATTCTGATACAGTCTAGGGAAATTCTATATAAATATGCTGAAATGGCAACTTTATATTAAAAAGAATATTTGATTAGGAATCAGAAGACTTTAGTACTAGACTCAAGTACTTGGAAGCCACGTGACCTTGAGAAAGCCACTTAACTATCTGAGCTTCAGTTCTTTACTTAATGATATCTCAAATGCTATTTCCTGGGGTTATTATTAAGATCAAAGTAAATAAAATAATAAATTTGAATGAGTTTCATAACAACAGGATTTAATATGAACATAAGGTATCGTGAGCATTTTCACATAGCTAGTTTACCAGGAATAATTTGAATGCTAATAGTTATTTTCATTCCAGGAATCCAGAGTACACATACAGCGGTCATCTTCCCTATCCTGAGAGGTAGACACTTGCTTGATACAGTCAACTCTAAATTATCCAGGGCCTGATTATCAAGGGGCCACTTTCTTTCAGCCATTGTATGATTAGTTTCCTTCAGAAATGCCACATTAACCTATATATGGCGAGAAAATTGACAGTGAGTGTCCCTCAACTTATCTTGAATAATAACTCTGGTAAAAGTTTTAGCAAAAGGAAGAACTGAAATGATTAACTAGATAGGAGTTTTGGGATAATTGGTGAACTTTACACTTATCTTTTGGATAAGTACTCAAACCACTGTCACAAAGGCTATGGACATGGTCAAAAAGGTTAAGACTAACTCAAACAAGATCCTTGCACTTTCTCAGTGAACAACAGAGTAGCCTGTACTATCTTATGTATGTGCAATAGGAATTTGAATATGTCATTCATTCATTTATTCAACAGACCCTGGTGGACGACTATTATGTGACAAAGTTCACCACATTCCCTGAAAACCCTGCTGGTTTCCTAACCTGTCACTGTCCCTTCCTTATGATGTAACAGCACTTTGACAAAGCTCGTAGCCCGACTCTTAGAAACTCTATTCACCTTCCTGTTATCATGAGACTTTTGCCAATCTTACCCTAACGCAAGGGTCAGCAAGCTGTTTTCCCTGAGCCAAACCCTGTTTGCTGCTCTTTTTGTAAATAAAGTTTTATTAGAACACAACCAGGCCCATTTGTTTGTGGCCTGTTTATCTATGGCTGCTTTTCTGCTGCCACAGCAGTTCAGTAGCTGTGACAGGACAGGATAGCTCCAAAGCCTTACATACTATCTGGCCATTGACAAAGCCTTCCGAACCCTGCACTAGATAACATAAGTCAAAATTCATCTCTCCTGTAAGTTTCTGCTTAGGGAATAATAGCGTAAGCTCCTTGAAAGCAGAGAACTTTGTGTACCTTTGTCTTGTCATATGGAACCCTGGAGAAGGATTGGGTCAAGGTTTAGAGCAGATACAGAAAATTAAACACGTCCTCCCCTATATTCTGTTTTCAACAGATGAGTGTCCTAGAATTCCATGGAAGACAGCACAAAACCACTGGTGTTCAGTTACTCTGGCTTTTAATTCCTCAGAGTTTTTACATCTAAGACTTCCAAGGCTCAATTTTTGGCCTCTATCCTTTGCATATTTATTTCCTGATCTGATGTGGAATTAGAGTTAAATAGGAGCTGTGTGCTGAATTCCACGTGGCTGGCTCAGCAGGAAACTCCAGGGCAGGTTTTTTGGCATGCCAAACTCATGTTAGCCTCAGCTATGCTAATTTCTAGAGCTGTTTGCTTTGCTCAAATAAACCTTAGAGGGGAATTAGCATTTGGATGCACACCTTCTTATGCACAAAATATGTGCATGATAACTCTAGGGCAGAATAAGGTCTGAATAAAAAAAAAAAAAGAAAAAGAGGCATGGTATGTACTGAATGGTTTCCATGTGGCAAGCACCATGCTGGTGCTTTACATACATTTTCTCATCTCAGGGCCACAACTATCTCAGGTGGTGAAACTGCGACCCCCATTTTATATACGTGGAAATTACATAGCAGCTCTACACTCACAGGCCCGGTAAATGACAAAGTCTAGATTTGAACCCAATCTATCTGAGCCTGAAGCCCGTGTTCTTTTCACTTAGTCAGGCTGTTTTACTGGCATCCTCCTCAACATCACCACGCACTGAAGCCATTGGACATACGTCGAAACAAAGAATCCTACATTTACAAAATTAGTCAATTTTCTCTCCAGTTGTCCTATGCAAAATGTATCTTTGACACTTTAGGAGATAAACCTGGGTCCCTCTGCACCATAAAACAATCAACCAAAGAATAACAGTGGCATTAGAAAGACAAACATTACATGAAACAAAAATTATGTTAGTATTTAGTAGACAAACACGATCACAAGTGATTTTGATATGTAAATGGATTTTCATGACATATGTGAGGACTTCAGTATGAAAGGACACTTTTGCTGCTAAAATGTAATAGGTCAAGTAAGAGAATGTGCCCATACCATGAAGTAAAATGTTAGTAACACTTAGAAGATGGTATAAATATATCTATAATGTAAGCCCAGTAATTTATATTTTACAAACATATTCACCATTTATGGAAACATAACCAAACACCTATCTTCTCCCCCCTCAAAAAAAAAAATAATACAAGCGTTACCTTTAGTGAGTTATGATAAGTACCACTATCAAAATTCATTATTTATCACTGATTAATTCAACATACAGAAAAATAACCAGCACAACAATTAAGCATTCTAGCAAAATTCTAACATTTTACAACAAGCCAGATACAATATTACTGAACTTCTTTCTCCATGTGGAATATACCTGTAACCTAACCTGCAATAGAACGTCATGCTCAGCCTATTTCCATCTAGCTTAATACACTGCCATCTAATTTTCTGGGAATATACAAGAACTGATTATATTTTCATCCAAGTAAAATTTGAATCTCCATTTTTCAAAAAGCTCTTAAAGAAAGCTTTCCAGGAATTAGAAACAACTCTGTACGAGATGAGTAACCTGGGTTGTTTCTTAAGTGGATTTAGAAGAAAGGCACACTGGGGAACAAGCCTGCCACACATGCTTTATAAACTGCCCCTTGCTTTGGGAAGCGCACCAGGGAGACGTGGTCCTCATTGCACCACACCAAAGAGCTCAACCATGGTTCCTTTTTTTCTTGTTAACCAATCAGTATATATCTTTTTTTTTAATTAATTTATCCTTTTTAATTTTAAATAGATTTCAGAGAAGGAAAATAACTTTTTTTGTAGCCAGGGATAGGAAAATTTATTGTCAGTTGAAGGTCGACAGCTTAAGCAGTAGTAGATTGGGGGTATTTACTTAATAAAGTAATGTTCTTCAAATGATACATACACTCACATGTCTTAGCTGCAATGTCCCTAAAACAGTCTTTTCCAAAATAAACTTAAGCATTTAATAATTATCATAGGGTAGTTTAAACAATTTTCTGTAAATTATTATCACTGGAAACCCCAGTAGTGACTTACCTGCTGGCGGCTTTATGAAAGGTGGCGGAATTAAAGGTACAATAATGGGCACATTGCCGTGATCCTTCGACCCTGCAGGTGAGTCACTGAGTCCATTTCCTGCAGCAAGCCCTGAATAGCCTGTGCTTATATTGTATGGTGAGATAACACTGTCCTCAGGTAATTTGGGTTTTGGCAAAGAATTTTCTGTAAAAGAAAAAAAAATCATTCAGTATGTTGAAAAGACTTACTTTGCTTACAACCATATTTTCTCAAGTAAAATGGCTATGGAATAAAATTTTTTTTCTTGCCAATCTTTAAACACTTTACCAGAACTTAATCCTGAACCTTTCTCAGCTGTTACCATAAATTTCTTATGGCTCCTTTATAATTTGCTCTACATGATAGCTAACATCTCTACTGTATCGTAGTGATGAATTTTAGCACTGTAAAAGCCCATAGAAAATTGAGAGGCAATTAACCTTTTACATGTACAAAGTGATATATGGCAGGTATCACTCTCTGGCTACCAAAGGAGAAGCTTAAAAAGTGCCCCCCTACCATGGCAGCCAGGTCCTGATATATTATAAAGTTGAGTGGTAATATAATCGAAAGAACCAATGAGAAAGAAGCTGATGATTAGGAAGAAAGAACACAAACTGTTATTTCACAGGGTAGACTCATTAAATTAACCCACTAATAGCCATTAAAAATTAACAAAAATGGGGCTTCCCTGTGACTCAGTGGTAAAGAATTCGCCTGCCAATGCAGGAGACATGGGTTTAATCCACGGTCCAGGAAGATCCCACATGCCTTGGAGCAACTAAACCCACGCGCCACAACTATTGAGCCTGTGCCCTAGAGCCCAGGAAGCACAACTATTGAGCCCATGTATTGGCTGCAACTTGAGAAAAGCCCACACACAGCAACGAAGATACAGCACAGTCAAAAAATAAATAAATAAAATAATTTTTACAAATTAACAAAAATGATCATAAAGGAAACTTCTCATGATATGAGCTTTGTGAACTTTATCCTCACATATGAACCACTAAAAAAATAAATAAAACACTCAATCATGGAAAACAACTTTTTCCCTTCAGCAGCATATCATGGCATTCTCTCCAAGTTCCCCAGAGGCAAAGGTTATTACCTAGACCAAGTATTAAATGAGCTATTAGTTTATAGACTAAAACTCATGACTTGCATTTTTCATTTACAGTGAAATTGTTATCTCTGTAACATGATATGTACAATTTCATAGCAAGCTTAACATAAAATTTGTCACGTACGTTCAATTCCACATGCCCGCAGGACAGCTCATTTACATTTCGTTGCTTGGCATATAAGAAGGAAAAGCACTATCTTAGAGACTGGAAATAAAGTGCATGAACAGGTAGTATATGCCAAAAGATTTTGAATGCAATGAAAACACAGATCAAATTGACAATGATATCACACAATTAGTTTAGCCCACATTTTATTCAAGTTCCCCAAATGGATATTCCTTTATGGATATTCACATATTCCTCTTCTTCTCTTTGATGAACAAATCTTCAATCCATATTTAGGTTAATAAATTCAGTACACAGAGCAACAACCACCAAGGGTTCTAGGCTTCCCTCATGGGGTATCTGGCATTGCTACCCACTGGGAGAATCAGTGTTAATTCAACTCTGCCAAGCGTCTAATTTCTACTCTCTGGCCAGGCTTCGATGATAATTCCTAAAGAATAATATAGGATCCAATCATCTACTACTCTCTTACTTTTCTTCTTACCCTATCCAAGGCTGTAGGGATAAGGTGAACACTTCAAACAGAAAATAGAAGTAGGGCTCTCCTTTAGAATTCTCACCTAAAACTGGGGGGCAAGAAGAGAAATTACCAAATTAACCATAATTGTCTCTTGCAGTCTGAAACTTTAAACCTAACATTTCACTTAACAGAAAGCACCAGCCCTTAACAATTGATATTATCAAAGGGTTTAGGAAAGTAGAAGTTAGCAAACGCTGTCCCTTTCTCCACCTTTGTGAGCAGGACCGCAGTGCTTAGGATCCGGAGCACTGTCTAGCTAGCCCTCCCATTGCTGGAAGGAAATTAAGCTGTGACTGTTTTTGTTTTACGTTGTACTCTTATATTCTGCTTATGGGAAAGCACTCCTGGGGATGTACATTTAAATCAACTATTGGCATAATCAACAAAATGAGTCCCAGAGCAACTCAATTCTGGCAGGTTGAGATAGTTAATCCTTGTTTGCATGAACAAAGGGACATTAAAAGTCATTACCTTTGAGAACAGAAATGTGCTGCCGGCTCTCTCCATCTGTAGGATAGCTCCTGAATTCAATATCTTCACCGTCTTTCAATTCAACCTTATCATAGCCATACCAGCCAAGGAGTTCATTCATGGTGTTTTCTGCAAAGTTCTGAAAGAAAAGCATAGGCTACTTACGTATATAATCAGTAACTATTTGAAAAAGAATGCATACACTGAATTCTATTAGTACCACCCCGTGTTCTGCCAGCCTCGCCCTTCCTTCCTTAGAGTCATGTTCATTTTTCAAATCACGTTTGAAAACTGTCATGCATTTAAATCTCAGGATGACGCATCCAATTATGACAGGCCTTCAGACATTTGCAATTTAAAGATAATAAGAAAAAAGGCATTTGTCAGTTTTGCTTAAGAATAGGAAGTCATATTTTGGCATATCCTTCTGCAAAGTATGTATCTTGAACTAACACGAAAATATTGAAAGGTAAAAGCACGAAAACAGCTAAGAAGAGATTTTGAAACTGAAAACAATCAAGCATTTTGTGGCTCAGATTAATTTAAATTAGAATTGCCTTCTAACTCAGGTGTTGTTTCTTAACAAAACCCTGATCTCAGATAAAGCAAAATCTCAGCAAAGAAATAATTCCTTGACTGTCAACCACTACCATCCAGGAAGCTGAATAGGCTACAAGGGTTTTCCTTTTAAATTTTACCTTTTGTAACAATAGTCTTTAAACATCGAAGCATTAATTTCCTTTACGAATTCCATTAGTGACAGATTCTTTCCCCATGAAATCAAAGGTCACTATGATTGTCTTCTGACAAATAACGTAAAAGCACCAAATAACTTTAAGGTTACTAGTCAGCTCAGATTTTGGATAACACATGAAAACACTTTATGAACTATAAATCAATACACAATCAGCCCTCCATATCTGCAGGTTCCTTATCCACAGATTCAAGTTACCCCTATGGAAAATATTTAGGAAAAAATTTTCAGAAATTTCCAAAAAGCAAAACTTGACTTTGTCATGCAGGCAACTATTTATATAGCACTTATATTGTACTTACAACTCTTTACCTAGCATTTACATTATATTAGGTATTATAAATAATCTAGAGATGAGTTAAAGTATATTGTAGGGATGCGCATAGGTTATATGAAAATGCTACACCATTTCACACAAGGCACTTGAGTACTAAAGAATCTGGTATTCCAGTGTGGAGGTGGGATGCCCTGAAACCAATCCCCTGTGGATTTGGAGGGACAACTCTATAAATGTAAGGTATTATTATTGTTGTTAGTATAGATGTCAAGCTGTGGAAATAATGGGTAAATAATAGTTGAACAGATTTAAAGCTTATACTACCAGGTGACTATTTTTAATGAACTTAACAAATGCTAGGTCTTAATTCTTGTGTGTGCCTTAAAGTATCTCTGTCTGAGAAACAGAGTATAGAAGGGATTACCTGGGGCTGAGGGGTGGCAGAAATGAGGAGACTGGTCAAAGGTTATAGGGTATAGTACAGAATGGTGTATACTACCGTGATTGTAGCTAAGAACACTATCATACACTTGAATGTTGCTGAGAGAGTTGATTCTACATCTTTTCACTGTAAAAAAGGTAACTATGTTACAGGATAGAGGTGTTAGCTAATACTGTGGTTGTAGTCATTTTACAATATATAAATGTATCAGACCAACACATTGTACACTTTAAACTTATACAATGTTTTCTGTCAATTATATCTCAATTAAACTGGGAAAATTAATAGAAGGAAGAATCCTATATCATAGAGTAAGAGCTTAATAAATGTTTGCTGAATGAATTTTTTTCAGTTCAGTTCAGTCACTCAGTCGAGTCCGACTGAGTATTGGAGTTTCAGCTTCAACATCAGTCCTTCCAATGAACACCCAGGGTTGATCTCCTTCAGAATGGACTAGCTGGATCACCTTGCAGTCCAAGGGACTACTCAAGAGTCTTCTCCAACACCACAGTTCAAAAGTATCAATTATTTGGCACTCAGCTTTCTTCACAGTCCAACTCTCACATCAATATGTGACCGCTAGACGTACCTTAATTTTTTTAAGGCATCTAAATTTTTTAAGGCACTTTATCAGGCAAGACAGCCTGAGCACCCTAGATGGAGTTAGAAAAACTATATACTTTAACCTACTCTGTGACTCAAAGAATCTTTTCTCATTCTCCCTAGAAGTTGTCATTTCTGAATTAAACTGGGATGTATAATTTATACCTGAAACAAAGCACCCAGGCTCAACCAGCATGTGCACAGCCTCAACATGCAAGTTCCATGTTCTTTTGAATTTCACTTTAGATTTCAGCAGAATTGCATTAAAAAGAAAGGATATTACACTACTCCACACACACACAAACCTGGCATTTCAAACCACCTACATGATGCTAGACTTTTTTCTTTTTGCTTTAGTACCCACTTGAGCTCAGAGCTCCAAATGGGTCAATCTGTGATGCTATAATGCACAAGCAATTTTTTAAAAATCTAGACAGATTGATTCAGTGTTACCATCCACAAGGCCAACAGTCAGCCATATCAAGCTTTAGTGAGGCATTTATTCTCTCTGATGGCTGGTCATGTCCACATTAAATAGACATTCCTTTCATGAATGTGCAAAGATGATATGATCGATATGTATAATAAGCTCAGCAACTTCTGGAATACCACTGAGGAGGATTCAGCTAAACACTGCACTACTCAATCAAAAGACATTCCTAATTGAATGAAGTGTCAGTCTTCCCTAGCTCTCAATTTCTTTCACTGAGCTGAGTGCCTGACTGGAGAATGACAGTCCTAGGCACACAAATAGAGGTCTTCCATCAGGGGTCTGGCAGCAGAAACCTCAAGGATAACGATTATACCTTGCATTAAAAAACAAACCAACAACAGAACCCCCACAATTCCCAACAGTGTTAAAAGCCAAGTTCAAGCCATCCTACTGGTAATGTATACTGTCTGCCTGAATCTCTAAGAGAAATGAGCCAAAAAGATAACTGCTGGCCACCATATCTAATTTTCTAGGCCATTTGTATCCTGGGCGCCTCTTGCTGGTTGTGTCTAACCTCTGAAGTGACACAAAAGCTACAGATGCATCATTCATGGAGCAACCTCCCAGTCAAGGATACAGATTTGTTTGTTTCAGTCCAGCTGCAAATCCATTCAGCCTTTCAGAACCAATCCCAAGGATGGGATCCAGAAGTTTCAAACGTTTGGGTAAAAACTGAAATTGCAACTGGATTATTGATACCAAATTTGTATTATTTGGGCACCTTAACTGCATCACTCAGTTTATGGTTTGTGCTGAAAACTCAGAGGCCTCATGGAACAATCAATATGAACATGATCTATTTCATGATTTTTGAGTGACTATAAATGTCAGTGAAAATAAACTCTAAGCATTCCTTTCTTATCACTGAAAACAAAAAGAAACACCTTAATGTTTAGATATATGATTACAAAAGCAGAAAACAAAAGGTTTATAAAGCCTTGAGCCACAAATCTCAAACCTTTCATAAAAAAGGAACAAGATAAAAGAGAAAACAAACACCAAGGTTTCTTGTATGAAGAAACAAAATACATGAAGGTATTACCTATACAGAGGTATTACCTCTGTCTTATATACTATACTATACTATACTAAGAAACTGAAGAACCCCAAGGAATAAATAATTTTTAACTTGATTTAGAATTAAAACTTAGAATTTGATGCTAGACATCATATGGGCTCATTATGGTGCTAAACCAAAGGAAATGAAATGGATTTTTGCAGTAACCATCCAAGAAACATAACATATTCTAAGAGAAGTGAATTTAATGTTTATGGTCCATAAGGGTTTTCAAGTTTTTCTACCAGAAAATTGAGGTGATAAGAGTTAACTGCAGAGAGATTTTTGAGGTAAGGATGTTCAATAAAAGGTCAAGCTACTGTACTGATAGAAATTGTAAAGTTGGTTTCCCCCAAAATCTTCACCCAGAATTTCT
>SJYQ01003847.1:0-16416 GCA_006410935.1 Redunca redunca
AGCCAGCCCAGCTGTCCCCTCTCCCTGGGACTTCCATCTCCTCCACGCTAGTCCTGCTTCCCCGTCCCTTCCAGACTATCAACACGCACACGTCTCCTGCCTGAAAGACGCATCTGCAGGCTCCATGCTCACCTCTGACTCCGGGGGTCCCCTCCCCGTCCCCGCTCACTCCCGACCCGAGCCCTCTGCAGGCCAGGGCGCTGGTGACCATCCCTGCAGGACCCTGGGCACATTCCTGGCTCAGCACTCTGGCCCCCCGCTGCTCTTTGAGGGGGGGCGGTCTTCCTCGCCAATACTGCAGTTTTCCGGGTGGTCCTGCTCAGCCCGCTCAGCTCCATCTACAGTTTAACGTCTGAGTTCTCTCCTTGACACTGTTCTCACCTGTGGTTTTGTGGTCTGAATTCTAGAATGCCCGTCTCTAGCCCAGACTTGACCTCCAGCTCCAGACCATCTGCCTGGCTTTCATCTGGACCCACCCTTCGGGGACCACAGGGACTGTCTGGCTTGTCCAAAAAGTAAACTCATTCTCTCCCGGAAACGGGCTGCTCATTGGTCCCTTCATCTGGGCGGGTGGCACTCCCACTGGCTGAGATGCTCAGGCCGGAAACCCCCTACACTTGGCAGCCCGTGGGATCCCAGTTCCCCGATAGGCCTCTAGGGAGCCTTCCTGCGGCCTGAACTCTTCACTGAGGCCCTGTCTGCCTGCCTCTGGCCTTTAACCCCAGGTGGATCGGTGGGAGTTGCTGGCGGGGCCCCTGAGGCCCTGGGAGGGGTGTTGATGGCCCCCAGACATGGGCTCACGGTGGAGGTGCCCCTGTAGTTGCCCAGATAGCCCTGTGTCCCCAGCAGGTGGTGCTGGTAGGAGCTGCCTTCTCCCCCAGGCTCCCAAGGGCCACTGCCCTGTCTGGGGGGCTGGAGAGCAGGCAGAGAGGGATGCCCAGGTCTGGCTTCTCTGCCCATCCCTGAGGACCTTTTCTCCGGTGCCAGGCAACTCCCGCGGGCCAGGGAGCTGGCAGGGTGGGCGGGCGGAGCCGGCCTGGAAGCGGGATGGACCTGGCTTCCTGACCCCGCTCAGCCCTTCCAATCCCTCATGTCTGAGCCCGTCTCCTCCATAGTATCCCGCAGCCTGTGGCCTCATCAGATGAGAGGCAGGGATGAAAACCCCCAGGCCAGGCCTCCAACTAGCAACGTGGGCAGGGCGTTAGAAGTGGGTGCAGACCCCAGCTCTGCCTCTCTCTACGTGGCTATGTGAGGAACACTGTGTGTGTAAAACACCTGGAACCACCCTGCACTCACGGCGTCCCTAAGATAGCACGCCCATGCCTGCCAGAGGGCCGTCCTCACCGAGAGATCGGGGCCTAGGGCTCCAGAGACCCTGGCCCGTCGCTGGCCCACCTGCGGGACCTCTGAACTTCTCGGGAGGTGGGGACGCTGCAGCCCTCACCTGGGTGTGGAGCGAGTGGCTGCAGTCGGGCTGACCCGAGGGGTTCCTGCATCCGGGAGGCACCGCGGGTGAGGCTCCCCCGGGCAGCAGGAGCTTGGCCCGGCCCGCTGCCCCTTGCGTGTGACCGGCGCAGACGCACCCTCCAGACAGACGGGGGGGACCCGGAGCCAGCCCCTGGTTCCCTGAGTGCGCCGCTCGTGGGCGGTGGCTCCAGGTGGCGCCCGGGAGAGCGCTGTCTACTCGAGCGGTCACGTGGTCGTGTTAATAAATTAGGTCAAAATGTCGCCAGCATGATCTGCGTGACCTTGTGAATGTCAACGTGAAGAGTGCGTGAAAGGGGGCAGGTGGGCGCGTGTAAGGGGCGTGTCGGGCGCTCAGAAATTCTGGAAGGACCAACGTGCAGCCCCACCAGCTCAGGACCCCCGCACCCGCTGGCTTCCGGGCTGCCGTCGGCTCTGACACCTCTCGACTGCTGTTTCCCCACTGGCCTAGTGGGTGAGTACCTGGAGGGCGTCTCGTCCGGCTCTGTTGGCTGGACGCCGCAGCGGGGCTCAGACCAGTCTCCGCACGGACCCTGAGGCGGAAACCCCGGGCTTCTCCAGTCGGGAGAGGATTTGTCGTGTAGCGGCCAGGTCTGGCGGCACCGGGCCTGACTGCCTGGGTCCGGGCCCAGCGCTGACCCTCCCAACTGCGTGGCCAGGGGAAGATCTGTGTCTGTTTTCTCAGCTGGAAGAACGGGAAGAGGAACTCGTGTCACAGGTGAGTGTGTAAGTGCCCAGTGGGCGTGATCTGTGTCTACATCAAATGTGAGACGTGTCTCCCCACTGTCCACAAGGAAGCAGCCTGGGGCTCAGCCTGGGATGAGCTGACGAGGGGCCGGAACACGGGGCTCCCTCCCCGCCTCTCCCCCAGGGCAGTGGGCTTCACGTCAGGGCCGGGCTCTCAGGCCCAAAGCCACACCAGCCTGGCCTAGGCCACGTCTGTCCACTCTGGGTGCCAGCTTCCTCCACTGACCACCGAGGAAGGCGGCCTGGGTGGCCTCCAAGAGCCCCGCCAGCTTGGTGCCTGGGAGCCCTGGCAGGATGCCGAGCGGTCCCCATCCTAGAGCTGCGTCCCTGGAGGGGCCTCTGTCCTAGCTCCCGGTCAGCCCCGGGGGTGCCCAGTGACCGCCCACCCAAACTGGTCTCGCTGCAGTCCCCCTGGAGACAGGGCTGTCTTCCCCTCAGCGCGAGGACTTCCCCAAGGGAGGCCGTGCATCCTCCCGGGTCCCCAGCCAGGCGCTCCCTGAGCCCCAGTCCACGGCCTCCTGCCGCACAGGTGCCCGGTTGAGAGGCTCTCCGGCCACAGGCCAGCTGCGTCATCCCTTCCTCGGCCCCGGGTGGGCAGCCCTGGAGGACAGTGTCTCCACAGCTCTGGGCTCGGGCCGGGGCTGTGTGTGTGTCCCTGGAACGCGGGAGCCAATCACTGGAGGCAGGGCAGCCCCCTCTCCCCCAGCCCGGGGCCCATCCCAGATCAGAGGCGCCCCCAGCCCGCCCCCCGCCCTCCCCTTCTGGGTGTGTCACCCTTTGAAGCTTAGTCGGGTAGAGTGTACCTGGCTCCCAAGCTGGGCGGGGAGCCAGCCAGAGGCGGCCGAGGACGCAGCAGGGGCCGGTGGGCCCTTCCGGAGAACCGGTCCCCGTCCCGCAACGGAGCCACCGAGCGGGGAGCAGCCCAGAGGGAACGGCCTCCTGGTACCTGGCCAGGGACGCTCAGCCACCTGCGGGCGGGCAGGCGCCCACACTGAGGGCAGCAGACGGGCCAGCCGTGCGGCCGGGGGCATCACTGCCAGTGGGGTCCGTCCGTGGGCTCACCCTCGGGGCCACTGCCTGCCTCCCGCCAGTCCCCCGAGACGGACGTGTGGACCTTCTGGGTGGAGATCATCCCGGGAGGCGTCCTGGAAAGGAGCTGCAGGTGAGGGTGGGGCCGGGGGAGGCTGGGCCCGGGGCTGCAGACGGCAGTGCGGCAGCTGGCGGTGTCTCGTCACAGCCCTGTCTCTTAGGGGCTGAGGGATGAAAGGCCGCCGGCTGGGCTGGCTTCCCCCATCACCTGTTAAACGGTACCTGCCTCGTCACACTGCGGCGAGGGTCAGGCGAGCCAAGAGGTCACACTCGTGTCCAGCACAGAACAAGGGCTGAGAAGTGCTTCCGTCGCGCTGTCCATCCTGCCGCTCTTGCAAGCGTGGGCTTGCTTAAGCTCATGGAAGCTCTCCGAGCCTCGCTTTCCCCATCTGCAAAATGGGGATGAGAGGTCACCTGCAGGGGCTAAATAGTTTCAAGCACATGGCAGGTGCCCTGTGAGGGCTCTCTGTCAAGTCTGTCCCCGTTCAACCCCCACGTTCCCTGCATTCAGGGCCCAGGCTTTTTACCTCACTGCCGAAGGAAGCCTCTGCATAGAAAAGTTTCACATTTTCGGCCCAGGGCCTCTGCAGAGCTGCTCTGCGCAGACGTTAGACAGCAGATGTGGCCTGTGAGAGCACCTGCTTGGATCAGCCTGGGGCATCATGTGTGACCACACGCGCGGGCACCCCTGGGGACCAGGAGAGGGACCCGCCCTGCAGGAGGCGGCTGGGACGCGGCAGGCATGGGCCTCCTGGGGGAGCGAGGCACACAAGCGGTACGGGGACAGCAGGCCAGAGTTCCCCAGGAAGAATGTCCCCAGAGGCATAGGGCTGAGGTGCGGGGAGAAGGAGAAAGCAGAGGGCAGGAGAGGGCGGGTGTGCTGTGGACACAGAGAGACCCAGACTGTCTGCAGTGGGGATGGGTGGCCGGGGGTCGGGGGTGCCCCAGGAGGGGAGCTGCCCAGCTGAGAGGGGAGACGGGGAGGTGGGGGGGCCGCGGGACAGCAGACACAAAGGTGGGCAGTGGTTACAGCGACCTCTGGAAGAGGGAGCTGAGTGCAGAGGAGTGTGTCCAGGTGGGTGTGCGGGCAGGCAGTGCCGAGATGCTTCCTCGCGGGGTCCCCCAGGGCAGTGCCGCCTCACAGCGGAGGCTCCAGGTCCTGGCTGGAAGGGGTTGTAGAGGCTGTGGTCGTAATCACGTTTCGACCAGATGCAGAGAGCTCCGATACTCTCCGATACTTCCTGAGACAGATGAGAGGGTCCTGGGGTGTCCTGAACCCACAGGAGAGGGATTGGGGGTGCCTGCCAGCCCATGTCCTCCCAGGGACTTGGGGTGAGGACCCTTCCTCACAGGGACATGCGGATGGCCCGGGGGTGGGGGGCATGCGTGTGACCCAGGGGAGTGCGCTTCTCCCTGCAGACCCAGGCCACAGCGCTGTGTTGCCAACGGCCTGCGGCCTGGCGTCACCTCCCACCGACATACCCCAGATCCAGGGGGCGGGGGGAGCTTGGGAAATCTTGAGTTTCTATTCTGTGGCCCCCGAAGGTTTTCTCCCAATGACCCCAGCCACCTGGAAGGGAGGCTCCCTTGTGCGGTGCGGGGAGCGGAACTCCCTACTCCGAGTGTGCGGTGCCCGGGGCCTCGGGCACCTGGGGTCGGCTTGGGGCCAGGGCAGCAGCCCTGGTGGGAGATGGGCACGCTGCTGGCCTGGCAGGCAACCCGCGGGGCTGGAGGCTTCCGTGCTGCCCCCAGCTCGGGGTGACTGGTTGCCAGCTCAGACAGCAGCCCCCGCAGAGTCGCCTGGTTTAGGCTTACGGTGCCTTTACGGCCCCTTGGAGGGCGATTTCCCTTCCTCTCTCTTCTCCCTGGTATCAGCCCTGACTAACCCCCAGTGCCCTGAGCCCCCTGGAGGGCGAGCCCCGTACCGGCAGTGATGGGAGGGCCTCACGGGACGTGCAGTGGGCAGCAGCGTGCATCACTCCGGCTGGCTGGACCCCGGGCGCCCACTGGCCTTCTAGCCAGGTCCCCGCCTTTGCTTCCTCTCCCAGCCCCCGCCTGCAACCCCAGCCCATCCACTCCCACGAGGCTTCGGGCGTCTCTGCGCTCTTGCTACCCACACGCTCTCTGGAGTCTGCAGAGGGCCCGCTTTATCCCCATGAGCCTTGTCACATTAGCACTTCGGGGGCTCCGGGCTGTGCGTCCAGACGTCCTGGCTCCTAAGCTGCAGCCCCTCCCCACCCCCACTTTGTGTGCAGCTTGCAGCCAGGGGCAGGGCTGGGATGGGGCTGCAGCGCATCCTCCCGAGCCCCTTCCTTCTGCGCCTCAGGCTTCTCCTCTCCTCGGGCTGTTAAGAAACACTCATTCCCGGCAGCCTGAGGACGCCCGGCCAGCCCCAAGGTGTACGCCAGTTTCTCTCGGATGCCACGTTCAACATCCGTCAGCTGTGTGACCCTGGGAAAGTTGTGTGACCCTTTACCTGGGAAAGCTGTGTGACCCTTTACCTCTCCATGCCTCAGCTTTCCTACCTGTAAAGCAAGGGCGACGGTCGTCCCTGCTCGGAGGATTCAGTGACTGTGCACGCGTGTGCATGTATGTGCATGTGTGTGCATGTGTGTGCATGTGTGTGCATGTGTGTGCCGGCGTGTTCACGCACAGGCGTCACTGAGGAGAGCGCCTCACACGGAGGACACCGCCCTGTGTCTTCACTTGCTCCTCACCTCCTTCGGCTCTTACCTCTCAGATGGCATGCAGTGAGCAGTGTCTACTCAGGAGCCCCAGGCCTGGGGGTGGATCTCTGCTCTGCCCCGTGCCAGCTGTGTGACCCTGGGCCGCTGCGTGACCTCCTTGGGCCTCCGCGTCCTCATCGGTAACAAGGGGCCACGGGCCCCCAGGGCTGCAGGGAGCACGCTCAGAGCAGAAGCGAAGTGCAAGGCACAGCCCTGCCTCGTCCACCCGCCCCCCAGGCACAGCAGTCCGGGTGGTCCCCTGTGAGTGTCCCAGGAGGGGGTCAGGGGAGTTTGGAGCGTGAATCCCCCAGCGGGAGGTGTACACCGAGTGCGTTCACCTTCTTCAGAGACATATGTGAACGCAGTTACCCTAGTCCTTCTGAGACCTGAGAAAGGGGCCGGGCCCTCGTGTACAGAGCCTCCCCTCTGGACGATCCCCAGGACAGACGTGGCTCTGGGAGCCGCTGGATGCAGTGCTGGGCGGGGGTGGCACCTGCTGCCTCAGGCCCCCAGAGCCACATCCCCGGATTTTAGTGCTTCGGGGGTCCTCCCAGGGCCGGGCCGGCCGTGCTAGCAGTACCAGCTGCCAGGGATGCCTGGCACAGGACTCATGTACGGCTGAGGCGTCAGTGCCCCCATTCTGCAGGTGTGCAAACTGAGGCCTGTGCAGTGGCTCCCTCACCAGTCAGGCAGAGTCAGGACCCAGTCTGGGAGGTCCAGCCGACAGCCTCGCCTTCCCCTTGTGGGGCTGCCACTCACCTGGGGCTCCTGGGCCATGAGCCGTTCCTGGGAGCCCGATACTCCTCCTGGGGGCTGGGGGCACCTGCCTTCAAAATCAGCCCCTGTGACTCCCCAGCATCATGAATGCTGGGTACAGTCAGTCAGTCCGCCAATGCTGGCCCCCACGAAACCCTATAAAGACGAGGACTCTTCCCTCAAGAGTGGGGTGCCCCTGTGTGGCCAAGAAGGCCCTCAGGCCTCAGCCTGGACAGAGCCTGGGAGCCGACCCCCGCCGTGTGGCCTGAGCGCTCCCGCAGCCTCTCTGAGCCGCCAGCTGCTCCTCTGTAACAGGCTGAGGGCTCTGGGCCAGAGAGAGCAGGGCGCCCACCAGGTCAGCCTTGGAAGGGCCCCGCCCACGGCCTTCCTCCTGCGCTCCCCTCCCCCTTCCAGAGTCCCAGCCAGGCGCCGCTCAGGGCTCTGCAAGGCTCCTCTCCAGAAGTGGCTGCAGGCGGCAGCCTGGGGCAAACCCGTGGCGAGGAGGATGGCATGGGGGGCTCTGGGCTGGGGGG
Source organism: Redunca redunca (assembly GCA_006410935.1). Lineage (NCBI taxonomy): Eukaryota > Metazoa > Chordata > Mammalia > Artiodactyla > Bovidae > Redunca > Redunca redunca. Next base: position 7,337 of record SJYQ01003847.1, read on the forward strand.
CTCACAAACAGCACTGCCTCGCTTGTTCATCACGCACCAGCAGGGCACAGGGGTTCAAACCAGGCACCCGAGCCCTGCGGCTGCCTGGGGAGCAGGACATCACTCTCCAGCCTCAGGGGCACTCCTGGGCTCGCGATCACCAGGCCCATTGCCCCTTCTCCTTGGTCAGATCCAGAGTATCCTGGAGATTCTGAATGGTCATTGTTGAGTTGAGCTTGTTGAATATTGGGGTGAGAAGTGAGGTGATCCTCCTAGAAATAATTACCGGCTATCAGACAGACCCCCCCCCCAGGGAGACTGTGACTTCTTATTTAAAAAGAGAAAAAGTATTTGCTTGTGCTGGAGATTTTAGGGTGAAATTCCCTGAAATGTATTCTACCCAATGTTAGGAGGCTATAGAGGCCCACTGGGGGTTTCTGAGTTAAATGCAAGCAGCTCTCTCCACTGAGGGGCTTTCTCTTGGACGCATCTCCAGGACAGGTTGAAGGGGCTCGGTTCTCAAAGTGTCTGACCGCGGAGCACTCTGGGGAAAGCTCTCAACGGACACCTTCCCTGGAGTCAGGGGTGCAGCCCATGCGTGCTGTCACTCCAGGTCCTTGGCTTCCTTACAGATTCTCCCAGTTCAGGGCACCAGGGGCGGGGGAGGCTCTGAAAGATGTCTTCGTGAAGGTGCCGACACGCTCCATCAAGCATGATCTGCTGTAGGAACCCCCGAGAGGAAGGAGAGGCAGAGGGGTCAGAGAACTCGCCCCCTCCAGAGCCCACTTCTGGGCCCGCTCTGGGTCTGAAGTGACACGTTCAGTCCGTTTCTGGCCTCAGTCCCCCACCTCTGGCTCCAGTCCAGGCGCAGAGAGGCGCAGACAGTGAGAGAGGCTGGAAAGGTGGAACTGTGTTATCTACCCTGTAGATGGCCCAGCCCGCTCACAGCTCACAGCCCCTTGGCTTGATCATGATGGGTCATCCCTCCCAGGGCTACCATGACAACCAGCAAACATCTCTGCAGCAGGTACTGTGCGCGTCAAAGATGAAGCGAAGACGAGTTCTTGCACTTACTGTTTACAGCCTGGGTCCGGGGGCCGTGTCAGGAGGGCAAGCAGAGGGCTCTCCAGCCGCCACCAGGACACTAAGAAGGTCCTCACGTATCACCCTGAACAGAGCCTGGTGAAGGCCCACCAGGGGTTTGAGAGGCCCACTGGGGGTCTCTGGTTAAAGGCAAGCAGCTCTCCCCTGCTGGCCTTTCTCTGGGATGCATCTCCAGGACAGGATGAAGGGGCTCGTTTCTCAAAGTGTGTGATCGAGGAGCACTTTGGGGAGAGCCCTCAGCAGACACCTTCGCTGGAGGCAAAGCCCAAGCATGCTGTCTCTCCAAGCCCTTGGCTTCCTTACAAGAAAGGAAGAGCGGAGGGCTGGGGGAAGGGGGTGGGGGCCAGGTGACAGAGGACGCCTCGGAGAGGGAGGACCCGGGTGGGCAGGCCGTGCTCCGGAAGCCGCCAACCAGGAGCTGAGACGATGCGCCATGGGCGGGGGGTGAGGGTGGGCAGTGAGGGCCTCTGGCAGGATGGAGACAAGGAGCTAGTTGGGGCGGGGGGGCAAACGCACCTGATGCAGAGTTGCGAGCAGCGAGGGCGTGGGAGGGGAGCCCAGGAGACCCCGCCGGCGGCTGCCTGACCAGCGCCCAGGGCAAGGAGCCCTGCCCGCGAGGAGCCAGGGCCCTAGAAGGGTGGAGACTGTGGCTCCAAGCCCTAGCCACCAGCGCCTCGTGGGCGGGGAGCCCCACACATACTATTTCAGAAGCACGCTCTTAGCTAGTGAGTTGATTCATACTGGCACAATCTGCAGATTTTTGTTCAAAATCCAAAATATGTTTAATGATACATCTTTTCTGTATCTGTGTGTAATGAACAGTTAACTGATGTGAGCTGACCCACCCGCTCTGGGAAGTTAATGGAAAACCTCATGGCTCTTCTTGGGGATCCTCCCTGAAGCTGCATCTTCCAAAAGCCCTGGGGGCCTCAGGTCGGGGGAGTCCCAGGGGATTCCTGGCTGGAATTTCAGCAAACTGCAGCTGCTATTGCGCCTCACCGCCACACGGTGTCGCTGTTGACACTGGTCGTGCCCAGTCAGGGAGCAGAGGCCAAGGACTGGTCCCCAGCCGCGGGTCAGATCCCGCTGGGGTTCTCCGGATTGAGGAGGAGCCCCGTCCTGGAGTTCTTAAGCTCAGGCAGGGGCCTCCTCGCCGGGTTCCCGGGGGTACAGCTCCAGGTACTTGACCCTTTGCCTGGTCCTCCCCTCCTCCGGCCATCCTCCTTAGAGCACCCTCTAGGGGCATTATCTTCCCGGGACCCCCCGGGGACCTCTGGCACCTCATCTGACCTCAAACAGCACCCTCATTTGAACCTGCAGTAGAACAGCCCCTCCAACAGGAAGCACAGATTAGTAAGAGCCCCGTGTTAGGTCAGCACCGTCCTTCTGAACTTTTGATTCCAATGGGAAACTAGGAGAANCCAACACCACGGTTCAAAAGCATCAATTCTTCGGCGCTCAGCTTTCTTCATAGGTTTTTATAGCCACATTATCAGTCCTTGTCTAACAGGAGAGAGAGACCTGGTTCCAGAAACACATGGTCAAGCTGTGAGGTTTCTTGCTTCAGGGACTGTCTTATAGACAAGGTAAACAGCATGTAAAGAAACTGAGTAAGTGCTGAGCACTGAACTGACACAGACAGACACTGAGTTGTATTTATTCCAACTGTCATTAGATGCAAATAAATTCCTAACCTCTACCAAATTATATTCAAATAAATTGAATTTGAATAGGCAGGGATCACATGGGAGAGGACAGTCTGGATCTTGTATTTTCATAAAACAAGAGGACTGACTGCAAATAATTCTGAGCACCCCTTCCGTGCCAGCACTGGCAAGGGACCGAGGGGCACTACCTAAGAATGAGAGAAAGCCCTGCCCTCTGGCAGCTTACTGTCTGGCTGAAGACTCAGAGCGCACAGCCTCGAACGCCCATGTCGGGGGCTGGAGAATTCAGACAGCCAGCACAGGCAGGACTGGGAAGCAGAGGGGCCACGACCGGCCGGGTCTGTGTCAGCCGAAGGGTGAGGTCAGGAGCAGACAGAGTGTCAGGGGAGACTGGTCCTGATGGAGCGAAGGGGCCTCTTGGAAGAGACTGTCTGGAACCATCCCTTGGAAACTTCCCTCCCAAGGGGGTCCCTTGGAGGCCATGGATCAGGGAAGGGGTGTGTGGTTTTGTCCTGAAGCCTCACACGCTCTTTGGAGAGCAGGTGCTTAGGGGACTGTTGACTCCCCAGTGACCCTCTGCAGAGGGCGGAGCTAGCCGGGCCCAGCCTGGGAGCTGGAGGAGGGAGTGATAAGGTGCGGGGGCCTCTTGGGGGTCTGAGCCGCGTCCCCGGCTGGAGACAGAGCCGGCCCTCTGTCACACGGAAGGCCTGGCCCGGCTTCTGGCCCCTGCTGCCCCATCACTGCCCCCGGGGGTGGCGGGACCCTGAGGTCTCCAGTGGGGAGGGCACAGTAGCAGAGCATGTGGCGGGGCAGAGGGCACCGGCGGGGCACGCAGACACACAGGGAGAGGGCAGGTCAGTGATGACAGAGTGGGATCTGATACCGCGGGTGAGGGGCTGGGGAGGGGGTGGTAGCCCCTAAATGCAGCCCAGGCCAATCATTTCTAAAGCAGCAGCACCTGGAGTCTGGGAAAGGCTGTGTGTAACTTAGTCCTGTGACCAGCCCAGCTTCCTGCCTCATCCACCCTGTCGGTTATTCAGCAAGCACTTACCTGTGCAGACTGGGCCGCCAGGCTCTGGGCACTCAGGCAGGAGGGGCAAACCCAGGGGGCAGGAGGGGCAAACCCAGGGGGCCGGAGCCGGCTCACGCCCCCTTCTCCCCCTCCCCCCAGCTCCCCAACCCTCCCCCAGGCTGGGGGCCTCCAGGCGTGAGGCCCCCCAGGTGGGAGTGACCAGGCGAGGCCCTCACTCTCTGCCGAGAGGACATCGCGGGGCACTTCTATAAGGAGGCCCTGGAGGAGGTGTCTTCGGGTGTATTTCTTTTCCTACTTGGTCCTTATACAGCGTTATTCTCCTGAGAAGGATGCTTTAAATCTCTCCCTACTGGAAACCATGGCTCAGAGAGGTCACCGCAGCAAGAAGGGGTGAACGGGGGTCCAAACCCTGTCTGCGGGTGTCTTCAGCAGCCCACCGCCTCCGCCCCTGGCGCTTACAATTGCCTTGGAGGGTCGCGGGGTGGGGGGGGCACAAAGGAGCCCCCAAAGAAAGCCCTTTGCTAACTGACGTGTCCACTCTCCTCTTTAGAGACGGTTCCCCGGGAGCCTCTGCGGAACGGCGCACTCCAGGCAGCAAGCCAGGGTCCCAGAGGGCGGCGAGGACCAAGAGCCCAGCGCAGGGCCGGCGGAGCCTCAGGGCTGTGCCCCTGGGAAGGCCCGCGCTCGGCCCGGGATCCCGCCTCTGCGCGGCCGCCCAGTCCGCCGCGATGGCGCGCCTTAGGGGGACCTCGGAGCTTCCCCCGAGAGCGGAAAGAAGCGCTGACCAGTCCGTGCGCCCCGAGCCGCGGCCGGCGATGTGACTCGTCCCGCGCGTAGGGCGCGCAGACCCCGAGCCGGGGCGACTCGGGGCTCGCTCGGTCCGGCTCCGCGCGGCACCATGAACGACGACTTCTGCCGGGCTCTGGCGGCCCGCCGGCCCGCGGCGGCCCCTGGGTGCCTGCCTCTGGGCATCGGGCCCCCTCCGCGGCCGGCGGCCCCGGCCGGCGCCGAGCCCCTGGCCACCGTGCCCTTCCTGCTCTACCCAGGCGCCGCTGGGCCGCCCTACTGCGACGCGTACGCGGCCGCCTTCCCGGGCGCGCCCTTCCCTGGCGCCCTGGGCGCCTGCGACTACCCCTTCGAGCCCGCCTTCATCCAGAAGCGCAACGAGCGCGAGCGCCAGCGCGTCCGCTGCGTCAACGAGGGCTACGCGCGCCTCCGCGGCCATCTGCCCGGTGCCCTGGCCGAGAAGCGGCTCAGCAAGGTGGAGACGCTGCGCGCCGCCATCCGCTACATCAGGCACCTGCAGGAGCTGCTGAGCGCCGCCCCCGACGGCGCCGCGCCCCGCGATCCCCGGGCGGCGCCCTCCCTGGCGCCAGGCTCGGCCGAGCCCTCCTGCGGCGAGTCGGAGGAGTGCAGCCACTGAGCAGGCTGGGGCCGCCCGGACTCGGGGGGCTCCGGGTCCCCGGGATCCCAGCCGTCCGACGCTCCGGGGTCCACCGCATCCTCCCTGCGCCAGCGCCACCCCGGCCCCGGCCCTTACAGCCGGCGGACACCGGTTACGAGAGAGGCCACCCCGGGGTCGGGCTCTGGCTTGGCCTCAGCCCCACGCGGGAACAGGTCTAAGCCCAGGCTCCCGTGCGTACCGGCCACTGCGGCCCTGACCCGTAACCCCCGGGGCCGCAGGCGCAGCCCAGAAGGCAAGCTTGCTTTGATGGGTGGGCCTCGCCTGGGCTCTCCAGGAGATGGCCTCAGACACCGGCGTCTCTTTGGGAGCCTGCCAGCCCGCCTCCCAGGGACACCCAGAGGGTGAGCTGCAGGCCAGGCAGCTTGCACCCAGCCCGGGGTGGGGTGGCAGGGGCAGGACGTGTGGTCCGTTCTGCTCCCTGGCTTCCTTACTGGAGGACCCAAGGCTCCCAGCCCCAGCCCGCAGTGTGGCCTTTTCCTTTCCCAGGTCGGGAGGGGCCTGCTTCCCCTCACCCTGTGCTTGGCATGCGGGCCGCGTGGGTGTATGTGCTGTGTTTGCACCAAGGGGCTAAATAAAGACGCTGGGCTCTGTGGTTCCGGGTCATTGTCCACCTCTGTTCCCTGGCGACCCAGCCTCCTTCCACTCAGGGCACTTTCTTGTGGGGGGTGTGGGCTGTTCTCTTCACTTATGCATTCAGCTGATGTTCACACGGAGCTCGGTACCTGCCAGGGGCAGAGTCCCAGGGCAGACACCTGCCCCTTGCAGAGTTAGGGGCGGTGGGGTGGGGTGGGGGACAAAGGTGTGCACACCCAGGAGCCCCCCACCCCGGGGTGTGGGGGTGAGAGTGGAGGGTCTTGGCCAAATGGCTCCGGGTCGAGATGGCAGGGAGGGCTATGGACTCCTGCTGAGCCGGGCCGCCCAGCTCCTTTTCCGGACGGTGTCTTGGGGTGGGGAGGGGCACTAATCTTGACATCCAGGAGCTAGAGTCGGTGGCCCCTCAGCGGGCTCAGTGAGGCTGGGGGCTCCAGATCACTTCCTGAGCTCTCTGTCCGCTGCTCCAGCCTGGGCCCACGTGTGACCCTCCCCCCGCCTCCTTGGGGACATACCGGGATGCTGCCGGCTGGGCCGGGGAGGGGTGACAGCTGCCTGGCTGTGGAGCCTGGAGCTGGCCAGTGGGGAGCCAGGGGAGGCTAATTTTACCCCCAGAGCAGGGAGAGTGATCCCGCCCCGCCCGGCTGGCTCAGCAGGGCAGGCGCCTCAGCTCGCTGCCCAGTCCAGGAGGCGGGGGCGCTGGGACGCGGGGAGGAGAGGGCAGCGGTAGGGGAGCAGGACAGGCCGCGGGAGCCATGGAGCCCGCCCCAGCCCAGGACGAGGGCCTGCGGAGGAAGCAGGCCAAGAAGCCCGTCCCGGAGGTCCTGCCCAGGCCGCCCCGGGCCTTGTTCTGCTTGACCCTCCAGAACCCCGTGCGGAAAGCCTGCATCAGCATCGTCGAGTGGAAGTATCCTTCAGGGGCCGCGCGGAGGGGAGGAGAGGGCTCAGTGATCACAGGCCCTGGGGGCCCGGCACTGGGGCCTGGGGGGCAGCCGGGGGCTTTTGGGGAGGCAGCCCTGGCGCAGGCACGGGGGCTGGGGGCAGGCACAGGGCCCCGAGGCCGCCTCTGGAAGGTGCTGGAAGGCGTGGAGGCCCTGACATGGGACGGGGCGGCGGGGGCCGGCGGGGCTGGGAGGCCGGTGGGGTGGGCACCGAGCTCTGTGGAGACATCAGGCCTGGTTGGGCCGCACGCCCTAGGCGCAGGGGCGTGACCCCCCCCACGCTGGCATCAGCTCTGGGAGGAAGAATGATGGAATGCCCGGCCTGCGGGCCGGGGGCACAGATATGAAGGCAGAGGGAAGGCCGTCGCATGCGGGTGCTGAGCGCGCTGGCTGGGAATATTTGGAATATCTCTGAGGGGCTTTGGAAGAGCGGGCTCCCACCAGCTGTTTCCTAGAAGAAAGCGAGTGGGGGAGATGCAGGTGCAGAGGATGCGGAGCCAGGGCGCCTGGGGGGACCGGGCTGCCCCCACACTGCTGCGCCCACCCGGACCCCTGCCCACTCTGTCTGGGGGGCCGAGGGCCTCTCTCGCCTGTCTCCCGGCGCCTCCCCAGGCCTCTGTCCTGAGGCTACCTCTCCCTAAACCCGAGGAAGGTGGCTGGGAAGGGGCCTTCCCATGAGCTGTGGACACAGGATGCATCCCCGCCGTCTGCTCACGCACACCTCTGCTCCTCCATCTTCACCCCTCAGTCCCCACCACCCCCACCTCCCCTGGCAGCCTCCCCCAGGGCCCCCACTGCTCGACAGCAAGTCCAGGGAGCCTAGGGGTGCCCTCTGGCAAGTGGCTGGCTCGCCCTGCGCGGGGGGTGCTGGTACCTGGGGGTGCAGCTGCTGTGGGGCAGTCTCCCCTGCTCAGGCTGCAGAGGCCAGGTTTCAGGGCGCACAGCCACTCCCGTCCTGCCCCGGGGGCCTCACCCGGCTCGCACCAGCCCAGCCTCCCTGGCTGCTCCTCGGAGGACCCGAGGACTGTCTGACTGTAGCGCCTTCGAGGGGACAGAGGGGTGGGGGGCCGGGCGAGGGGTGGGGGTGTAGGGACTGAGATGGGACTCAAGACTACCTGAGCGTCGGAGCTGAGTAGCCCCAGATGGGAGCCAGCGCCTCGCGGTCCCTGAATGTCTCAGCCAAGCCCCTGCTGGAGGAGGGTCCCCGCCCGCACCCCCGGCCCATCACTGGGTCTCAGTGTCCACAGAGACCCCCAGCGCACTCTCTGCTCCACCCACAAGTCCCATGCCTCACTCTCTCCTTAACTCTGCCCCAGACCCTTCGAGACCATCATCTTACTCACCATCTTTGCCAACTGCGTGGCCCTGGCCGTGTACCTGCCCATGCCAGAGGACGACAACAACAGGCTGAACCTCGGCCTGGTAAGAGGGTGGGCCTGCCTCTGCTGGCCCGCTGCCCAGTGGGGGGTGCTGGAGCTTCACTCCCACCCCCACCCCGGGCGGATAGAGACCCCTGTCCCCGAGACCTGCAGGGCAGGCTGAGCGGCTCTGAGCTCCTCAGGGAAACCTGGCTGGGCTGGATTCCGTCATATCAGCAGCCAGCGCTAAGCAAGTGCCCGCTGTGCCAGCTCCATGCTAAGTGCTGAGGCAGTCCAAGCGGGGGCTGGAAAGGACTGTTCAGACTCAGGAGCATTTCAGAAGGGAGTGAGTTTGCTAAGAACAAAGATCAGAGAAAGCAGGGGCGCTGTGGGGTCAGCGGGCCGACCTCCTAACAGACCTGAGAGAGGCAGCGCTTTCCTGGCTTAGAAGCCAGTTTTTATAGCCTCAAGACAAAGACAATTCCTGCTGGAAAGTTGCTGTTGGGTGATTGGTTAGGGTGGACTTCCCAGGTGGCACTAGGGGTAAGAAACCCACCTCCCAAAGCAGGAGGCGTAAGGGACATGGCTTCATCCCTTTTTCGGAAGACCCCCTGGGGGAGGGCACAGCAACCCGCTCCAGTATCTCGCCTGGAGAGCCCCGTGGACGGAGGGGCCTGGTGGGCTACAGTCTGTGGAGCCGCAGAGTTGGACACAACTGAGTCAACTTAGCTCGCGCGCACGCACGGTTGGTCAGGGTGCTGTAGGGTGAGCACGGGGCCAGCGTGTTGGCCTAATTTGGAGTCAGAAAGCCTATTAGTGATGATCAGGGGGCTTTGGCAAAGGTTACAAAGGGCCTCGGTCAGCTTTGGAGGCGACCTTGGTTCGGGCTCCACTCCTGCGGCCATGGGACTCGCCGCTGAGCACCGTGTGAGAGTGAGCTGT
>SJYQ01003851.1:0-46626 GCA_006410935.1 Redunca redunca
CGGGGCCGGGGCCGGGGCCGGGGCCGCGGCCGTCCCCCGAGCGGCGGCGGCGGCCTTGGCGGCGACGGCGGCGGAGGCGGCGGAGGAGGCGGCGGCGGCGCCCCCCGGCGGGAGCCGGTCCCTTTCCCGTCGGGGAGCGCGGGGCCGGGGCCCCGGGGACCCCGGGCCGCGGAGAGCGGGAAGAGGATGGACTGCCCGGCCCTCCCCCCCGGATGGAAGAAGGAGGAAGTGATCCGAAAATCTGGGCTCAGCGCCGGCAAGAGCGATGTCTACTACTTCAGGTACTGCCTTGGGGGGCGGCGGGGTCAGCCCGGGGTCGGGGGGTCGAGCTCTGACCTGGGCAGGGGGGTGTCGGCAGGACAGCGGAGGGGCCCGGGGCGGGCCCGCCCGATGATCGAAGGGGCCTGGGCCCTTAGCTGAGAGGTGACCCCCCCCCCCCGCAACCCCCCAGTGCAGTGACAGCCAAGCCTCCTAACGGTGCGAGCCCCTCGGAGGGCGTCTTCACGGCGTAGGGTCCTGGGGAGTGATGGTGTGCAGCGGGGGTGGGACACAGGGTTATTCTGTCAGGGATGACTGGTCCACCGAAGGGTTAAAAGAAGGTGCAATTCATCGAAACTATAAAACCAGCCACTGTTGGCTGCCGTCCCAAGCCCGTCCCAGATTCATCATCGCAGAGTGTTTAATCACGCACACGTGGAAGAAAGGAGCCATCTCTGACAGTAAACCAGGTTTTAGTTAGTTTGTTGGGATCCCCAGGGAAGTGTCATCCAGAGTCACCATTGGGGATGCCTGTAGTTTTCTCGGAACCGCCCTTGTTGCAGAATTGACTCTCGTTTGGAAACAGACACTGGTCAGTTGTCAGGCTCCTCGACCAGAGTGTGTCCCCCCAGGGGACATTTGGCACCGTCTGGGGACGTTTTTGGTTGTCACACCGTGGAAGGGGGCTGCTGCTGACATGTAATGGGTAGAGACCAGGGATGCTGCTAAACACTCTGTAATACACAGGGCAGCCCTCACTGCAAAGAATTAGCTGGCCCAAAATGTCACAAGTGCGGGATTGAGAAATCTTGGTCCGAACGATGAAAGGTTTTCAGCTTGATGATGAATCCTGTGGTCATGCTGTCCGTGTCGTTAGTTGGATGACCCAGTAAGCTCAGGACAGGGTCTGTGGCTCTTGATACCACTGGAATTTTCTTAACAAATTTGCTAACTTTTCTTATAAACTGTCCCATTTCTAGAAGAGAACATAAACATGTTATACTCAGTGGCTTGGAGAGCAGCGTTTGTGGGTTCATTGAATCATTTTCATGGACTATGTAGAGGTGTTGGAGTAGTAGTCATCTGCCGTTTACCCATCAGAGTGTGTTAGGAAGGATTTCCTGTTTTCTGACATCAAGTAGGTTTGATTCATTACCCCTGGGAAAAAGTGTGTGTGTATGACACACACACACATACACAAAATACCATGTTTATGAATTGAGAATACTCTTAAATAGATTTAAGAGGTTAAAACATATATACATGTATATGTGCCTACGTGTACATGTATACATACATCCAAGTATGATCACTACTGGCATGACATGTAAATATACAAACACATTCCTGATGATTGCTCAAATAAATGGATGAGGAATTTTAGTAAAATTGTTTCACCTATTCAAGTAAAAAAAAAATGGAAGTGGTGTTATTAGTTTATTTTGACATTTAATCTGAGACCACTCATCTTGAAATCTTAAATGATGCTTAGAAAGCTTATTTTAAACGTATACAGGTGATAATTGTGTTTTGTATTTCCCCATCATTACATATTAAAGTATACTTCGGTAATACTAAGTTATTTTGGAGCAAATGGTTATTCCTCTCAGGCTCACTTGTTTCATGTAGTGCTTTTCACTATTGTTCATCTTTGCAGAGTCTTTCATTAACAGCGCCTTTTGTTTTCTTTCTAATCAACTAGCATGCCTGCACTTCTTCAGGTGAAGTCTGTTTTGACGTCTTGTAGCCAGTAACAAGAATATTCCGTGTCTGGGTTGACCTTGAGGAATGGGTGACTAGTCTTCAGTAGGGCATCTTCAGCTTTGAATTTCACCCCTTTTGACTTTTTCCTGGGATATGCTTTGCTTGATTTTGGGATGATGTATTTGTTCAAACTAATTTGGTTCCTGCAGAGCTTTTTTTGTTGCAGTTCTTGCAGTGGCTGGAAAAGTTATTTCAAAAAGGCAGATTGCCATAGCGCTATTCTGGCATGTGCTCACCTTTGTGTATGGGTGTGTCGTCAATTTTTGATGTTAAGTTTTTAATATTAATAGATTATTTTATGATAGAAAAACTAGTATAATCAATTTAAAAGTCTCTTTATGAGACAGTGCAGAATGATGTGCTATTTTTGTCTGTGCCAAATGAAAACACACGTTGAACAGATTTGTGCCATATGCACTTAGTTCAGGGCTGGAGGGAGTGTTGTCCGTCGGTTGTCTGCCTACAAAGCCTAGTTACGCTACAGGATTTCCTTCTGAGAGGTTACGAGGCAGGAGGACGCAGACAGTGTGATGTGACGCCTGAGATACAGTGCTTCCTCTGACTTTGACTTCTGCTTTCAATGATGGATGACGGAAGTTACCTGCTCATATTAAAGGTGAACACGTAGGGCTTCCTTGCCGGTCCAGTGGTTAAGACACTGCCCTTCCACTGCAGGTGGCCTGCCTTGCATCCCTGGTTGGGGAGCTAAGATCCTGCATGCTGCGTGGCATGGCAAATAAAAACAGTGAACACACTATTTTTCAATCCACAGTGTCAGTGCTTTGTATATTAGCATCCCCATATACATGCCACTCGTTAAAAACCAATAGCTCACGAAGTTCTGGCCATTATCTGTTAATACGCAGGTTGCGTTAACTCTTCCGTTGGTAATATGAACACCTGCACACAGTTGACACAGATTCTAATAATGCTAACTCCTGATTTAGCTTGCCCCTGGGGAGATTAATTTAAACAAATCTGTGCTTGTTAACCTAGGGTGTGTCTTACACTTATTAATCGGACTTAAATTAAGCTCATTTGAGAAAGCCTCAAATTTTGATATAATTTTTCTTTTTTTCTCTCTTTCCTGAGATTGCTAGGTTCTAATAGGAAGGTGTGCCGCTGGTTGCCAGTTAAGCAATATAGTTATGTCTTCTGTCAGGATTACTGGTGGTGCTGGGGCAGTTTGTATATAATCATCGAAAGTTTGTTTTCTGAAAGGGTATGGCTTCATCAAGTGTTGGATCTATTGGTAGAGTTTCTGAAAAAGTTGTCATCATAAGAGCTGATTATTTCAACTATACTTTTCTTACTGGTCTACTTGATTCCTGTCACTTCTAGCTTTTGGTTCTGTGAACTTGCAGATTTGTGTTTTTTGAAATATCCTTTTCCTTGGCAAAGGAACCTTTTAGTAGCTGCCTTATGTCTTTTTGAGAATCAGTTGTCTTTCTGTGAGCTCTGTATCAATATCTTGTTGGGTTCTAGACTACTGGTTTTAAGTAGGTTAAAGGCCTGAGAGGGTAAACAGCTACAGCTGCTGCCATAAAGTATGATCTGGTTGGATATTGGAAACAAAATAGTAACTGTTTTTTACTCTTGTATCAAATTATGATGCATTTTCACCAGATCACTTCTCTGAAAAGATAAAATAGAACCAGAGGACATTTGAGATAATCACCAGGGAGCAGTGCGTGATGAGAGACTAAAGAAATTTCACCTTGATCTGGAAAGAAGAGGACTCAGAGGCAATAAAATTGAGAGCTTTAAGTCATGAGTGAGATGATGAAGGTAGGAGGCTTAGGGAAGGAAGCAGGGCCCAGGGGTGGAGAGGTCTGGCGTTGGTACCCACCTCTGCAGTTGCCGATGCAGCCTCGAGCATGTCACTTACTCCCCAGGGCTGTGGTTTCTCCGTTTATGACGTGGACAGTGTGACTGTACCCGTACCTCATAGTGGACTCAATTCTAGAACCCTGTATAGCTCTCTTAAAACTTCGCATACGTTTAAGGACTAATTAGAGGAAACTTAACTCATTAACTCAAGTTCATTAACTCCAGTTGTATGGACTGAACATATAAGTAGGTTTTAAAAAGTGTATAGGGATATCTCATTTGTTGTGAAAGGCTGGTATGCTCTTTGAAGCCATGAATTCTGAATCATTGAGGATGTCAAAGTTCAAATAGGGCCTGTCTGTCCTTTTTGGTGTGTGTGTGTCTTAAAAATACAGACTCTTCTACATAGTCTTTATAGAAGAGTCTTGGAAAAAATCAGCTCAGTGGACCAAGGGTCACAGTTGTTAATTGAAGTCTCATTGGTGTTCAGTATGGATGTGAGAGTTGGACTGTGAAGAAAGCTGAGCACCGAAGACTTGATGCTTTTGAACTGTGGTGTTGGAGAAGACTCCTGAGAGTCCCTTGGACTGCAAGGAGATCCAACCGGTCCATTCTGAAGGAGATCAGCCCTGGGTGTTCTCTGGAAGGAATGATGCTAAAGTGGAAACTCCAGTACTTTGGCCACCTCATGCGAAGAGTTGACTCATTGGAAAACACTCTGATGCTGGGAGGGATTAGGAGCAGGAGGAGAAGGGGACGACAGAGGATGAGATGGCTGGATGGCATCACTGACTCGATGGACATGAGTCTGAGTGAACTCCGGGAGTTGGGGATGGACAGGGAGGCCTGGCGTGCTGCGATTCATGGTGTCGCAAAGAGTCAGACACGACTGAGCGACTGAACTGAACTGAAATTGTCGTTGGTGACGTTTTCTTTCTGGTCATCAGCATGGAGTTAAATGTGGCGTCTCCTGTATTACTGTCTTGTTCATTTCCCTAGAACGTGTCTTCCTCCCTGCTCCCCAGACCTAGTGCTAAACACACAGATCCCAAATAAGTGTTTATGCATTGACATGACACTTAAAACTGTGTGAAACAAGCCTTGAAGGACTTCCTGGCCTCTGCTTTGTTACTATGCTGTACAGTTATCTACATTTTACAGGTGGGGAGTTAGGCCAGGGAAGCTGAGTGCTTTTTGAGGTTATACTGCTAGGAGGTGCAGGGTTAGAATCCTGACGCGGGTGCTTCAGCCCCCCATGACTCCAAACCACCCTTCACTGCTGCTGCCTCGAGAGACCCCGAGCTGTATCCTCGAACATTGCGACTTGGGCTTCACTGGTGGCTCAGCCTGTAAGGAATCTGCCTGCAATGCAGGAGATGTGGGTTCGATCCCTGGGTTGGGAAGATCCCCTGGAGAGGGGAATGGCAACCCACTCCAGTGTTCTTGGAGAATTTCTGCAGATAGGAGTCTCGTGGGCCAGTCCATGGGGCTGCGAAGAGTCGGACGGGACTGAGCAGCTAACGCTTCCACTTTCAAGGATTGCAACATGGCACGCTTACTCCACTTGGTTAAGCTTGGTGTACTACTCAGCTAACGTATTCATTTATGGTTAAGCTTGCATCCTGAAGTGGATAAGGGGTACATTTTAAATCCTATTTTGTAGTGAAGCCATTGAACCAAAAGAATCTTCCAAGTTGTATGTAATATCGAAGGGGGAAAAGTGGAAAAATCGTGACGAATTAAGCAAAAAGCTTTGTTTCTTTCAGAGTTGAGACACAGTTGAAGTATACTACAGACCAAGTTTTTAAAAAAGCATTTTTTCCCTGGGTAATAGAAGTGACCATTTTGTTAAGAAATATTCCTTTTTCTTGTTCACCCTAGTATTGCCCCTCTTATTTATCAGATATTCCGATAGGCAACACATTACCTAAGGAGCCTTTTAAAAGCTTTCACTTAAACTGGAAGAAATCACATTGTAACTTGCAGGCTCAGTGTGGTTTATGAGATAGTTTTATATAGTTACTGCAAAAAGCTTTATTAGTTTCTTTCAGAATTGAGACCCAGTTGAAATGTACTACAGATTAAAAAAGAAAAATCCTTTAGCTGGAGAAAGAAACAATATGCAATATTTATTAAATGCTTATTGCATAATTGAAGGTTTGTCTTGCTTTTAGTTTCTTGATAATGCTTCTTATCAAACTAATGTTAGCTTTTTCTGATTGAAGCCTGGATCCAGAAATAACGTAGAAATATAGAAAGCCTAGGCATGGTGGAAATTGTGCTGGGATACTTCTTTCTTAGCTGTACCATCACATCTTTTTGTGATGCGCTAGAGGGATTTTTGTTAGGTTGCAACCTTACCATCTGTCCTGGATCTGATTTTTAGAGTCTGACATGCAAAGTCTCACCTGCCAGGAGGCTCATAATACCTGTAATGGAGGAAATACTTAGCTGAAAAGGAACTGATACACATACATTCTAAAAATAATCTCTAACAGAAATTGATATATGATCCTTTTTCAGATTGCTTTTAAAATTTCACTTGGGAGAGTTAGTCACGATTTTTTTCATAATTTAATTGGTGAAACGAGCAGGCGATTTGCAAAGTTGGTGGTGACTTTGTTTTGTTTTTGTTTTACACTTTATAGTGGGACTAATAAAGATTCATGAACTTTAGCTTGTGTTTGAGGTTTCTCAGACCTGCAGGATGAATTAGAAATAAATCATCAGCTCTTTTTTCATGCACTTACTGTTTGACTTGATAGAAATTCTCCTGTAGCTCTTGTCTCTTGGTCTTTTGTTGGTGTTTGCCATTGCCACTAAGGAATAACTAGAAACTGAAAATGAAGTTTAACTTAATTTATTTCATAAAAACTAAAACTTCTCAAGGAGAATAGAACTATGAAATAGGGTGAAATTTGAATAATATATGTGTATCTTTTGATTTTGCCTTATCTTACTATAAATTCAAACTCATTTGTTTGGAAACTGAACTATGTATAAGCAGTAAGTAAATGCAAATGATAGTAAATATAATTTAAAATTAGATCCTAAAATTGAATACTTATCATTTGTCAGGAACAATTTTTAGTGATTTACAAATGTTAGAAAGAAAAGCATCATCCTCTTGATTTTTGAATAATGTATCTTGAATTCTTTTCCTTTTCTTTTTATACTGGAAGGATCCATAGATTAAAACAAAGATGAATGTCCTTAGAATTATTTTTAACATGTATGCAGTGATGTATGTATCTCTTAAAAAAAAGAAAGATCTTTTCTGGAGGCCCCTAGCGGAAATGGGCAATATAATACAAAAGTGGACATATGAAATACATGTTGCAACTTTTTAACTCTTAGATACTACAGACTGTAAATTTACTATGTCAGATTACCATAGCAGTTTCTAAATGCTTTCTTTTCACTTCCGTCCTTACTTAAATACTGTGTTTGAAGTAACTCTGTCTATAAACTCACTTGCATAGGACTGGCTTAATAGAAAAGTAGGGACTCTGAATCAGAAGATTAGGACTTGAGTCTTGCTTGACTGTTTTAACGTGGACAGATTTTTAAATTTATGTAAGCTTCCAATTCCTCATCTATAAATCAGGGACAAGAATTCTGCTTCATGGAATCTTTTGAGATTAAATGAAAATACATGTAAGGCATCCGGCATATATCAGTAAAATATTAGTTCCTTTCTCTTCACTTAATTACCCATCATAAATAGAAGTATGTGCTTGTTAATTACGTGGAGATTCTCAATATTTTATTGTATTTTGAAATGTGAATAGAGTAGAGCTTAGGTTATACATGTTCATAAGAGTTTAAAAAAATATTCCATATTTCCCTGATTATAAAAATAACCCATGTTCAGTGTGGAAGATTGGGAAGATACTGAAGAGTATATAAAGAGAAATGACTGTCTTTATATAGTTCTAAAGAGAATCACTGTTACTATTTTGATATAATGTTTTGACTTTCATCCTGCTTCCTGGATATGTTTGTCTGTGCACACACATATACACATACACACCCCCACACACGTATTTATGTTCTTTTATAGTTCCTTTTATTTTGGAGGAATCCATAGATTAAAGCAAGGATAGTTAGGGTTAGTTGCTCAGTTGTGTCCGACTCTTTTTAGCCCATGGACTGTATAGCCCGCCAGGTTTCTCTATCTTTGGAATTCTCCAGGCAAGAAGACTGGAGTGCATTGCCATGCCCTCTGCCAGGGTCTTCTCAACCCAGGGATCAAATCCAGGTTTCCTACTTTGCATGCAGATTCTTTACCAGCCAAGCCACCAGGGAATAAATGAACTTAAAATTCTTTTTAACACGTATATGTTAGTGTGTACATTTCTTTTAAACAGCCTCTCCCAGGGACCCTTAGCTTCTTTTTAAAAGAATAGTTTGTTTTTTGGGTGTTCTTATCTACCTACATGTATTTTTTTTTTATTATGGGAAAGTTCAAACATGTGAAAACAAGAATAGATAAAAAAGTGTAACGAGTCCCTCACGTGTCTGTCTACCAGTTTTAACAGTTACCGACTCCTGGCCAATCTTGTTTCATCCCTTTCCCCACCTTTCCCATTATATTTTGAAATGATTTCTAGACATGTTTAATTTCCAATATTTCCATAGTAGTGTTCAGTCCCCAGTTCAAACAAAATAACCAGTGTTTTTCCTTTTCCAGAAAGCGAGTGCTTATGGCAGTGGGATGAGATTTTGGGAGAATTCTACATTCATTTATTTTTTTATTTTTTAATGGCCCACCCTGACTTTTTAACCGTTTGCTTAACCATGATACAGAGATAATAGAATTTGCTACCAGTCGTATATTCTTTGCATATAATTCTTGTTAAATAAATACTAGTTTATAGAATGATTGGTACAGAATTCAAATTCTACTGAAGATCTTTCATACCATTTAAAATTGTGTGGTGATTCCTTAATTACTTAAGTTGAAGGAAAACGTGGAATGTTGTCACATCTTATGAGTAGCCAGATTGTTAATATAATAGTGTTTTTCCTTACTGATACTTTAATTCTCCACCCAAACCCCACCCCAACTGTTAGGGAAATTATTTCATGCTTAAATTTACTTGCATAGGCTTTTCATATTTTTAGAAAACTGCTTTTTGATTTTTAGGGAGAATTACTCAGCCTGTATTCTTCAATGTTTATATTTTAAAATTGTTATTATAGAACATTTCAAACATACATAGAAATAGAGAGAATTAAGGAAAAAATTACCAAGTATCCAGTTAACAGTTGTCACCCTTGTTTCATCCATACTCAAATCTACTACCTCTGACTCAGCCTTCATTGTTTTGAAGCATATTTGACATTCTGTCATTTCATTTGTTAAATAACTACACTTCAGTATGCTATTCAGAGAAGGCAATGGCACCCCAGTCCAGTACTCTTGCCTGGAAAATCCCGTGGACAGAGGAGCCTGGTAGGCTGCAGTCCATGGGGTCGCTATGAGTCAGATACAACTGAGCGACTTCACTTTCACTTTTCATTTTCATGCATTGGAGGAGGAAATAGCAACCCACTCCAGTGTTCTTGCCTGGAGAATCCCAGGGAGGGCGGAGCCTGGTGGGCTGCCGTCTATAGGGTCGCACAGAGTCAGACACGACTGAAGCAACTTAGCAGCAGCAGCAATATGCTATTTGTGAAGATAGAATTTAAACTTGTAGAAGTATTACAGCTATACAGAGCTCAGTATTTCAAACTAGAATACAAGAGATGCCAGCAGGCAATTCATGATTACTTACATGATTCCTGTTGTTAATACTTTGTTCTATTAAGGTGTTATGAAAGAGGCATAGGATGGATTGGGCTTCCCTGGTGGCTCAGTGGTAAAGAATCCGCCTGCCAGTGCATGAGACAGAGTTCAGTCCCTGGGTCGGGAAGACCCCCTGGAGGACCTGGAACCCCCTCCGGTATTCTTGCCGGGTCCCATTGGCAGAGGAGCCTGGCGGACCGTAGTCCATGGGGTTGCAAAAGAGTCTGACGCCACTCAGCCACTAAACAGCAGTGAGTTGGATTGATGTTTCTGGACTCTTGGGAATTCGGGGTGGAGACATGAATGCTGGACCAAGTGAAAGACATGGTTTGTATAGGGCTGAAGAGCGAGATCATTCAGCCTGTTGATTCAGAATAGACTTGAATAAACCAGTGTGGCAGGGGCAAAAGCCACTGGGTAAGAGAAGTGCAAAGTAGGGTTGAAAGGTTAGGAGAAGATTAAATGAAAAAGAATCTCAAATGCAGCGCTGAGATGTTTGGCTCCCTGTTGCTATTGGGTTGAAGTCCATTGAAGGCTTTTAAACTGGACCTGGGGTGATAGTGGTATTTGAGGAAGAACAGTCTGGAAGATTTAGGAGGCAAAGAGACTAGTGAGTAGAAAATCAGCCTATTGTAGTGGTTGAGACTTGAGGTGATGAAGACTTGATTTAGGCAGTGGCAGTGGAAATGGAGAAGGAAATGGCAACCCACTCCAGTGTTCTTGCCTGGAGAATCCCAGGGACGGCGCTGCCGTCTATGGGGTCGCCCAGAGTCGGACACGACTGAAGAGACTTAGCAGCAGCAGCAGCAGCAGAGGAAATGGAAGAGGAAGGGTGGATTCAAAGGTGATTACGACGGAATTGGATTTAGTAATTGATCAGAGATAGGAGATAATAAGTAAGATACTAAGTAGATAATTTCTGCCTGGGACAAACTGTAGAGTAGGGCTGAGGATGGTTCATTTTAGGAAAGGCCTACCCCTAAAGTTTGGGAGGAAAGGAGTCGAGGGGGACTGGGAGCTGACTTCAGATAGATTCTCCTGTGTGTGTGTCATGTGGTTTTTGGGGGAAAAATGGTATATATATTTTCAGATTAATTGGTTTGGCAGTTTTCTGATTGTGCCGAGGTACAAAAAGATCATTTTAATTTCAGAGTTTTAGTCTTAGCTAAAATTTGACTTCTGGAGACGATTGTTCAAGTTAGAGAAATCTTTCTTTCAATACTTACACTTTTGTAAGTAACAGGTAAACTTGAACACTTAGAGATTAAAAAAAAATAGAAAGTTGATTATTTTTGTATTAGCCTTTTCCATTGCTGTAGCTTATAGGATTCTGATTATCCCCTGCAAAGCCCTTCCTGAAGTTACTGGAGAGCGGCGAGCCTTGGATCTTGCTCTTGAGCCCCAGCCTAACCGCGTGGCTGTCCCCAGCGTCCCTGGCTGTCTCAGGCCAGTCCGTCTTCCTTGGCTCTGGTTGCTGCCGCCCCCACAGGTCATCCTGGTGCGGACTGGTTTAAAGAGATGCTTGTGTTTGCTCAGACCTCTGGGCTTCTCACAGTGGTTTGACTGAAGCATCACGATCATCCATGTTACCAGAGTAACGTGGAAACAGGTCTTCTGCTCTGTCACTCATTTTCAGAGCACAGTTTCACGTGCCCACAGTGGGTCTTCAGAAGAACTAATTCTCAAATCATAGACTGGCAGTCGTCTAAGGTGATGCGGATAAGTTGATAGACTGACATCATGGGAGTACTACTGAGCTTTTTTTTTTAAGAAATATCTCCATTTGGCTGTGCTGGGTCTCCGTGGTTGCCGCAGGCTTCCCTGCTTGCGGCGCTGGCAGCTGCTCCGCTGCAGAGGCAGCTTGAGGTGCATGGGCCCAGGCGCGGCTCCCGGGCCCAGGAGCGCAGCCTCCGGAGCTGAAGTGCACGGGATCAGTTCCTCCACTGCGTGTGGACTCCTCCCGAACCAGGATCGAACCCGTGCTCCCCGCATTGGCAGGCGGATGCTTCCCCACCATGCCACCGGGGCAGTCTGGGAATACTGCTAAGTCAAGGTGGCCATTATTTAAGTCTTTCCGAGATCCCAGTAAAGATTTTTTAGATCTGAAAGTCAGATGCCAAATAAAATTTCTGTCTTTTTGATAATCTATAGTTGGAAACCTCTCAGGTAGAGTTAGGTTTAAGAAGTGCTTTAAATTAACTGTACTTCAGTGAAAAAAAAAGAAAAAGTTAAAAAAAAAATTGCTTTAAACAGCTTAATCAAAATGAAAGCAAGCAAAGACATAATTCCAGTGATGGAATGTTCTTATGTGAACTGGAAAAATGTAACTCATGTTGTTAATTTTCATTAATAATAATTACTTTTCTTCAGGGTATTGAGTGGGGAGGACAAGTAAAGGTGAGATAACAGGTCGGCTCAGGAAGGGCAGATCAAGGGGGCAGTTGGCAGGGAATTTTTTTGTGGTTGAAAGTGAAATACTAGTATTTCGTTACTGGGACTAGAAGTAATCGCTTTGAGCAGAGAAAACTGAATATGACTAATATCCTTCACTAGTCTACTAGAGTTTTAAAAAAAAGTAATTCCCCTGAGTTGCAGTTTGACGCTTTTAGAATAAACGCTTAGTCACGTTAAGTCGTGGGGTGTCTGGCTGTTAGCTGACAGCAGCCGTCTTGGAGAGCAGGCAGATGACGACTCAGTCACGCCGGTGACCCACAGTCGTTTTGTTTATCTAGCCCCGACTTCCTCGGCCACTTGCAGAGTCGTTTTGCTGCTGTGAAGATGGTCCGTACCTGACCGACAGAATTTCTGCTTCACCTTAAGCTCCCATGGGCCTTGCCTTTCTATTAGGCTTGCCTTCGTCTCCTGCAGAGGAAGGTCCCTGGTCTTGAAATCCGCTGGGGCAGCCAGGTTGACTCTCCTTAAAGCCCCGAGCATAAGCTCTGGCAGTTACGGAGAGGAAGACAGCTTGTACAGTATTCTGAAGGCAGCAGTGTGTGAGACCAGTGCTTAAGTGCACGTGCTTATATCTGTACGCCAAGTTGTTTAGCAGAATCTCGTTTACCAGTATCTGGAGTATCTGCTTATACGACTGTATGGCTATTACAGCTTAATTTAAATTAATTGTAATTATATTAAACTGACACAATAACAGGCTACTTTTTACCAGTTTTTCACTAACTTGGATTTTTTTTTTTTTTTTTGTAGTATTTCCTTTGTTACGTAGTGTCAAATTAACCATACGGAAATTTTCCAGTTCAGTATTTTAATTTCCAGGCAATATATGAATGTTTTAAATAAGCATAGACTTTTCTGTTCCATTGTGTCTGCGAATGAAAACTGGGTTCTTAACTACTCAGCTGATGTTGTTCAGTCTCTGAGTCGTGTCCAGCTCTCTGCAGCCTTGTGGACTGCCGCATGCCAGGCTGTGTCCTCCACTCTTTCCCTGAGTCTGCTCAAATTCACATCAATGGAGTCGGTGATTCTGTCCAGCCGTGTCGTCCTCTGCGGCCCCCTTCTCCTTTTGCCTTCAGTCTTTCCCAGCAGCAGGGTCTTTTCCAGTGAGTCTGCTTTTCACATCAGGTGGCCCTTTGGAGCTTCAGCTTCAGCATCAGTCCTTCCAGTGACTATTCGGGGCTGATTTCCTTTAGGATTGACTGGTTTGAACTCCTTCCTGTCCAAAGAGACTCTCCAGAGTCTTCTCCAGCACCATAGTTGGAAAGCATGAGTTCTTTGGCACTCAGCCTTTTTTATGGTCCAGCTGTCACATCTGTACGTGACTACTGGAAAAATCATAGCTTTGACCACATGGACCTTTGTTGGCAAAGTGATGTCTCTGCTTTTTAATATGCTGTCTACGTTTGTCATAGCTTTCCTTCCAACGAGCACGCATCTTTTAATTTCATGGTTGCAGTCATTGTATACGTTGTTTTTTTTTTTTTTTCAAGCCCAAGGGAATAAAATGTCACTGCTTCCACTCTTTGCCCTTCTGTTTGCTATGAAGTGATGGGACTGATACCATCTACCTTGGTGTTTTGAACGTTGTGTTTCAAGCCAGCTTTTTCACTCTCCTGCTGTACCATTTTTGCTCTCAGAAGTTACTTTGTTTAATACTAGCCTGTATATGTTTTGTTTGAGAGTTTTAATAAGGGACATGGTAATTTTGGGTTGTTTGACTAATCAAGGAAATGTGTAGATTGTAATAAAGTAGTATTGAGGGATAGTAGAATTATTTCTAACCGGGCTTGCAGAATCACAGATAACTTCACGGTTGCAGTACATTCTACCTGGGCTTGGAGGATTTAATAGGTTTATGATAGGCAGAATATTGCTTATGTTCACCCTTCCTCCTGGAAAGACATAGCTGTAAGTCAAATGTACATGGCGTATTTTTGGTGACGTTAAGTTTAGAATGTGGGGTGTCTTGACGTCTGGTAGGAAAAAGTCAGGAAAAAGTACTTGAATTGGAAGGTTTTTGATGTTTTACTAAGAAGGCCAAGCTGTAGTGCCAGTATTGAAGAGTCTGCACATTTACACCTTGGTACTGGCCGTGTGGGCTGGGGGATGGCGCCCCGCACACTGTGGTCTTCTAGCCGGAAGGTGAGTTGCTGGGTAGACGGTGATGCTGCGACAGATGATGCTCCAGAGGATCAGGTTGGGGGGTGAAGTTTGCAGCGGCCAGAGGTGATTGAGATTCAGACAGTACGGAGGGTCATGTGCCGTTTTATTCCGCGATCCTGACCATGTCTGGAGATCTGGCCCAGAATGGGAGTTTAAGTTCGTTTACACATAACTGTGTATTCTCTCCTCTGCTGTGTTCTGGTTGCTCCTTGCTTCCTTCTATTCTGTTACATACTGGTCTTAACTGGTTGTTATCTTCATCTGTGGGCTGAATTCTATACCTTGAATTGTGTTTCAGGAATAGCCACGTCATGTGATTGTGGAAAAAGAATGTTGATACGATCTTCAGCTGTCTTGAGGTCTGTGGTGGCTGGTGGAGTCTGTGGCAGACTGGGGTGTGTTGCTTCCGACTTGACCCTGAGAGAAGTTTTTGCTATTCCAGAGAAATGTAAATTGCTTGGTTTTCCAGCCTTTTCTCTTTTGTCTCTGGGTTGAATTATTTTTCTTTTATTGTGGTCAGTTGGAGCAAGGTTAAATTCTCAATATGACATGCTGGCTTTTTTGAAAGGTTTTCTAGAATTCTCACAATTCTCTTCTGGTGCCATAGCTCACTGAAGTTTATTCTAGCACATTTTGGTTCAGTTTATTAGATAAGACTTTGGGGCGTTCTTCCTCTCAATTTTTTTCTTACAGTTCAGTGCTACATGGGAAATTTGTTTGTTTTTGTTTTAGGAAAGAATAGTTTAGTTCAGGCCTCTGTATAATTCTGGCACTTTTGTAATAATCCAGCTTTGACAGTTTTTCTTAAAAAAAGTAAGTTATTCTTGATACACTTCTCTCAGATAGGAGTTAGGCTAACAAAAGTCATGTCAGCATCATACAAAAAACATTAGCAAATGTTTACCTTAGTTTTTCTCCTTTTAGTAACATTAGGGAGCATTTATTATTGTCAGAGTTCAGTTTTTTTTCCTGTTGTGTTTTGAGTTCAGATCGTTAGCCCAAAGGTTATATGGATTACAGGTGTGTGTGTGTGTGTGTGTGTGTGTGTGTGTGTGTGTTTGGCTGTGTGGTGTGTGTGTGTTTGGCTGTGTGTGTGTGTGGTGTGTGTGTGTTTGGCTGGGTGTGTGGTGTGTGTGTGTGGTGTGTGTGTGTGTGTTTGGCTGTGTGTGTGTGTGGTGTGTGTGTGTTTGGCTGGGTGTGGTGTGTGTGTGTGTGTGTTTGGCTCTGCTCCACGGCTTGTGGGATCTTGGTTCCTCTACCAGGGGTGGAACCTGGGCCCTGGGCAGTGGGAGCATGGAGTCTTACCCGCTGGACCACCAGGGAAGTCCCTAAGTGTGCTTTTAACAAGTATTGTTGACATCAGAACAGTTTGTTTTGAAGTTCTTTCTAGTTACTGTTGGCATTGTGTACATGTAATATAGGAAGAAAAGCATTTCAAACATCAGTCTGGAAAATGGGTAAAAGGGAAGCCGTGTGCAGTGTGCGCTGTGCGTGCTCTCTGGGTGGCGTTCTGTCAGTGGCTGCTGGGTGAGTGGCCAGCGGGATAACCTGTGTTCACATCTGCTGTATGTTGCAGCAATGTGTCAAGGGTGGTATGGTAGGTGGCAGACCCACTGTCTCTTTCTTCAGGAAGTTAAGTCGTTCCTTTAAAACTTAATATTTCTTTGGAAAAAAATAAACATACATAAAGCCATGATGTGATACTAATTGGGAGCAGAAAGGCAGGCATGAAGAAAAGGTTTAGGTAGCGATCTGGGGTATATATTGTTGCCTTTTGTACAATTAATATTATCTTTCTTCTAGTCCGAGTGGTAAGAAGTTCAGAAGCAAACCTCAGTTGGCAAGGTATCTGGGAAATACTGTTGACCTCAGCAGTTTTGACTTCAGAACTGGAAAGATGATGCCTAGTAAATTACAGAAGAACAAACAGAGACTGCGGAATGATCCTCTCAATCAGAATAAGGTGGGTTAATCAGATGAGTGCTGTTTCAGAAGCTCTCCCCTAAGTCGCTTGCGTTGTTCTGTGTCACTGGAGTTTTGGTTGTCTGAATGCCCCAGTTTGGTTTTTTTTTTTTCCCTTCCTTCTCCCCCCTGCAAAGCATTTTGACTTAATAAATCTGATTAATTTTCTGGTAGTTGGCTTACAGAGAGAGAGAGCCTAAGTAACAATGTTGAAAACAACATTTCAATATCTCCCTAGGCCAACTTATATCACACTCTGGGCCCATTGGGACTGTTGACAAAAAATTCTCTGTCAATGTTAATTGTCTCCTTTCCCCACCCCCACCCCCCCTTAAAATAGTTCGTGTTGCCCATAAAGAGGCGAAATTTTATTGTGCAAGTACCCTTACTACATAGTTTATATATACGTCCCTGTTAATTTTCAGGATTAGGATTTGAGAAAGAACAGTTTTATTTTGACTTTTCGATGTTATTGAAGAATAATATTCCTTTAAGAATAACATTCACATTCTAATACTGTGATTGGAGATTTTTCCATTAGCTCTTACCCTTAGTGAGTTGCTTAGTTGATGATATGTCATATAAGAATTCACATGAGTAGCATTTGAATTACGCTAATTTAATTGTATTAAAGCCCCCAATATCTTTACGAAGAAAGCACCCACTTCCCCCTGTCCCCCAAACAACTAATCTTATAAACCTTCCTCCCAGTTTTTTTTTCCTCTAAGTTTCAGAGAAACACGTGTTATGTGTGTTTCCACACGATTGTCTCACACTGACCGTGAAAGCGGTGGAGGGAAAAGGAAGGACTTTTCTCTCTAGGGATGTGACTGGCGTAGGCCTGCGTGCCCCCCGGGAGCGCTGTGTTTGCCTGAGGACCCGGGAGCGGGCCGTGGGTCCAGGCAGTCGTGCCTTCCTGTTCTGGCTGCGCCTCTTCCTAGCTCACACAGCCACTGGCACCTCGATTAACCTCCGGTGGCCTCAGGCTTCTCGTCTGTGCACTTCGATCATAAACTCCTCCCCTTAGCGTGGTTGTGAGCAGTCAACAGGAGTTGCCATGCAGCCGCCTAGTGTGTTCTTTTCCTTTTCACGCCATAGCTTCCTTAGCACCAAGCTGCCTCGGTGAACGCTGTCCCCCGGGGGCCCGGATGGGAAACTTTCTGACCCAGCCTCCCTTCCTCCTCGCCTTTTACTTTTTCTGGAGAATATGGGGTCTCTGCTTCATATCCCTCTTTTTTCCAGAATTTAGCTTAATAGGTTTTTTTTTAAACAATAGCTTGATTTCCAAAAGCATCGTGTGGAGGTGAGAAGGCACTTGTCCTCACGTATTGTGTTAGTTACCTGGCCCAGTTTCCAAAGTGGTGTTGGCAGGTTCCTGGTTTAGAGAGGCAGAGCTGGAAAGGGATGCTTGGAATCGCCTCCGAGTTGCCTGCCTAACTACGGTGTCGATGGTTCTGAAGCTGTTCAGGGGGCTGGGATATAGTGGTAGGAGTAGGGTGCTCAAGTTAGGACCTTGAGTGCAACTAGGGTCACTAGTAACTGGGGCCCTAGTGTAACTAGGGGTGAAGCTGTGTGATTTCAGCTTAAGAAAATCTTGATTCTGGGTTTATTTTGCTTTTGAAATGTAAGAGGAAAATTAAGATGTATTTTTCTGAAACTGCCTTTTTAAAGCTCTAAACAGTCCTGGACATCTTTTGAAGGGGCTAAAATATTTATGAAAATGAACGGAATGCTTCCAAAGCACCCCGTTGTTAGCAGGATCACAGTTGAGCTGTGCTCAGTGTGATTTGGAGACACACCTCCTGCTAGTTACAGTTCACTGCAAACCTGAACTAATTCATCTCTAGTTTGTGTGCACCTTTCCGCTCTAGCTGCGCTGGACTGCTCGCCATCCTGCACCGTGGCATGTGCTTTCAAGACTCTGCTTGCTCATGTGCTGTTGCCTCTGCTTGGAATGTGCTTCCCCCCTTCCCCTCCATCTGGTGACCTGCTCCTCATCCACGGCCCAGCTCCATTGTCTCCATCTCTGTGAAGCCTGCCCTGCACCCTCCGCCCGGAGCCAGGCCCTCCTCCCGTAGGCCTCCCCGGTGCTTGGCCGCGAGGTCTGTGGCTGTCGGCCTGCTGCAGCTAGACTGAGCTCCTCGAGGGCAAGGCCCGTGTCTCTCATTTTGCTTTGTTTTGGTATATATATATAATCCAAAGCCTGGCACACGGTAGGTACTTAATAAATGTTTGCTGAATGTTTATTATTCACATCATTCCAAAAGTTTATAGTGGCTGTAAATGTTGATTGAATAAATTAATACACTGTATGTATTTTGGAAATGCCTTTTGTTACCGTTTTCTGAAAGTGCTCTGTCTGAATTTTGGGGCCCTGATCTTATTTTTGCATCTGATTTTATTTTAGTTAAGACAGAAAATGGAGTTTTTCCTTTTTTTCTAAGTAAGCTCTCTTTTGGGGTAACACCAACATTGTCTCTATAAAGCAGAAAACATATTTCTGGGTAATTAATAATAACTATACCAGGTCTTTCTAAAGTAATAATGCAGTATAGAGAAAGTTGAGAGATCTACAGATTTAAAGAGAGTTAAACAGGAATCTGAGGTAGAGTTTGGCTTTGAAGTCAGATTTTGAAACTGACTGAAGTTCATTAATTGCATTAATATTTTTTAATATTCACTAGTTTTATTCTTTTAGATTCCACATATAAATGATAACATACGGTATTTGTCTCTGTCTCACTTTTTTCACTTAGCATCATGCCCTCCAGATACATCCATATTGTTGCAGTCCCAAAATTTCATTCTTTAAAAAAAAATTTTTTTTTTACGGCTGAGTAGTATTCTGAGGTGTGTGTGGTGTGTATGGAGTGTGTGTCTGTGTGCATTTATATATCAGGTCTTCTTTCTCCGTTTATCTGTTGATAGGCACTTTAGGTTGCTCCCGTGTCTTGCTTACTGTAAATAATGCTGCTGTGACCATTTGGGTGCATGTATCTTTTCAAATTAGTGCTTTTATTTTCTTTAGCTACATACTCAGGAATGGGGTTTTTTTTAAAGACTCTTATCTTGAAATAATTAGAAATATAAAGAACAATATAAACTTTGAATTATAAGCAATACAATTATAAACAGTATAAATTATAGATTATATTGACTAGTATATTGATTTTAGTATATCTTTTGTATCAGAGAGGAATTTACTGAGTGGATATCTTCAAGTATGTTTGGAAAGATACCTTTTGAAGAACTTTAAAAATGGTTTTTAATCCTTTTAGGATTGGTGGGTACAGTAGAGTGGAGATTGTCTTTCAGTTGATATTTACTAAGGCTTTTGCAGTACCTCTTCCTGTTTGTCTCAAACTCAGTCTGAAACTCACCCTGGAAATCTGTTCCATTCTAGATTACATTGTACCTTATTGATTTTCTTGCCACTCTCATAATTATTTCTAGCCCCTACTTCCATCTCTTTAGTTGATAAAGTCAAATTAAAATAACCAGTTTGTTACTGAAGTTATTCCCTTTGGCTAATGGAAAAAGACTAGAGAGTGATTTGGAAGTCATCAAGCGCGAGCTGGTTTTTTGAGGTCATGGGTGGCTTCCTGGTGCTCGCTCACAGGGAGGAGTCGTGGGAGGGCAGCACTGCCCGCAGCAGTTCTTGTGATGATGTTTCATCGCATCTCAGCCACCAGCCACACGTGGCTGTTGAGTACTTGAAGAGTGCCTAGTGTGGTTGACTAACTGAACTTGTAGTTTTATTTAATTAAGTTTAAATAGCCACATGTGCCTAGTGGCTACCGTATTGGACTGCACGGTTCTAGAGTGTGCCTCTTAAAAATGACTTTTGCTTTAAAATCTAAGTACTGTTTAGGTGTTTATGCAGGCTTTGTTTTTCCAAATAGGAGATGTTTCAAGGTTTTAAGAGATAACGATCCTTAACCTTTTAAGAAGGAAGTTAATTTCTTAAGATACTTAGAGAACAGTCTTTAGATTGGATAGAGAAGAGTATGGTGATCCTCAGTGCGTGATATATTTAAAGAACTTCAGTAGCTTAGTTTTCTTGCTGGAAATTTATTTTAATGTTTCAGATGTGTAAATATTAAACTGAATTCCTGTGTTTCTAGCTCTTAACAACACTGAAACATTTATGAATTAAATCTACAATATTAGTAAAATTCAAGTTCCCTGACATTAATGTGACATATATTTTACAGCTTGCTCACAATATGGATCTGGTATGGAACAAATTATATTTCAGCCTGGCTTGTCAGTGCTGCTAATACCTTGGAAAGACTCAGTTCTTTCATCATATTTCTCTAGTCACACAAATTGAATGTATTTGGAAATAAAGAGCATTATGGTCCCTTGAAGGAATTCATTGTTTAAGTCTGCCATTATTTCTTCTCATGAATTACCTTGGTTTATGGTAGTACACTGGGCTTCCCTGATTGCTCAGTGGGTAAAGAACTTGCCTGCCAAGGTGGAGACGCAGGTTCAGTCCCTGGGTCAGGAACATCCCCAGGAGAAGGAAGTGGCAGCCCACTCCAGTGTTCTTGCCTAGGAAATCCCACAGACAGAGGAGCCTGCAGGCTACAGCCCGTGGGGTTGCCAAGAGTCAGAGACGACTGAGCGACGAGACGTGCGCGGGGGTCTGCTGTTGGTGGCTGTGACCACAGGTTGGGTTTTGTGTGGCCCTGTCCTAAGCGCTCGGTCAGATCACCCAGCAGGTGATTTGCTCTAATCTTCAACAAAATAATAATAAACAAATTCTTGAAGAGAGCTAATATTTCTTGGGGCAGTAGTGTTGCACATTGAGAAACTTCAGTGAGTTGGTGGTAGTGGTGGAATCAGATTGGGTGTTGGATGTAGAGTGGGTACCATTTGGGAAAAGTGGGGTCTGGAAGCAGGGAGAGCAGTTAGAGCAGTTTAGTCCAGAGAAGCAATAAGGGCCTGAACTAGCGCGGTAGCCAGGAGGTATAAAAAGGTGAGACTCAATCAAGACAAGCTAGTAGATGAGTCCCTGTTGAGTGCGGAGCGTGGGAACTGCTGATGCCTGCTCCAGTTCTGGGGGGAGTCCCTTGGGACAGTGGTCAAGGCGGGGAGTAGGGCAGGAAGAGCAAATCTGGGGAGAGGGTAGATAAGGAAGACTGAGTTAAAATACTCTTATTTCTCGGACTCTGAAAGATCTTGCAGACGTCCGGGGATTCCCGGGTCACGGTACAAGAACTCCTATCATAGTGGTTTGTGAAACATTGACGTTGCCCAGTGTAGGAGCAGAGAAGTATCTTGTTACATTCTAGGCAGTGAATAAAAAGTTAGTTATGTGGGGAGGCAGAAGGAACCTCCAGCAAGGTAGGAGGAGAGTGAAGAGAATGTGGTGTTGTAACAGCCTAGGAGAGGTTTTTTTTTGTTGGGTGCCCTGGCAAGATGGAGGAGGATAAAGACTTTGTAGTGTTCACTGGATTTTCAAATAAGTTACCTGGTGACTTGGATATAACCAGCATCAGAGGGGTAGAAGGACCAGGAGTCATATTTAGAATGCCAGAAACTTTCTGGGAAATCAGAAATTATGAGCAAAGCTGTAGCCTGCCATTGTAAAAGTTTAAAAATTTTTTACTTAATCTTACTTGATTACGACCTGCAGACATGGTGGAAAGGATATTCTGTGAGACGCATCTCTCTCCTTTTTGAGTCTCTCAGGCTCAGCCTCTTCCCTAGAGGAATTATCCTCAGCCAGTTTTTTTGTATACCCTTTCAGAGCTTCTGTGCACTTACTGAGCATGTACGCATGCGTGCATTTTTGCCTTCGTCCTCATAAAATGGTTAGAGTGCTCTTGTGAAATTTGAATGAGAGACAGAGGAAAGAGGACAGTGTTTGGAAAAGAAGGCACGATCACGGAACATTATCATTGTTGTTGTTTTTCCTTTAAAAGATGAAAGAGGCCAGCTTGGAACTGGTAGAGTCAGGAAGATGTCTAACCCGAGAGTCCACATTTCAGGGTGCTCTCCAGGAACCTTTGAAATGTGTATAATATTTTCTGTTGTTTTTTCCTAAGGAGAAAGTAATCTTCACCAATTTCACAAAGGAGAATGTAATTGAAAAAGTTTACTGTTTTACAACAGGAGAGGGAGCAAGGCTTTGTCAAAAGATGTTAAGGATCAGCTCACTTGCTGTAGCTCACATTAGACCTTTGTTTAACTGATGAGGAATTTTTTCAGTTATTGAAGTAGCACCTTAGTGGGGTGATTTATTTCAGAACTAGGGACCCTGTTGTCAACTAAAGGGCCCTGTGATAGGATCAGTCTGATTACCAGCTCCTGGTATTGTGGTAAGATCTACTCGTTGGCTTCCACCTTCCTAGTATTTTTACATCTAAACTGAAAAGAGAAATCCCATTCCTTCCATAAAACACTCCTGGCTGATAAGAAGGTAGCTGAAATCTTTTCCAAAGATGCTGGTCCTGTTTTAAGTATTTATTAAGCCTTGTGGAACAGAGTGGCTTCTGGTCTCTCTGTTGGACACGTTGGGGGTGGAAAGGGGAGAGAGTAGATCACAGATGATGAATCTAGCATTTCTAGCATTTCTTGAAGTCCTTAACAGAGGATCACTGACATCTCACTTAAGTGTGGGCCACTCTTAAGTACAGGTTTTTGTTCAGTTGAAAGAAGTGGATAAAAGCAGAAGTGAGGAGCGAGTAGCTGTTAACAACAGTACAGTGAGGATTAATGGTTTAGACGTACATGGCAGAGAAGGCGATGGCAGCCCACTGCAGTACTCTCGCGTGGAAAACGCCATGGACAGAGGAGCCTGGTAGGCTGCAGTCCATGGGGTCACTAAGAGTCAGACACGACTGAGCGACTTCACTTTCACTTTTCACTTTCATGCACTGGAGAAGGCAATGGCAGCCCACTCCAGTGTTCTTGCCCAGAGAATCCCAGGGACGGGGGAGCCTGGTGGGCTGCCGTCTATGGGGATGCGCAGAGTTGGACACGACTGCAGCGACTTAGCAGCAGCAGCAGACATACATGGTGACAGAAGTGAAGGGATCCTAGTCTTATTCTGAATATGGGATTGACAGAATTCACTAATGAACTGGGTGTGAAAGATGACAGAGTACCCAAGTGTGAGCCCTTAGATTTTAGGTAGATTGAGTGACTAGGTGAATGGGGTTGCCATCTACTGAGATTGCCTTAGGAAAGAATTTATATGGGTGAATACAATGAATCCAACTTTGAGTGGCCAGAGTTTGAGATGCTTGTTAAACATCCAAATGGATTTGTCATGTTGCATGTATATACTGATTGAGAGGTCTGAGCTGGAAGGTCATTAGGTAGAAAGTTACGGAGGTAGTTTTTCAAGCAGTGGGCCTGGAGCTTATAGACAGAAGGATCCAGAATGAAGCTCTGAGAAAATCCAGTGATTGAAATTGAAATAGAGTAGAAGGAATCAGCAGAGTGGATTGTGAAAGGTAGGAGAGACACAGGAGAGGAGAATGTTTCAAAAAGGAGAATGGTCAGGTATATTGATTGCCACTGAAACACTGAATGGAGGAAGACAGAAATTTCCATTGAGTTTGGCAGCAGGAAGGTCATTAATAACCTTGATACCAGTGGTTTTGGGGGAAAGAGAAGCCAGATTGGATTGGGTTGAAAGTGAATGAGAGTTAAAATTGCTCATGGTGAACAGTTATTTCAGTAAATTTTCTTGACCAGGAAGGAGAATCACTAGATGGTA
Source organism: Redunca redunca (assembly GCA_006410935.1). Lineage (NCBI taxonomy): Eukaryota > Metazoa > Chordata > Mammalia > Artiodactyla > Bovidae > Redunca > Redunca redunca. Next base: position 23,958 of record SJYQ01003851.1, read on the forward strand.
GATGAAAGGGATGCTGATTCGGTTAATTTCCCATTTTAAATACTGTGGAAAGGTAAGAATGGGGCCTGTTACACCAGTGGAAAACCACAGAAGTTAAGCACATGGACGATGTAATGATGGAGCATGGAGTCTATACTGGGTGGGGAGGAATATGGAAGAGGTTTTGAAAGAGTAAGAAAACAGGTCAGCCAATGGGCAGGGAGTATTGATGGGTTCAAAGAACCTGGAGGGCAGTCCTCAGTGAGTTATAAGGACAGGAAGTAGAAATTGGAAGGTTGGATGCTTGCCTGAGATATTGGACCCGGTATAGTTACCAGTGTAGACAAGCCTGTGCCTGTAATGTTAGGTGGGTGAGGCTGGGTAGAAGAACAGGTCAGAGGACTCAGGATGTTGGGTGGATTAACTACATGGGTATTAAGGCCTCTAAGAATGAAGACTAAGAGCTGGGTTGGGGAAGAAAACATGAAATAGAAACTAAAGTCTTCAGTGAGTAAAGGAGAATTCATGGAGGACGGTAGAAAGTCATACAGTCAGACCCCATGAGCTTCAGGGGAGCTCTGCCTTTTGAAGGAGGAAAATAGAGAAATGATGGGAGAAAGTAATGGGGAGAAAGGAGGAAAGCTGAACCACTTACTGGGCCTTAGAAATGCACTTGTCAGAGAGGAAGAGGGGAAAAGCCTCTATCTGGAAGAACTTTAGGGGCATAGGGTCTTTGAGAGATGGCAAGTTTGAGGAAGTCCAGGAACTGGAAAGAATGTTCAAAGAAAATGTTGCGGATATAGGAGAGCCTGCTGACTGACCTCCCAAGAGTGTACAGGGCAAGGACTGGCAGGGGGAGTGATGGGTAAGGTTAGGGGTTGGTTTTCAAACTCAGCTGGTAAAGAATCCGCCTGCAATGCGGGAGACCTGGGCTCGATCCCTGGGTGGGAAAGGTGCCCCGGAGAAGGGAACAGCTACCCCCTCCAGTCTTCTGGCCTGGGGAATTCCAGGGACTGTGTGCAGTCCATGGGGTCACAGAGAGTTGGACACAGCCCACTCCACCTTCACTTCATTTCACTTGACCGTGACTAGCATTTTTAAGATGCGAGACAATGGGATAGGAAACAGCACACATCCCATTTAGTAAGGCTGAGTGTTTCAGGTGACTTTTGTGATCTGTACACCCTTGTGTGTACTGAGTCATGATTTAAAGTATATGTGTCTACTCTTAGTTGAAGTCAAAGAAGTTTGAGGGCCACTGAACTACAGGGTGGACGTACAGAAGGTTACAGAGATGAGTGCTGCGTGATGACGTGTGATCTGGGGGGCTTGGCTGTTTAGTTATTATGAAGATAGGATGTGGGGTGTAATGGGACTAATTTTGATAATTGCTAGAGCAGAGTACGAAAACATCTGGAATATGATTGTCCTGATTTTTTAGAAAGGAAGTGTGTGTACCTCTGCCAGATAACTATTATGAATGAACTTAGAAGCACTTTCTTAGGCAAATAGGACTTGTTTGGATCTCTGAGCCCCCAAAGAACTGACTTTATTCCTGCCTTAATTCTCAGCCCCCCTACATGCCTGATATGTTACAGGACTACTCAGTGGAGTATGGGCTCCTGAAACAAGCACCTTTGCTCACCTTCCTGAGAGAACAGCCTTACCATTTGGGGCAGGCTGAATTCTCAGTAAAGTTTTTGGAATCCAAAGTTGATTAGCTCCATTATCTCCTTTTTGCCATTTAGTCGCTCAGTCGTGTCTGACTCTTTGCGACCCGATGAACTATAGCCCACCAGGCTCCTCTGTCCATGGAATTTCCCAGGCAAGAATACTGGAGTGGGCTGCCATTTCTTTCTCCAGGGGACCTTCCTGACCCAGGGATCGAACCCACATCTCCCGCTTGGCAGGCAGATTCTTTACTACTGAGCCCACGGAAGCCCCTGCTGCTGCTAAGTTGCTTCAGTCGTGTCCGACTCTGTGTGACCACATAGACGGGGGCCCACTGTCTCTGGGATTCTCCAGGCAAGAACACTGGAGTGGGTTGCCATTTCCTTCTCCAATGCATGAAAATGAAAAGCAAAAGTCGCTCAATCATCCCTGACTCTTAGCAACCCCATGGACTGCAGCCTACCAGGCTCCTCCATCCATGGGATTTTCCAGGCAAGAGTACTGGAGTGGGGTGCCATTGCCTTCTCCAATGGAAGCCCCTAGTTAGTATTACCTGGTTTATCACCTAGTTAATATTATTGTTATAGATTAACTTGTGTAACTCAATCAAGTGATTACCTGTCTCATCACTATTACTTAATCTGTTGACATCCTATTAATTGACCTTATAGTTTGCCCCAAGGTTTTAATTTCCATACCAGTCTCCTCTGTCTAGAACTACTGCTAAATTTTAGGTTATTTTAATATACAGATGAGAAGTTGTTACGGCAAGTTATACTGAGATGATTAGGTTTTCAGATCCATAATGAACATTTTTCCTGAACCATGGCTGTCTAAGAGCAGCATGGCATGCTTCTTACCAAGGTATATAGATTGTTTCAATGCCTTAATCTCATCTTGGCAGTCTACTGGGTTATAAATTCTTTGTACTCTTTATTTCCCATTATTTCATGATATAACATCACTCTAATTGACTTTGCCAAAAACATCATCTGAGGATTATTTTCCCATGGGATACTTTTGTAGGGTTGGCTATGTATCTATAAGCGTAACTGTTATATAGTAATTAATGGAACAAGTCTGGGGGTTATTTTACATTAGTAGTCTTGAGGTATATAGTACAGATGATTATATTTGATAATTTTGACATGGATGTTGTAGACCACATTGAATTAGTAGCTTCCACTTAGCATGTATAAGTTTAAGACTGACAATGAGACTATTTAGGAATAAGGGCTGTGTAACTTAAGATCTTACATGTAACAGACCTTTTATGCATCATTTACTCCATAAAATTTTTTTTAGCACATTCTGTGTGCGCAGACATTGTTCCAGATTCTAGAAATACTATAGAGGAAGATTCTGTATTTGTGGAACTTACAGTTAATTAAGAATGGTTGAGATTGACTCGGTGGCTGTGTTAGGCCGAATGATCAGAAGGGAATGATTTTTGGCCAAGAACTGAATGAGAAGATTCAGCCCTACAAAAACCAGAGGGTAAAGTGTTCTAAGCGGAGGGACTAGCCAGTGCAAAACCCTTAAGGCAGGATACGTTTAGCACGTGAGGACAGGTAGTAGGCTGGAGGTTAGTGAGTGGGAGAGAGGTACTAGGTGAGGCCAAGGAAGCAGACAGACCTAGGCACTGGGCCTGGCACACCATGATGAGGAGGGGTATAGAACGCTCTTGTGGGCTTTATGTAGGGGCAATATGATTTTTTTTTTTTGCTGCTGTGTGGAGAATGTACTAAAGAGGTGCAGGAGTGGAAATCAGGGGCCAGTTATAACAGGAGGCTATTTACCTAAGCTGGAATGATGGTGGCTTGGACAGTGCTCATTTAATGAATAATTAAAGAAGGAGTAAGATGTAGCAAGAGACACTATAACTAAAGTTGACCTTTGAACAACACGTTTGAACTGTACGCATCCACGTATATGCTAATTTTTTTTCCATAGTAAATTACTGCAGTATTAGTGGTCAGCAGTTGGTTGAATCCATGGCTGCAAAACCACAGATCAAAGCTTTCTTTGTGTGAAGTGTTGACACTCCAAAGTCCCATGTTGTTCAAGGGCCATTCCAGAGAACTTCTGGTTTTCTCATATGCAGAAATCTTTACCTGAAAAAGGAAGATAACTAAGAAGTTATTAACAACTAACAGCACTGTTCCATTGTTTGGCTAATTTGAGCTAGGTGTTTAGATATGGGTGGGTTAAAGATGTCTAGGAAGCAAACAATGAATGGAAGAACTTTAGCCACGTTAGCAGACAGACTTGCTGATGAGAGTAGTCTGTTCAGTATGAGTAGGTTCAGCTTGTTAAAAGTTAGTTCCTCAAAGATATCAGAGTGCACTAGACCTTCTGGGAGGTTCTGGGCTTGACCTTTGTGCCAATAATGAGAGTAGATGTAGAGACATAGTTGCTTGTGGTATGGTTTTGTCAACATTTATTTTGGATGTTGGAGTTTCTGTCTGTGGTTATCAGTTTCACTTAAGTTTTATAGGTCCTGCAGAGTTACCTGACTTTTAGACTCTAGGTCAATGAGAGAATGAAGCCCTACAGAAAACAATTTGTGTGACTGTCTTCATAATTCTAAGGTTGTGTACTCAGCTAGTGCCAGCCCAGCTGTAAAGGAGATAATGAATTCCATGCAGTGGAAGCCTGAGTTTGAGCAGAGCTCTTCTGTTGGAAACTCACTAGCCTTTAGCCATCAGTCCTTTTATGACCTCATATTAACTAAAGTTCCAAGAAGGTACTTTTCAAACAAAATTCTTCAAAACTTGATTTCAGTGATGAATTTCAAACCACTTCAATTAACTACATCCTTTTTTAATGAGCTCAAAGTAGAGTCCACCCGTTTTATTATCTTTTACATATTCAATATTCCATTGATCTCCTTAAAAAGGTATTATCTTATTTACAATATTACATGAAGTGGATTTTCATTACAAAATCATAAATCCCAGATACATATTTCCTTTACATTTTGTAAAAACCTTTTTTCAAAGTTGCACGATTTTGTCAATATACTAAAAACCACTGAATGTCAATATACTAAAACCCACTGAATTGTATAAAATGGTGGATTTTATGTTGAGGAATCATATTAAAAAACTGAAGGACTGTAAAGCATTTTATATTGTTGGCTTTTGACTTTTGAGGAAACGCACTGGCTACCATGTATATCCGGGATCAAATCCAAAATTAGGTTTTGAGGATAATCTTGGTTCCCTCTAAAGCTCAGGCTCCTCTTTGCGTTAACCAGGAGGCGACTTTCCTTATGGGGAAGCTTAATAGGTCAAGGTTTTAAATTTCAATAGCATGTTCATTAAGATGATAGTGCTGATAATAGAGGTGCTGCTGCTGCTAAGTCGATTCAGTCGTGTCTGACTCTGTGCGACCCCACAGACGGCAGCCCACCAGGCTCCCCTGTACCTGGGATTCTCCAGGCAAGAACACTGGAGTGGGCTGCCATTTCCTTCTCCAGTGCATGAAAGTGAAAAGTGAAAGTGAAGTCGTTCAGTCATGTTCGACTCTTCGTGACCCCATGGACTGCAGCCCACCAGGCTCCTCCATCCGTGGGATGTTCCAGGCAAGAGGACTGGAGTGGGGTGCCACTGCCTTCTCCAGATAATAGAGATAGCTACTATTTATTCAGAGTTCATGTGCCAACATGACTATAAGCTATACCACTTTTTTGTCTCCTCGCTGCCCTGTGAGTGTAAACTCTGAAGGATTTTGGTATTTGTGAATGACTCTACACACAGCACACGGTCTGTACCTGGCAGGTAGTAGGCATTCAATATTTGTTCAATAACTGACTGAATGAAAGCTGCTTGAGCAGCAGCATTGCACATGCATTATCTTGTTTTGATTTTTGTAAGAATCTTAAGAATAGTTACTGTATTTACCTCGTTTACAGATGAGGAAAACGACTTTAGAAAAATAAAGTCTTTGCTTCTCAAATTGGGACATGAATATCTCTTGGGGTATGCAAAACTACAGAATTCAAATGATACCTGGAAGTGTCCTGTTTTCTTTCTTTTCTCCATTTAAAAAATTGAAGTAGGTGGGGTTTATCTATTTTCAAAAAAGTTTAGAGGGTAGCGTGAAACAGCATTTGAGCGCTACAGGCTAAAGACGCATGATCTGCATCACCGCTTTAGTCTTCCTCTTCTCTAGCATTGTGTGCTCGGAGAAGGCAGTGGCGCCCCGCTCCAGCACTCTTGTCTGGACAATCCCACGGACGGAGGAGCCTGGTCAGCTGCAGTCCATGGGGTCGCTAAGAGTCGGGCACTGCTGAGTGACTTCACTTTCACTTTTCACTTTCATGCATTGGAGAGGAGAAGGAAATGGCAACCCACTCCAGTGTTCTTGCCTGGAGAATCCCAGGGACAGGGAAGCCAGGTGGGCTGCCATTTATGGGGTTGCACAGAGTCGGACACGACTGAAGCGACTCAGCGGCAGCAGCAGGATTGTGTGCTTAGTCGCTCAGTCGTGTCCAACTCTGCGACCCCATGGACTGTAGCCCGCCAGGCTCCTCTGTCCACGGGGATTCTCCAGGCAAAAATACTGGAGTGGGTAGCCATTCTCTTCTCCAGGGGATCTTCCCAACCCAGGGATTGAACCCATTCTCCCACATTGCGGGCAGATTCTTCACCAGCTGAGCTACCACGGAAGCCCTTTCTAGGATTAACCACAGTAAATCATTGAAAGGTTACACAGTAATCAGGCCGCGCTAGTTTAGTCCTTTTCAGAGTCATTTTCAGTGAGTTGTCCTTTAAATATGTTCCTGGCTTTTATGGAAGGTCACTGGAAAAAGAAAAAGCATTTGAAATCTGTTTAATATCTGAGGAACTTTGTTTCACTTATTCCTATATTGAAAGGGAAGATTTCAAATACACAAATAGCTTTAATCTTGTCCGATTTGGAAAAAAGTACTTTAAAGACAGAAAATAGTAGCAGTCCTTTTTCTGATCTGTTTATACAGTAAGGTTAAAATTTTGCTGTGATTTTCCAGACAGCTTTCTATTTGGTAATTCACATTTGCATTTTTAGATTGTCATGTAGCAATATGCAGATATATTAACCATGTTTTAATATTGAACTCACACATGTGCAAAAGTCTCAAAAAGAATGCTAAAATAACCACCACTGTAATGACCATTAACGTGTCCACCAGGGTCTGTGTGGGTATATTTCCTAAAGCTGTACAAATGTTAGATTTCTAATCTGGCAATACGATATTACAGATAAATCATGCTTCTGTTATTGTTCAGTTTGGTCTCCTTCATGTACGCTTAATCCTTACTAGTCACTTGTGTTACTTCATTTTTTTCTTTTTTTTTCTTTCATTTCCCTTGGTGTATCAGTGTCTTTGTTACTGGTTTCTAAGAACTTATTTATGACTGAGGATGTCATACAGTACAAATGAAATACCGTATTTTATTGCCATCAGTCTATTTAATGTTTTGTAATTCATTTTGTATTTATATTAAAATGTAATCATGTGTTTAAAAAAATGTTTGCTTTATAACTCCGAGGCTCATGGCAGATTGGTAGTTATTTAGAAAAACTCAGACAACTGGGTGTGAATGAACAGTGACTCTTTTGACAGTCCTCAGGAGAGAATGGTAATAAAATTTACTTTTTTTGTGACAGTTTTTGGGAAAAGCAGTTAGTCCAGCGTCTCAGGTTATTTTACATGATACTATTGTAGAATACAGAATTAATTAGTAAAAAATTCTTCCTTCAGAGCTTTCAGGCCAGTTTAAAAGAGGAAAAATAATAAAATATAAATAAGATCAACAGAAGAGCAATCTGCACACTCTCGAAAAATCTCGTTCTGTTCCACTGGGCAATGAACTGTCATTGTCAGACAATGAAATTTTTTAACCAGTAGATTAATTTTTTATTATGTCACAAACATAATGAAAAAAAACCTAGTCTTATCATTGGGCACCAGTGGTTTTACATGTTTCATGCTTCTTCCAGTCTGTGTGGATTCAGGGTTTTGTAGCTTTTTTCCTTTGTTCCTTTTCCTGCTTCCTCCAGTCATTCTTGGTAACAGAATCTTACAGACTTGACTGTGTTTGTTCATACAGATAGTTCTCTGTATTTGTCTACTGATCCCATCTTTGTTCTAATACCAGCAGAGTATATTATTCTTTGTTAAAATACAGAAACATGAAAAACCAAGCAAGGTATTGTTTTGTGGTAGATACTGCTTATAACAAATTAGTGGCAGGAAGAGTTTTTTGTAAGCCATTGTGTGTTAAGTGCCTTTTGGACTGAATACTGACTGATACAGGTTGGTTGGCTTCACTTAGGGTCTTAGAATGCTCTTGATGTCATAAATCAGAGGGATTCAAACCTTCTGCACATCACAGAATTACCAGGAGAGTGTTAAAAATACACATTCCTGGGCCTCACACTCTTTAGAGATGGAATCCTAAGTGGTTATTTTGCAGCCTGTTGGCCAAGTTTCCACACCTCTAAATCAAGGTTTTTTGTTGTTTTTTTTTTAAACCGTAAAGATAAGAAAATGAAATGCCTGGGAAGTGGTATTGTTAGTTTTTTAAGATGAATATGCCTCTTAAAGGTAAGCACACATGTCGGAAGAAAAGTGAATGAGAGAAAGAAATGACCAGCATGCCCAGTGTGTACAGAAGAGCAATGTGTGTGGGGTGGGATAGGGTGGGGGAGTGGAGACTCATTGAATATGGCACCCAAATAATATAACTGTAATAACGATCGGGTTAATTTCTGACGTTCTTTAAGCAGAGGTCACAAACTCAATACCTGTGGGGCTCAGACAGGTATCACAAATGAGAGCTGAGGCCTTTTGCAAAACGGCAACCCTGACACCTCTAGAGTGGCTGCCATTACTAATGAGTCATGGTCTGTTCTGGTCAAATCAGTCCATTTCTAGATCTTTGAGTTTTTAAGAGAAGCTAGAATTCTCGATCTTATGTGAATTTTATTTGTAGCTCTTAGCTTCATTGACTCAAGAGACTCAACACTGGAGCAGAACACATCTGTGGGTTAGACCTGGTCTCCCTGCCGCCAGCTTGCAGTCTTCGTTTTAGAGCAGTGGCGCCCAAGTGTGCATCCCTCAATAGGAATGCAAATTCCCAGGCCCGGCCTCAGACCTCCCGAATCATCATTTCTAGGAGGGAGACCCAGTAATCTGTGTTTTCCTAAGCCCTCGGGGTAACTGATGCATGCTCAAGTTTGAGAAACACTATTTTGGAGTCTGGAACTTGATACAGTTTCCATTTGGAGATAGTTAATTAAAGTTCAATGACATCCTGTAGGTGATTTATCGAGTGCACTTCTGTACTAAAAATATCTAACGTAATGGATATTGTTTTCGGATATATTTGACCCTTTCTATCTTTTTGCCCAAATCAGAGTGATGTTGCTTAGTCACTAAGTCACTCTTTGCGACTGTATAGATTATAGGCCACCAGACGCCTCTGTCTGTGGGATTTCCCAGGCAAGAATACTGGAGTCGGTTGCTATTTCCTTCTCCAGGTGATCTTCCTGACCCAGGGACTGGACTCGTGTCTCCTGGACTGCAGGCATATTCTTTACCGCTGAGCCACCAGGGAAGCCCAAAGGAGTCAAATCCCATATTGTTCCTTTTCTTCACCCCCACCCCCCACACCTTATGTTACAGTACTTCCTGTGAATTTAATAGCAATTCTGTGCCACATTTTCATTTCATTAAGAAATAAAAATCTTAACGTCCTACTTTTTTTTTTACTGGTTGATTAAAAGTCTGTAAGTATGTGGCTTGCTTTTCTGAAACTTCAATTTTAAGTTTCTTTTTAAAAAGTAAATGTGTTACAAAATTAAAGATAAAGAATATTTTATTACATTTTCCTAAACTGAGCTTTGTTTGTGGGAATTACAGCTTTCTAATTACCTTTTAAAATATATATATATATATAAAAGGGAAGGTTAACCTTTGTGGTTTTATGTAAGCCTGGACCCCTAACACTTGAGGAGGTGATTTATATTTTAATAGCCAAGTATGCCATTATTTTCCTCTATTCTCAGAATGTAGAAATGATTACTTTCCTGGTTATTGACCTGAAAGCCCTCCTTCCTCTTGTATAACCCACCCATAAATATATATTTGTTTGCTTAAAAGTTGCTAGTATCTTGTTAATCAAATCAGTTATGAATTTTATATAGAGAATTTTTGACATTTTAAAGAACATGACACTTTTTATTATGAAACTTTACATAAGTCTTACAGAATAAAGTGTTTAAAATGTACTTCAGAGTATTTAAAATGCTAAGATTGGGAAGTTGGCAATAATCCAAGTTAAAGTAATAGTTATTGAATTAATAAGTACTTAATTATATTTATATATAATATTTATTAATTAAAACACTTATATCCACAGGGTAAACCAGACTTGAATACAACATTGCCAATTAGACAAACAGCATCTATTTTCAAGCAACCAGTAACCAAAGTCACAAATCATCCTAGTAATAAAGTGAAATCCGATCCACAGCGAATGAATGAACAGCCACGTCAGGTAAGGATCTACTTGGTTCTCCAGTTTTCTTTTTCAGAAAATTCTGGTATCTTTACCAGTCATAGTTCAACTTAACTCTGGCTAAAATGGAATATATTTGGAAAGAAAATTGTTTTATATCCTAGGCTATTATATGAATGCTGGAGAATAGCTCTAAGACAATATTTAGATAAAATGTTTTAAGAAAAAAGTTAATTTAAAAAAATAAAAAATTAATTTCATGGACTACCTTTTTATGCTTTTGTGTGAACGTACCTCAGACTTGGTTCTGCTCGTCTTAGCTTTTTTTTAAAGATTATCTTTCCAGGGAGAATATTTCCGAAGGGGAAGAAGCATGCAGTTTCTGTTGCTAAGTTTAAAAATATTTTCTATTATTCGAAAATGACTTTTTGTTCTCATTTCTTATTACACGAAAGCAGTCCCTCCCCTTTGGAAAAACAGAAGTAAATAAACTTTGTCAATAGGGTATATTGTCCTGTGACTTCCATTTTTGTATAAATGGCATTTATTTTTCTCTTTCTTTATTGCTTCAAGCTGTATTCCACCAGAATCTTTTCTCAGAAAATAAGTATTATCTGAAAGGCCTCCCTGCTGCTTAATAATGCCACACAGCCCGGGGAGGGAGACTTGGCAAAATGCTTGAACTCTCCAAGTAATAATCTTGCGCACTCACTCCCCGATTGCGGTAAAAAAAAGTTCAGGTGCTTGGTGAAATTTTAGTAGCAGTTGGGGTGAGGGAGTGGAGGGAGAAAGCTCGGTGCATTGTTTTCTCTCCTTTCTCTTCCTCCTCCCACTTAAGGATTAGAAACACTGGTTTACCTACGCCCATTGCCTTTGACTCTTGTATCCCCTTTTGGATGTCTCACTCCACCTTTCATTTGAATTTTGTTTTTCACTAGCCCCTCAAGTGTCTCATCCGCAGACTTCATAAAGGACTGGGCCAAAACTTTCAGACAGTTGCTCTAGAAGAAGCTACCTAAAGAAATGCAGTTCCCACATCCTCTGTAGTGTTTTTTCCTCTTCAGGTGAGCCAGGAAAACAGAAGATATTTGGAGCCACATTGGATCAGCATCTTGCTATAGATGTCTCAAGATTTGAAGTTCTAGACTTGCTTTACTGTTGGTCCCCAAGAGATTCAACAGGGGCCATGTAAGTGTATCACATCCAACATAAAGATGCGTACCTGCATGTGCCTTGAGGCTCCTGTCACCACTCAGGTTTCCGTGGGCCATTCAGCTTCCTGTGCCAGGCTTTCCCTTCTGTTTCACTACCCCACCGTTAGTCACCCAGCCGCCGGCAGTTTAGCATATTCATCCCAGCAGGGAAGCAACGCGGCCATTCTGAGCCTTGCCCACCTTGACAAAGCTGTTCCCTGGTTGTGTTCTTTCTTAGATACTGTCTAAAGTCTTGAACATCTTGTCCTTTGGCTTTTTGGTGATTTTAAAATTGTTTCTTTGTAAAGATTTTTTTTATTAATTGAAAATTCCACAAGTATGTAATTGGGTAAGACAGTTTGCTTCAAAAAGCCACAAAGATAAAGAAAGTGGAATAATGCGTAATGTTAGTTCCATATCGAAAATTTGAGTTGTCTCATTGAGAACAGATAGCATTTAGTAAATTTTAGCCCCCTTCGCCCTTGTCAAATCATTCTTAGTAGTCTCTGAACAAATATTTTGGTTAAGGACAAACCAAATAGCAAATTATGGTCATTTTAACAGGAATTTGTTTTCTGCACCTAAGTTCAGTCACAGATTTTAAAAACTGTACTTATTATAATTCACTGGGTGTTTATCTGGTTATAGAGGTATTGGCAACCTAGATGTTTGCAGCCGAAGTAACCAGATTAGTTGCTCCTTACTCTTTGGTACATTGAGGAGTTTTTAAGTTTTCTTTCTTTAATTAAGGTTTATAAGATTATTCTCAAGTGAAAAGATCTGTCAAAAAATCAAATTCACCCTCCAGCCCCCATACAAAAAACACTTATCATTTTTAACCCAGATGTTTTGAGGGTTTTATCTTCATTTTAGGCTTTCATAGACAGAAAGTGTTAAAGATTATTTAGGAGGTTACTTCTTCAAATACTTGGACTGTTTTTCACATTATCCTCTTGTCATTTGACAGTTTTTGCTGGATGATTTTGATTATACTGAGACATTAGTTCTCTCTCCCCCCTTCATCTTGAACATAAGAACTGAGGTCATATTTGACTGCTGTCCCCCTAGTAGGATTTCAAAATATAAGACTGTGCCTTGAGTAAAAGTAGGAAAATGGTAAAGAGGCAACTTTGGTGTTAATGTTTTCAAAATCATGATCTTGTCATCCGGTTTAGATTTGGGTCTTTTGGTAAAGGAAGATGCTGATTTTAATTATATTTTGACATTAATATGGCAAATAACTGCTAATGAGCTATTATTGTTGAAGAGATAGGCAAAAAAATACATAGGCAAAAATTCTTCCGGTTTCGCTACCTTTTGCATAGCTTCATCGAACTAGATTAGTAACATGAATTGCCGGATATTTCATTTGGAGGAGTTATTCTGATCATAGAGTAAATAAATTAGCCAGTGAGGTGTCTGTGTTTTGAGGTTCCTATACATGTAAGTGTTCTATTATCTTAGCTGTAAATATTTATTTATTTGGCTGTGCCAGGTCTTAGCCGTGGCATGAGGGATGTAGCTCCCTGACCAGGGACCACACCCGGGCCCCTTGCATTGGGAGCACAGAGTTAGCCACTGGACCACCAGGGGAGTCGCCACCTTAATTGTACCACATTTCTTTTAGGATATTTAAGCTAGTGGTTTTGTAATTCCTTTTGGAGTCTTGAATATTGAGACTTAGAATCAGGATTTGATTTTTGGATCTTTTACCTTGTATCAGTTTGAAATGTTTAGTCTACACGTGAAGCAGTCATAGAAATTAATAATTCCTGTTTTTTTATAACTCCTATGCCTGAGTCTATCTATATGGCAGTCTATTTTGAATTCTTTAAAATATATGAATTATGAATTTCTAATGTATTAACTCCTTGAAAATGCCTTAATTTTAAAAGTGCAAATTAGGGTACAACAATAGTGCATTAAACAGAACTCAGCAGTGATTTCTGCCTATAATTAATTATAAAGTAAAGATGACTTTTGTAAAACCTGGTTATGATAGTGTAAGTAGCTAGCCAGCTTTATATACACTATAAACATATCTAGCACATGCTTATCTTTTTATTAGATTAAAAATCTGGGGTGGGGATGGAGGGAACTCTACCAACTGTAAGATTATTATTCCAAACAGTAAGATCATTGAACTATCCTTATCTGGCCAGATATGTAAATCACCTCCTAAATTCTTTTTAATCCAATTGAATTGTGATTTTGCTGTTAAGGGTGTATTTCCTAGCATCCTTTCAGTGTGTGAAGATCTCACATATCTGTTTCCTTATTTCTTTAATGCTGTCATCTGTAACACTTGCAGTGTGTGAAGATCTCACATGTCTGTTTCTTTATTTCTTTAATGCTATCATCTTTAACACTTTCTGGTTTCTTGCTTTTTCTCTTTTTTCAATCCACCAATCAAAGAAATTTCATCTTTGAGCTTCATCTTTTACTTCTTCCTTTTAATTAAACTTGCTGGGCTTTAGGTTAGTTTCTGATAGTCTTTGAATCTGAATTACATTTCTTACAGAATATTAATTTATTTTTTTACCCAAAAGTAAATATTTAAATCACTGAAGAAGTGGGCTTAAATCTCCCATCTGATCCTAGATTTTTTTCTTTTTATTTTGTTAACTAATTCTTTGTTCAAAGGGTATGACACTTTCCTTTCCTCCCTTCCAGAAATGTCTTTTATTTAATGTTTTTTTCCCAGCTTTATTGAGGTATAGTTGATACGTGACATCATGTAAGTTTCAGGTGTACAGTAGGATGATTTGATATATGTATATGTTGCAAAGTGATAACCACAAAAAAAGTTAGTTAATACATCTATCTCCTGATACAATTACCATTTTTTTTGGTTGTGGTCCTGATAGTGAGAACATTTAAGATCTCTCTTGGCAACTTCCAGGTGTACAGTACAGTGTTGTTAGCCATAGTCACCAGACTGTACATTAGATCCCCCCGATTATTCATCTTCTAACTGGACGTTTGTACCCTCTGACCAGCATCTCCCCATTCTCTACCCTTCTTCAGCCCCTGGCAACCCACCATTCTTCTCTGTATTTCTATGAGTTTGAGTTTTTGAGATTCCACATATAAACGAGGTTACGCAGTTTGTGCTTTCTCCTTTTGCCTTATTTCATTTAGCATTTGATCTCAAGGTTCATCTACAATATCACAAACGGCAAGATTTCCTTCTTTTATGGATGATAGTATCTCAGCGTGTGTATATATACACACATTGTTCATTTGTCCATTGATGGACATTTAGTTTGTTTCCATATCTTGGTTACTGTGAATAAAGTTGCAGTGAATACAGGGGGTACAGTAGGTCTCTGAGATGTTGATTTCATTTCCTTTGGATACTTACCTGGAGGTGGGATTGCTGGATTGTATGGTGGTTCAGTGTTTGATTTCTTGAGGAATCTTCATGATGTTTTCCACCGTGGCTGCACCAGTTTACCTTCTCACCAGCACTGCCTGAGGGTTCCCTTTTCTCTTCATCCTTGTCAGCACTTAGAGCTCATCTTTCTGATAATAATCAAAAGGGACTGTTTTTAAATGTTAGAAGAAACTTTCTAGATGAAAGATAAATTTTAAAGCCATGTATTTTTTAAAGACATTCTATGTAAAAATTCATGAGATACTTTAGTATTCATTTATTTGGACCCTGAGGATTTCTTCAGTCTTGCCAAAAAGAAGTTCAGTGCTCTGCAGAATGTCTGCTCCTGCTTCATGGTCTTTTCCTTTCTGTTTCCTCTCTGAAAACGTTTAGTATGTGTGTGATTTAAAAACAAATTCACTGACCTGTGTTTGTAGGTCTTTTTTAATTCACTGAGCAGTTAGTAGGCGATAGAGGGAAATGTTTATCCTTTGCATGGAAAATGTTCTTGTCATGTTTTCCTCTCTTCTGCTCTATCCCTTAACTTTTCATTCTCTCTTTGTGTAAGTTGTGTATTAGCCTTCTTAGAATTTTCATACTTCTACTTTTGTATTTTCTCTCTTATTATGATTGTTGTTTTACTTTCCAGGATGTTTTTTGATTTTAACTTTTTATCATTTTGGTGATGTTATTTTTATTTCTAGCAGCAGGTTTGCACATAGAGTTTTGCTATTCTTATAGCTACAACCTCTACTCTTAGCTCTCTGAATCTATTAATTATAAGGATGTTTTTTGTTTGGTATTTGGTTGTTCTCTGCTCCCTGCATTGACTGTTCTCTTATTGTTGTTAATTTCAGTTTCTGTCTTTCTTGTTGACTGTTACGGATATTGCTTCAGTGAATATTCTAGTACGTGTTTTTGATATGGGGTTTACACCCAGAGTAGAGGTTTCGGGTCATAAGAGTATGCATACGTTCAGCTTTATTAAATGCTACCACCTAGTTTTCCAAAGTGGTTATACAGAGTTCCCCTTCTACCAGCAGTGTGCAGTCGCTTCAAATTCTTGTTAACACTTGATATGGTCAATCTTTAAATTTTGAACATTCTGATATGTGTTTAGGGATACTTTTAGTTTTTACTTGCGTTTCCTTGACATTTAATGATACTGTGCACTCTTTGTCTGTTGGCTGTATAGATATCCTTTCTTGTGAAGCGTCTACTCAAGTCTTTAATGCATTGTTGAGTTAACGGTGTCTTTCTTTTCTTCATTGACTTGTGGGAGTTCTTTGCATATTCTGAGTATCAGTGCTTTGTCAGATCTGTCACACATATCTTCTTCCAGTTTTTGGCTTAACCTTTTCCGCTTCCTGGTAGTGTTTTTTTTGGGAAGTGTAAGTTCATAATTTTAAGAGACTTGGGAGGTGGAATAGAGACTTGGGTGAGTGTGGCAGGTGGGGGCTTCTAAGGTGCTGGTGATATTCTGTTTCTTGATCTGTGTGGTAGTTGCATGAGTGTGTTTACTTTGTGAAACTTCAGGGAACTATAAACTTATTTTTTTTTTACATTTTTCTATATGTAATACTTCAAGTTATAAGAAGTAAAGGATATACTTCATCAGTCTCTTCCTTTTATTTCTGTGACATGTTTAAGAAATTTTTGCTTACTTAAGGTTATCAACATATCCCTCATACCATCTTCTGAAAGCTTTGTTTTACTTTTCCATTTGGGTCTTTAATCCATCTGGAATTGACTTTTGTATATGATACGCGGTGGACTGACTCCTCCTGAATGGCTATCCAGCTGACTTGGCACCATTTACTGAAAGACCGTTCTTTTCCCATTGTGCTGTGTTGTCACCTCTGTGATGTATGAAATGTATAAGTGAAAGTCTTGTGAAAATCTGTTTCTGGTCCATGCTGTTCCTTTGGTCTGTTTGTACATGTGAGTTTGTTTCTACACTCTGTTCTGTTTCATTAGCCTGTTTGTCTTGTTGAACTTGATGTCTAGTAGTGTAAGTTTTCTAGCTTTATTATTCTTCATTTGAGACTATCTTGGTTAGTCTTGGCTATTGTCATTTCCACGTGCATTTTAGACTCAGCTTATCTGCTGCTGCTGCTGCTAAGTCAATTCAGTCGTGGCCGACTCTGTGCGACCCCATAGATGGCAGCCCACCAGGCTCTGCCATCCCTGGGATTCTCCAGGCAAGAACACTGGAGTGGGTTGCCATTTCCTTCTCCAATGCATGAAGGTGAAAAGTGAAAGTGAAGTCACTCAGTCGTGTCTGACTCTTCGCAACCCCATGGACTGCAGCCTACCAGGCTCCTCCGTCCATGGGATTTTCTAGGCAAGAGTACTGGCGTGGGGGGCCATTGCCTTCTCCATCAGCTTGTCTGGTCTTCTTTAAAACCTGCCAGGATTTAAATCTATAGACCAATTTGGGGGCAAATTAGCATTTTTGCAATTTTAAGTCTTATAGTTAACTAACCTCATATGTCCCACCATTAACATTTTATAGTTTTCAGTCTAGAGATCTGTTACGTCTTTTATTTGTTGATATTTGTTGTTTTTTGATGCTATTCTGATTACATTAAAATGTTTTCTAGTTGTTTGTTGTTAATATGTAGAAATAAGCTGAATTTTATATACTGACTATGTGTTCAGTTATCTTCCTAAATTAACTTATTAAATAATCAGTGAGTCTCTCCAACCTTATTCATGAACAAGCAAGCATATCATCTACAAACAAGAGTTTTATTTCTTCCTTGCCAATCATTAAACATTTGTTTTTTTTTTTCCTTGTCTCTTTTCACTGGCTTCAAGTGCCAGTATAATTTTGAATAAAAGTGATAGCAGATATCCTCATTGGTTATTGTAATACCAGGGAATATTTTGAATGATTTTCCATTAAATATGATGCATGTTATAGGTTGTTTTTTTTTTGTAAATATCCTCAAATTAAGAAAATTCACTTTAGTTTACTAAGAATATTTTTCATGAATGTGTATTGAATTTTATCAAATTATTTTCTCTGTCTAGCTAAATGATAAAATGTCCTTTATTCTGTTAACATAGTGAATTACAGTGATTGGTTGATGTGAGAAATTACAGTGCTTGATTTTTTGATTGGAGAACATACCTTGAATTCCTGGATTAATAAGCTCAGTGTAGTCATGATGTGTTATCACTGTTTAGATTTACTGTTATTTTGTTTAGGATTTTTTGCTATTTATATTCACAAGAAAGATTGACTTGCATTTTTCCTTTCTCATAATTTTCTTCTGAAGCTTTAGTATCAAGGTTTTATTGGCCTTACAGAATAAGCTGGGAGGTGACCTCTCTGAATATTCTCTGGAAGAGTTTGTGTAAGGTTGTTACTTTTCTTTAAATGTTTGGAAAACATAATTGTGAAGTCATCTCAGCCTAATTTGTTGTTGTTTTTAAATGGGGAGGCTTGAAATTGTAGATTCAATATATTAATCAGTACGTGCATGAATATTCATAGTTTCTATTTCTTACAACAGTTTTGAGAATGTGTTTTTCTAGGAACTTGTGCATTCCATAATTTTCAAATTAACAGTATACGTTGTTCACCATTATTCAAAATATTCAAATAGTGTTATATTTTCTAGTAAGTTTTTCAGTTTTGTAATATCTGTTGTATTATCTTCTTTTCTCTGATGTTGGTAGTATCTAGATGAAAGGTGGAATGAATTATTAGGGGGAGCTTTCTTAACAAGTTTTGAACTCAGTTGATACATGCCTATTTCCCCATGGAAAGCCAAATTAACTTATTAAGGTAATATTTATTTTATAGAAGCTAGTTAGTTACACAATAGGTTAAGCTTCGTCTTATTTCCCACTTATTGCCTTAAAGTAATTTTCTAGTAATATTGAGACTTTTGTTTTTTCATTCTATATTTGCTGTTTCTTTACTCTTCATTGTCATTGGCAGTTTTCTGAGTCTCTTTATCTTTAGAGATTTTTTTTTTTTTGCATGAAACATGCAGTTGAATTTTTTTCTATCTGACCTGATGGTCTTTTCTTCTTTTATAGCTGAGTTGATCATTACATTTATTTATTTTATAGATATGTTTGGTCTTGATTCTATCGTTCTATTTATATACTGTTTTTTATACTTTATTGTCATTTTCTGGTGTCAGTATTTTTGTTTTCAGATCTGAGCTTTCCATTTAAATTCTTCTGATAATTTTGAGGATTGGTAACCTGATGTTAGTTCTAGTGGTTGCTCAATGTCATGCCTTAAATAATATGTATATACTTTTATTTCTTGATTTATTGACATTAAAAAGGAAATGGAATCTATTCATGCCCCACTATAAAATGAGGAATTAATTTATACTGCTGAAATTAGTTTCAAGAAAGCTCTTCTGAAGGGCATCTTTTCTGATAAACAGCTAATGATAGCTCCTTACCTATCAGGGACTGAAGTTCTTGCTGTTGAATGGGGTTTTGACATCATTAATTCTTTTATTCAACAGCATGTATTGTTGCTTCTCTTATGATGCTGTGTGTGTGAGAGTGCTCTGTCGTGCAGTTGTGTCCGACTCTTTGCAACCCCATGGGCTGTAGCCCACCAGACTCCTCTGTCCGTAGACTTTTCCAGGCAAGAATACTGGAGTGGATTACCGTTTCCTCCTCCAGGGGATAGGGATCAAATCTGTGACTCTTGCATCTCTGGCTTTGGCAGGCACATACAAACATATAATTCAGTCATGCATCCTGTCCTTATAAAACTTCTAATCTAAGAAGGAAAACAAACACTGAACAAATAATCGTAGCTATGTGGAAATGTGACACAGGAAAAATAAAGGAGCATACCTATGTCCTCATGTGGACTCTTATGTATTAATAAGAGTATTGTTACAACTTTTCCTGCGGGAGTGGCACATGGAAAGCTTAGGGGCCTTATGAGCCAGTGTTCTGATTCCACGGCCGTCTTAGCATAGTAGTCCCCTTTCAGGTATATTACCGCCCACTTTGTGTAAGTTGTGTTCATGACAGAGTTCAGATGGGCAGCTGCAGCGGACAGCTACTGCACCTCCATCCCCTTCAACTCCAGTTTTTCCTTTTGCTTCCTCCTTCCATCTTCTCTTAGCCCAAATTGTTAGCAAGAGATTGACTTAGCAAGAGATCTCACTATAGTTTGCATAGCCACATGAATCAAGCTTTTCCTTGATTTACGTAATAATTTTCTTGTCATTATCTAGCCTTTTCTTCCTAGGTCACTCCCCCAAAATAAGAGGGTAGCTCATGTTTGCCTTTTGATATTTGCAAGCCATAGTATTTAAGTTAAGCTGTTTTGCTGACCCAAACTAGATGACTTGGATATCATATGGGGTTGGTTTGAAATACAGCCGTTTATAAACTGGACAGCAGATTCCTTCTGGGCAGGAAGCATCATTTGTCTGTGCAGCTCTAACCCCATGTCTTGCATATTTAGCTTCTCATGAGTCACTGAATATAAAGTGAACATGTTTGGGGTTTTGCTTTAGTCCACAAATACATGACAAGATCCTTTGTTCTTTGATCAGATTTAGCAAGAGTCTTAGAAAAGTGAATAAGATACTCATTGAAATTATGAAATCCTAACATGAGAAAATACTCTGGGCAAGTCAATAAAATGCTTATGTTTTCAAAGAACTTCCTCACTTTTTATCAGTGTTTATCTTCTGAGGTATATAAGGCAGTTATTAGTATTTCTATTTTACTAGTGAAAATACATTCAAAGGGGATTAAGTGACTTCCTAAGACAGCACCTCCATGTAAGGTTGAGTCGGGACTGAAGCATTAAACTTGCACGGCAGGGTTTTTCCTGCTACCCTGATCCTGCTGCTGTTGAGTCGCTCAGTCATGTCTTTGTGACCCCATGGATGACCCCTCTGGCCATGGATTCTCCAGGCAAGAATACTAGAGTGGGTTGCCATTCCCTTCTCCAGGGGATTTTCCCGACCCAGAGATCGAACCTGCTTCTCCTGCATTGGCAGGTGGATTCTTTCCCATTGAGCCACCTGGGAAGCTCATACTTAGCCATAAATTCATCCCCCAAAATTTGAGTGTCTCGCATCATGCTCTTGACAGAGATGAAGACCGTGCAAGTTAAAATTCATGTAATGACTAGATTCTAAAGTTAACTTTTGTTTCCTCTTCTTTACGAAGTATTAACACTTCTGTCTTCAAGTACTTTAAAAGGTATATTACATCTTACACATTTTAAATATCTTCTTTCAGTAGAAAAAAATGCGTATAGTCCTATTTCTTTGACAGTTACTATCAGGGGTATTAATTTGTTGCTTAACGGTGATAGAAAATACAGAAACATACAGAAAACCATCATAAGATGCAAACTTCCATAGATATTCTGACAGCAGGTGATGGCAATAGGGAAGTAAGGCAGAAGAGGGTTGAATCAGGAATTGGATTTGTTAATTAGAAGGTTACTGTGACCTTGGGCAGGTCAGTTAACATAATATTAGTAGAATCCAGGTTAGAAGGAAGGGATGAAAGATGAGGAAATAAGAAAGTTTCTCCCTTAGTGGAAGGAAGAAGACAGGTGGTTTGAAGGAGATGTAATAAAATAAGGGCTTCCCAGGTGACTCCGTGGTAAAGAATCCACCTACCAATGTGGGAGACGTGGGTTCTACCCCTGGGTCAGGAAGATCTCCTGGAGAAGGACATGGCAACCCATTCCAGTGTTCTTGCCTGGAGAATCCCCTGGAGAGAGGAGCCTGGCGGGCTGCAGTCCCTGGGGTCGCAGAGAGCTGAACATGACTTAGTGAGTGAGCAACAACAATAAGGTGAATAAGGACACTTTCTCTGTTAGCCACGTTCCAGTGTATCCGCCCCGTCAGGGGAAGAAGCCCAAGGAGAGGAAGGAGTAACCTGGGACGTGTGAGAGAAGGATTTGGGCATAGCTATGGGCAGGATCAGAAGGAGGTAGGAGAGGATATGACCAGGCGTCAGGTGTAGAGAAGCCCTTAGAAAGACAGCAGGATCCAGGAGACAGAAGGGAAGTGACGGAAGGGTGAAGTGGTCCAGGGGTGATCTCAAGGGCAGAGCGGTTTGACTCGTTAGCAATTTTAGATGAATTTAGTTTCATTATTGAAATCTCTGAGTTTCTAAGTTTAATTTTTCCTAATGGAGATTATAATTTCAAATGGTAACAGTCATATTTAAGACAAGGTATGAAATGTATATGAAGATCACAGTTTTCATCTGGCTCAGTTTGGCAAGATGCTGTTTCCCTGGATTTTAATTGGGAATTGTCTGGGCCCTACAGATAGCTACGTACTAAGAATTTATGGACGTTAAAATGGTGAAAATCAGCTCATGGTTCTGTTCTGTTGTACCCATGCTTGAGCATCTGAAGTCATTCCAAATGGAGCTGTGTTGTTCTTAGTCATCAGTGATGTCTTTGCACACACGTGTGTTCTCTGATCCTGTGGTTGTAACAGGGAACTGCCTCTAGAATCTGTACACGCACATGCTTTTTACCTTACAGGTTGAGATATAAAATGTAATGTTTTGGTCGTTTGAAATTCCGCCTCTTCCAGTAGAAATGATCATTATAAATGGTTCTAGTGTCCCAGACCAGCCCATAAAAGGCCATTAAGTCTGAAGTGAAAGTTAAACTGTTAGTCTCTCAGCCAGGCCTGACTCTTTGCGACCCCAGGCTCCTCTGCCCATGGGATTTTCCATGCAAGAAGAGTGGAGTGGATAGCCATTCCCCTCTCCAGGGGATCATCCTGATCCAGGGATCAAACCTGCATTTCCTAAGTGTGTCTGAATTATTAAAAATAACTGCTGCTTATAGCCATCTTTTTACAGGAAGCGTGTTCAGTTTCAGCTCTTTGGGTAAGAAGTGTTTCCCCCGCTTCTGCTTTATCTTGCTCGCCCCCTGGCTGTCTGGCAGTGACAGAAGG
>SJYQ01003851.1:46868-145254 GCA_006410935.1 Redunca redunca
TCCTTCCTTATTGCGTAGATCGGCCAGAGCGACTTTCCGTTGTCTTGCTGCTTTTAAGGTAGTCACAGAATGAGATTACACCCCGGCATTTCCCTAAGTACCCTCCGCAGCACAGGGGTCTCCAGTCTCTGCTGGTCTCGCCTCCTTCCCACCCTGCTTGGTACTCACCACCCCTTCTGGCTTCACGGGCTCGTAGCCCGAGCACTCACTTCCTATGGCTCCGCGC
The DNA here is from genome assembly GCA_006410935.1 of Redunca redunca. Classification (NCBI taxonomy): domain Eukaryota; kingdom Metazoa; phylum Chordata; class Mammalia; order Artiodactyla; family Bovidae; genus Redunca; species Redunca redunca. Next base: position 47,095 of record SJYQ01003851.1, read on the forward strand.
CTGCCCAGGGGCTCTGCTGTCATCGTGAAACGATCATCACGGTTTCTGAACAAGACCCTTCTGATTCCATTTTTTATGGAGCCCTGCAACCTGTGTAGCTGCTCCTGCTTTATACGAGAGTTCTCCCCGCTAGCCTTGGGCCGAGAGGGAGGCAGACGGGCTTGCACGAGAAAAGGAAAGGGAAGGGCTTTATGATACTTAGAGTAGCAAGAAAGCAGCCCCGCTGCAACTCAGGGCGGGACGAGCAGATCGGAACAAAGGCCGTGCCTCTGTTTTCATCTGTGAGCATGTGCCTTTCAGAGCCGACTCTCTTTGCTCCGTTTGTATGTATTAATTTTAATGCATAGTAGGTGCTATGATGTGATCGGCAGTGTACTAGACGCCATGGGCAAAAACTAAGTAGTAAACTGCTGTTTGCTCTCTAGAGGTTATCTTCAAGTGTTGATAAAACCTTCTCATGTAGTGTCTGTAACCATTTGAGATTGCTTTTATTGTCCCATTCCCTAGGGCAGGAAGCCAGAACATACTGTGATGGTTGTCTGAGTTTATAAAGCTAGTGAGTGACATAGCATGGATTTGAATCAGGGTCAGTCTGACTCTGAAGGCCAATCCCAGTTCACTCAGCTTCTCAGAAGTTCAGCCTTCCTACCCTCCAGGCTGACTCTGAACTTGAGGTCCTGAGCATACATGGCAAGTCAGTTTCTTTTCATTGGTGAATTTTTAAAAAAAACACCACACAGTGCTTTTCAAATGAAATCTAATGGTGGATGAAAATGTATGTTTGATCTAGATGCTTTTCCATGTGTTTATGAGAAATCAATATTAGCATAAAAGTAACCATATGCAGTATTATAGTAAAAACTCAAGCCTTCCATTCTGTATGCTCCATACAGCGCTCCATCTCTCCTGTTTCATGAAATGTCTGCTGACACTCCATTGTTAGTGTGACTTCTCGGAAAGTGCTTTCTTGGAGTAGAAATCTCGCTCTTTAATTTCTAGCCACCAAAGAAAAAAAAAACGGGGTGTTCAGATGTCATTAATATTTGCAGTTAATTCCGAGAAAGCTAATTTGTAGAGGATGTATTTTATACCGATTCTTCAATTTCATCATGTGAGCTTCTCCCACGTCTCTTGAGATTGTCGTAAAAGTCTGTGCCAGCTTTAGCCTAAATACATCACACAGATGGACTTCTTAATTCTGTGTGAGGAAGAGCGTGGCGTTGGCATGGCTCGCCTACAATGCACAGTTAACACAGTATCACTCTGTAGGTAAATGGATTAAAAGCAGCCTGGTAATTTTCTCAGCAATTACTGGTCTTTCGTCTGCCTTTGATCTCATGACTAGAAGGGTCTCGGGCTTGGTAAACACAGAGCCACGCGTGTAAATACTCTCTAGAGCTTTCGCTTGTCGAGATGAGGACTGTCTAATCACTGACCTGGGTTTCAATTCCAGCTGCACCCCTGACTAGTCGTGCCCCTTTGATGAGTTACTGCCAGGGGGTACTGATAATGTCTTCTTCAAAACACTGTAGGAAAGACTAACCGAATCTGTGTGTGGAGCCCTGAGCACAGGGCCAGCCTGGAGGGAAGGGCTTGATGGGTAAGCGGGAGTCGTCCTCCGCCTCTCATTCTGCCAGGAGAATGTGCCTGGGCACAGACAGATCTTCGGGCGAGCCCTTTCTCTGCTTACCCCTAAACAGTTTGCCATACTCTTCAATATGATTTGACACATTGTCCTGCAGTGAAAAAGAGAAAAGCGAGTATCTTCCTCCAGTCCTCTGCGAGAAGAGAACAGCGTGATACGGTTTTTAATCATCTAGCATGCTGCATGCTGAGTCGCGTCAGTCGTGTCCGACTCTGTGCGACCCCGTGGACAGCAGCCAACCAGGCTCCTCTGTCCAAGGGATTCTCTAGGCAAGAGTACTGGAGTGGGTTGCCAATGCCTTCTCCGTCTAGCAGAATCGGGAATAACTTGGAGATCTCGGTGATTGGGGTACACAGCCTCACGTGTGCAGTGCCGTGCTCTCAGCACAGACCAGACCAGCCTTTCTCAGACCGAGATCCCCTGCGTCCCTCAAAGGTACCTAAGACGCTTGTAGAATAACATAAAACCAGCTCTCCAACCCCAGACCTACTGAACAGAATCTTTAGGGCTGAGGTCTCAGAACTTGTCTGTACAATAAGCCACCCTGGTTATTCTTATGTGTAAAAATCATCTAGAAATACCCACACTCTCTGTCTCACCTCCTTGCCTTTGCTTAAGCTGTTTCCTTGGCTTGGAGAAGTCTTTCCTCTTCTACAGAATGCTCAACACATTTTTTCAGAGCTGCCTCTTCCCAAAAGCCTTTCCAGATTCTCCCAAATTCAAGTTAATATTGTATCTTCATTATTGCGGTTAACACCGTCTCCCTTCTAGAGTTTTACTAGAAAACAGTTGCACCAAACATTAAGCAGCTAGTGGGCAGTGATTGCCGGCTATCCTAATAACCATCCCCAACAAAATGCTTTGTATCTAATGGGCACTAAAAGAACATCTGCTGAATTTGGATCGATTCTCTACTTACTTTTTCCTGGTAAACCATTCTGTTCTGACATCCTCCCAAGAGCACAGATTCCTTCAGAGTATGTATTATTAAGCTCAGGGTAGTGGAGGATGGTCTGAATAAACACGATCAGCCTTAGTTCCCAGCCCATCAGAACAGGGGTGGGTGGGTGTGTGGGGGTGTGTGTGTTGTGATGAGTAGTTTGAGATCCCTGTATCCTCCTCATTTTCATCTTGGATATCGCTTGTAAGGGATTTGTCCAACATGCAGCCATTAAGAAAAGAAAATGGTGTAGTTGTATTCTGGGTTGATTGTCCTTTCAGGAAACAGATTTGATCATTTACCGAAGCAGCAGCTTTCACGATGCACCATCACGCTTGTCCTCTGGGGTCCTTAGATAAAGTGCGTAGAGCAGTTTCCAGCGATGTTGGAGAGGTACCGCCTACAGTCATATGAGACTTCCCCTGGTGGCTCAGATGGTAAAGCATCTGTCTACAGTGTGGGAGCCCTGGGTTCGATCCTTGGGTCGGGAAGATTCCCTGGAGAAGGAAACGGCAACCCACTCCAGTACTCTTGCCTGGAAAATCCCGTGGATGGCGGAGCCTGGTACAGGCTGCTCTCCATGGGGTCGCAAAGAGTCGGGCACGACTGAGCGACTTCACTCACTCACAGTCACATGAGGAACAAAGGTGTGGAGATGGACTCTACTTTCTAGTAAGATGGTTTCTTCAAAGCTGGACTGCCCCTGTCAGTGACATTTTAGATACTTTTTTGGTTTTGTGTGACTGTTAATCCTATCCCATGCTTCTCCATCAGCTGGTTGGCTGGGTAGGGCGTTGCCCAGACCATTGGCCCTGGAAAGTACATGTGGGAGCTCTCCAGTTCTCTTGTCTACTGCAGGGTGATATCAGAGGAGGGCCTGATCAGTGGGGAGTAGGGAGGGATGTACTAACTCAGAGCGAGAGCACATTAAAGAGTTTCTCCAAGTATTAGATCACTGATCCCTAAATTACGTTGATTATTTGACCTCATACCAGGCAGCAAGGTGAAGCTGAGAAAATCATGGGATCTGGCCGGGGAAGTCAGGTTTTCATCGGCTCGGTTAGGATTTATGAAAGTAACAGCGTTCATGAAAGTGTGGTGGACGAGACAGCCGTCCTGGACGGAGGGCTCCTTTCAAATGTAGGCAGCCTCGTCTTCCATAGTTCTGTCTCGGTTTCTAATGTTAGTGCGATGGAGGAACCCCAGATGACCACGGTTAGTCGCCTAGTGATCCCGCGGAATACGTAAACAAGGAGATCTGAGAGCCTAATGTCAGGCAGAGCAAGACCCCCCTTTCCCTGAACCCCTCCAGGACATTCAGGGCTCTAAAGTGACCAATCAGGAAAGGTCACTGCATTTGGTGAGAGGAGCTGACTAACCTTTAGAGTAAATGTAATGGAAATCCATGGAATAGCGGGTAGGATAATAAAGTTGAAATGGGTCTGGGAGAACAGAGATAGTACAAACTGATCGTCTTTGACCAGTTTGCTTGGAAAAACAAAGAAAATGGTAATTATATCAGCTGGACAAAATTTGTATTTATGGGAAAAAAAGACAAAGTACAGTTGCAGCACCCCCAAGGAATCCCCTTGTGCTGACCCCTTGCAGTGGGATCTTCCCTCCACCCCTGACTCCTGGCAACCACCCTTACAGTTTTCTTCTTTTTCATACGAATTCATTCCTACAGTATGGAAAAGACTGGCTTCCTTCACTTGGCCTAATGCCTGCTTGATATAAGTTCTACACATATTTTAAAGTGCGAAGAACCCCTTCTTTCCAGAACAGAGCAAATAGGGACCTGAGAAGATGGGTGTGGAGAAGGTGGGTTAGGGGCCCACTGACACACGAATAGACGCGCAGCTCCCCTGGCTGAGCGCGGAGGCGCTGAATGCCTGGTGGGGAGGGCAGTGGCGACCTCGGCCGTTAAATGTTTTCTTTTCTCAGACTGACCTGCTCTGACCTTTTCCACTTCCCGGGGAGTAGGGGATGGAAGAAAGACAGACACACATATACACACTTACACATTCAGAAATACATGTGCCTCCATATTCATTTACAGAGAGGTCATCAACCAGTCAGGTTCAACTTCAGACTCTGTTGAGGGCTGTCTGATGATGTGTGATGACACCAGGACTTGTAATCTAGAGTTGTATACTTGTTTCTCAAGCCAAGATTTATTTTGCAAAGTATTTCATTCTAAATTTGTGTTTTCCTTCAAAATAATGGAAATTTAAACATTAAAAACTATAGAAGGTAAAAAATTCAACTTTTGATATCTAGAATTGGGATTTTTTAGTTGTAATTTATTAGTAATCATCTCTGTATGTAGTTTTCATAATGTTTTTGGTAGTGTTGATTTATTTTACAAACTAAGTTATATATATATAATTTTTAAATTATAATTTATATAATTATAAAATTATATAATATAAAACACTAATCTCATATTCACTGACTCTTCTCTCTTCACTTTTTCATTAGGAATTAACTGCATTTTAATTTTTGTTGGGTTTTTTTCCCCCTATAGTTGTGATATTCAAAGCATAGATGATTGTTATTTCCCCAGAAAAGCAGGCAGACTTTCTTGGGACATTTATCAGATTCATTAGCTATTACTTAGAAGAACTAAGTACTTCTCCCTTATGATGGTTAATGGTTAATGTATTCATGTCCTCATACATGTTGACTGCGTATTCTGCTGCTGATATAATTTATGTGGAGGTATATGGAGATGTTAGCATATACTAAAGGTCTTAAAAGGACAGCAAAGAAGTTACTCTCGGTGTTAGCCCTGTGGTTATTATATAATCTAAGCTATTACTGTTCTGCCATAAATAGAATTATTTTACTGTATCTTCTCATTTGTCCGGAAAGATGTTATTTGACGCTTGTCATGTATTCAGAAGTTAGAACATAAGCTTGGAAGCCCTCAGAGTGCTCAAAAATCTGTTACAAGTAAACAGTAAACCTTATGCCTACTGTGTGATAGGTGTTTGTATATATTGCTTTATTTAATCTCCATAATCACGTCCACAGAGGACATTGAACATCTGAGGTTATATAACTTGTCCAAGGTCATGTCTATAGCTGGGGTTTCAACTTGGGTGCATGTGTCCCTCAGGATCCTGATTCTGAGCCCGTTTATTCCCACATCAGTCATTCACACAAATATTTTTTCAATATTTGCTATATGACAGGCCCCCGGGTATCCAGGATTAAAGACAGATTTATCAAATCTCTACGGAATTCCTTTATCTGCTTTTTGGACTGCAGTAAATATGAAACAGAGTAGAAAAGAGATGAGGCTTGAGGACAGAGACACTCTCTATCTTACCTACTGTTGCATTCACAGGCCAAGCACAGCGCATCGTAGGAGCTTAGTAAACACATTCATACGGATGAGTGACATTAATGACAAGTAACACCCAACTGGGCTTCCCCAGTAAAGAGTTCATCTGCCAATTCAGGAGACATAAGAGACACAAGTTTTATCCCTGGGTTGGGAAGATTCCCTAGAGAAGGGCATGGCAGGTAACCCTCTCCATTATTCTTGCCTAGAGAGACCCATGGACAGAGGAGCCTGGCAAGCTACAGTCCATAGGGTTGCAAAGCGAAGGACACAGCTGAAGCAATTTAGCAAGCACGCACAGAGTTGCCGACTAGGAGAGAGAATTAAGTGTAGAAAGGATTTAAAATCAAGCAGCAGAACTGTCCTGGACTGTTCAGTGTATGAATAAGCAGTTGCATATCTCGCTAGACCCATGGGGGTAGGAAGAGTCTTCAGCGTGCTCACTGATGCCAGAATGATGCCCTGGGGCCACCTAGTGACTGAGGAGACCCAGGCTCTGTACCACGGAAGGAGAGGCCCTCATGAATGTGGCATCCTGTTTAAAAAGCAGGGAAGTATGCAAAACATTTTAGAAAAGTTTCCTTAAAAAATGGCATTTGTTCCCCTTAAAGTAGGCCAAAGGGCTAAACTTCTGTGTCTTAGAAAAATCACATAGGTGGAGAAATTCTTTCCCTAATGCTCTTGGGTAAGGAGGTATTACATAACACAGTTTTTCCTTTTCCTGATATATTGTAACATTAAATTTTCATGCCAGATGAAACTTTGAAGAACTCAAGTTAATACTCTCTGGAAGATACCTTATGTCTTCCAAAGGACTGTTATCTACCTAGGACTGTATCTCTTGCATAGCACATAACAATCTATCAGATGTAACAAGTGAATAGTCTGCCTAGAATGACAAAGCAAAGTTTTTTGAGTCATATAACTTGAAAGAATTATGATGTGTTGAAGTCATGTTTGAAGTATCATTTAGCTTTTTGTAAGGGAAAAAAAATGGGGACTTAGGGAACTACTGATATGATTTCACTTTCATTATTCAGCAGCATCGATGCGCTACTTTCTTGTCCCGAGAATGTATCTATTAACAGTGATGTTTTGCCTTACAGCTTTTCTGGGAGAAGAGGCTACAAGGACTTAGTGCATCAGATGTAACAGAACAAATTATAAAAACCATGGAACTCCCTAAAGGTCTTCAAGGTATTCTCCGAGTTGAGTTGAGCAGCCCCCGCTGTGTGCCAGGCTCTGTGTCCGAGGCAGTGGAGGCAGATGTGATGAGGCTGACAGGCCTTTGCTGTGGGGACTGTTTGCCTCGCTGGGCGATGCTCCCCTTGGGTTTTAGTAAACCCAGAGGCAGTGTGCCTGAAACGCTTTGTAGGTTGCAGAACGCTTCTGGGCGGTGTCTTACCTAAGTTTTTTTTTCTGCGTGTACCTTTTGGCTTGAGGTTAATTAGGCTCGTCGTGTAAATTAATCCATGTTACGTGTTTAGACCCAAATGCAGCCTAAGTGGCAGACCGTCCCCAGCTTCCTGCTCGAAGCCGCATCGGGCCCCAGCACTTGCTTTTTTCTCCCTTCCCCTTATCAAAAGAACAGCCAGCGTCTCTAATCCTGTCTCTCCCTCCGTGACCTGCTGCTGCAAGCCTCAGATGCCCCTGGGTCCGGAAACAGGAGCGAGCGGGGTCCGGGGCGGAGAACTCAGCTGCTGGCGCCTCGGGGTGCTACATGTTCACTCCAAGCTCTAGAGGAGCATTAGTTTTCGAGTGCTACAACTTTGACTTCCAAATCTTGATACATTGCGGGTTGCTCAAAAATCTTCATAATTCATGGTTAGCGTAGTGTCTCATCCCTCTGTGCTCTTGGAAATTATTGCTTTAACTGGTCTAATAAGTTTAGGACTGTAAGCAGTGCACTTAAATGTAGCCATGGTTCCAGTCTCCTAATGTGCAGTCAGGGTGTGCAGTTATTAATCCTATTCATGTGGATATTTTGTTAGTTGAAAAGCTGTTAAAGGTGTAGGTACAGCCTACTTCATTGGCTTTTCCTTTGAAATCCCTGCACAAGAAAGAAGTGTTGAGACATGGCAAGCTACGGGGGAAACGATTCCAGGACCCTAGGGACACATTAATAGGGATATTTGAATGTAAGATGACTTTAGAAGGGACTTAGATCATTAAGAATGATTGACCTTGCATGAGGAAATGTAGCCAACTTTAAGAAGTTTAATACCTTGGAAATGCATTTTTAAATTCTGTTAAAGTTTTATTAAAATACTCAAGTATTGGGTTACTATGTCCTTTATGTTAATTCTTTATTGTTGATAACTAAGTAAACGTGCTGTTACCTTTTGCTGCTTTGGCTTGTGTCAGTTTTAAGTAGCTGATCTCAGATGAATATAAAGATAATCAGTTGCTTTAGGCTCCACAAGGTTTGCTCAGCACAGCTAGAAACGTCCTGGAACTGATGCGTGTTTCTGATTGCAGGAGTTGGTCCGGGTAGTAACGATGAGACCCTTTTATCTGCTGTCGCCAGTGCTTTGCACACAAGCTCTGCACCCATCACAGGGCAAGTCTCTGCTGCTGTGGAAAAGAACCCCGCTGTCTGGCTGAACACATCTCAACCCCTCTGCAAGGCTTTCATTGTCACAGATGAAGACATTAGGTGAGAGCAGAACGTGACTTCAAAAAACTTGTCTTTTACACTTGATGCTTTGTTTATTGCTTGTTAGGTTCAGTGACACGTCCTAGTGAGTGATGAACCTTCTTGACAAAGCTGGTGTAAAACAGATGCTATAGGATGTTTAAAACAAACGCATGCTTGAAAAAGGTAGCGTTGTATAAGGTGTATCATCCTGATTATCCCCGAAGGACGGAGCAGTCATACTCTCTCCATGTGACTTTTGCAGTGTCTCATGCGATCTGGGGTTCTGCCTTTCTGCTCTGAAGAGTCCGTGCATTCAGTTACGCCTGTTCTGATTGCTCTCTGCAGAAGCAGATCATTGCTGTGCTGCTTTGAGTTCAGCTGTGTTTTCAGAATTCAGTTTACTTACCTTGATTTTATTGATCTCACATAAACTCAATTTAGAGATTTGTTTATCTCTACTTAACTTTGTTTCAAGTAAAGGTCTAAGGTGGCTCTGAAGAGACACGCGCGCACACACACACACACACACACACACACACAGTGAGATACACATTACATACATCGAGTGAAGCCAGATGAGAAGCAAACGAGAAGAAAGACAAAGCAAGAGGTAAAGCTATTTATGTAAAACAGAGCCGAGAATGAGAAGCAGACACAGCTGCATCCATTAACATCTTTACTCTTTCTATGGCTGGGCCACGAGTTAGGTTTATAGCAGCAGATTATGAAGGGAAACCGTATCTCTCAGATGATGCCAAGGAGTATAAGCAAGCCACTGCTCAGGAGAAACAAAACTATTCCAGATACTAAAACCACAAAGAAACTCTTACATGGGATTTACGGATTTCAGTATTATTCTCTAGAATGATTGTATTGTGGTGGTGGTTTAGTCGCTAAGTCGTGTCCAACTCTTGTGACCCCATGGGCTGTAGCTGGCCAGGCTCCTCTGTCCATGGGATTCTCCAGGCAAGAACACTGGAGTGGGTTACCACGTCCTTCTCCAGGGGACCATCCCAACCCCGGGGTCAAACCCGCGTGCCCTGCATTGCGGGCTGTCTCCTGCACTGTGGGCGGATCTCTGCCCCGGAGCCACCAGGGAAGCCCAGGATGACTGTGTGCGATACTGTATCGCCTTTAAGAATAGGACAGGATGCACACTTCATTATTTCTGTCCTCTGAATGTAAACCCGAAAGCTTTCTATTCCTAGACCAAGCCAGCAGATGACACTTTTGAATTAAAAAAGATATGTATTATATTTGTGTTTTTGTTTTTTTTCTAATTCCATGAAAGTTGGTATGAGACTTGTTAAATGCCTGCATCTAGCCAGGTTTATAATTGGAAAGCCTTTCCTGGATTTTAAAGTAGTTCCTTTTGCAAAGATGTAGAGCGGTTCACAGTTGCATTCGGATGCCTTGATGATGTAGAATTTATGATCAGTGTTGTTATTCTTTTTTTGTTTTTCTTTTTTAAGTGTGAAATCAAGGAAAGGAATCAGCTTGCTCTTTGGACTGTTCCTACCCTTGAGGAGGGAAATTACTCAGGAGGCTAGCTCCCCTCTGTCCTGGCATGAGTACCCAGCTCATCAGCCCGGGTCCTGCTAGGTCCCTGTGGGTGTTGACTGAGGTCCCCTGATGACAGGGGCCCGTGGGGACATCTTGGGGCTGCTTGCCACATCCGGCAGAGGCTTTTCTCAGTTTTCGTAAGTGTGGGAAGCCTCACTCAAGACAGAAGAGACGCGGTGGCCAGTGTCAGAGTTTCAGGTACACTTCTCCAGCCAAGCCGGACCTGGATGCCTTTCTTTTAGGGTAAACTCATCTGACGGATTGTCCATTTGATCGCATCATCATAACAGAAATCACTGAGCCGAACATTCTTCTCCAGTTAGTACACATTCAAAATAGACGGCCGCAGATGGAGTCATCACCTTTTCTCCAGTGTGTCTCCAGTGATGTGTTTGTGTTAAAACTTCAACTAAGGATCTCAACATTGAGCACATGTTTCTTTTTCAGCCAGCTTGATAACTATTTTCCTTCACGGGCGTATTTGTTTTCTGATAGCCAGTGATAAGTTCTCACAAACCTCGCTGTTTAAAGCAGTAGCTGTTCATAGCTCTCAGTTCTGTGGGTCAGAAGTCCTGGCGGGCATGACTAGACTCCCTGCCCTGGGTCTTACACAGCTGAAATCTGAGTGTCTGTGGAGCTGCGTGGCCTTCTGGAGCCTGGGCTGCTCCTAAGCTTGGTGCAGAGTTCGTCTCTTTCTAGTAGGGAGGAAGTCCCTCTTCCCTTGCTGGCTGTGGGATCGGGCTGGTCTCAGTCGCTGTTTGAAGCTGCCAGCAGCTCCTTGCCCTGTGGCTCCCTTCACATTCCCTCTCCTGCTGCTTTCTAGAAGGGCCCAGCCCCTTTTAAAGCCTCTTCTTTCTTATTAGGCCCTCTACGATAACCTCTTTCGATTAACTCAGGGTCAGCTATTAGTATAACCTGATCATAGAAGGACATCCCATCACATGTCCCTAAGTCCTTCCTGCCCTTAAGGGGAGAGAATTCTGCCTGGGATGTGACCAGGGGCCCGGGAGGACATCCTGGGGCTGTGTTAGAATGCCGCTCGCCACATCCGGCAGAGGCTTTACTTTCGGTTTTCATAAGTGTGGGAAGCGGCGCTCAGGAGAGCAGAGGGGCGGTGGCCAGCGTCAGAGTTTCAGGTACGCTTCTCCAGCCAGAAGCGCTGTCCCCTCATTTCCTTCATCCTCCTGATGGGGCGGCGCTAGGGGAGCGGTGCAGACAGTTAGGAGCAGGAGAGACTCCCATGACCGACAGCGCCATTTATCATGAGCCTGGAGTTACTGAGCCAGACCTAAGACTGACTGTAAGAAATAAACATCCTGTTTTTCATGACTCTGCTCCGCTGTGTGAAAATCTGTTCAACTCCAGGGACTTCCCTGGCGATGCAGTGGTTATGTCTTCACCTTTCAACGCAAAGAGTGCGGGTTTGATCTCTGGTCCAAGAGCTGAGATCCCACATGCCTCAGGGCCAAAACATAGGACAGAAACAGTATTGTAACACTCGCAATAAAGACTTTAAAAATGAAAGTGGTAGATGCTCAGTTGTGTCCAACTCTTTGCGACCCCATGGACTGTAACTGGTCAGGCTCCTCTGTCCATGTAATTTTCCAGGTAAGAATCCTGGAGTGGGTACCTATTCCTTTCTCCAGGGCATCTTCCCAACCCAGGGATCGAATGTGAGTCTCTTGCATTGCAGGCAGATTCTTTACTGTCTGAGGTACCAGGGATCAAAACATCTCTAAAAAAGAAAAAAAAAATCCGTTCAACTCTAGTTTCTGTGAACATGATCGAGGCTACGGAGCTTGACTCAGTGACTGCTCCCCTCTTTTCAAAATTCATTTAAAGGTGGAAGTCTAAACCTTTTATCTCTTTGTGCTGTTTTTATAGTTTGGTAAAGATGACATCTAAAGTTTTTGTGGTTACACAACACATGTTAATTTCACTTACCTTGGACATAGACTGATGAGATGAAGACAAGTGGGGACTAGACTGCAGCAAACGTGACTTCACGGCTGGTGGAGGGCCCAAGGGGCGAATGCCAGGGTGTCTTAGTGGAGCCTTCTGGAACATCGCCCCTCTGCCCTTCTGCTTGCCCCAGTTTGGGGCAGTGCCATGATTTGTCTCCTCAACGATGGATGGAGAAACTGGTGCTTCTTTTTTCAGCAGAGCCCTCAGGATCCCTCGCTGCGTCTCTTCCTCGTCCCGGGGCTGCTCCCCCTCCAGTCTGTATCCATCCCACCGCCTTTCCTGCAGCCTCTGGAGGCGACTCGTCCTGTTTCTAGTCAAGGCTCACCTGGGCCTCCCACCTGGGCCTGTGCCTCTGTTCCTTTCTTGCTGCTTTTCTAAGCCTTTTACTTCCACGCTTGTCCCTTCTCTCCTGTTTCTTCAACCGTTGCCTCCCCGCTGGGTTCTGGAGGCGAATTTCTGTTTGCCGTCTGGGTTTGCTGGAACTGTTTTAGGAATCTCTCTCTCGCCCTGTCAGGGAGCTGTTCTCCATTTTTTTTTCTGCCTTTTAGGATGAAATGTGGTATCAGTGGTGCGCTCCATTTTTCATGTCATGGTTCTGCCTCTCTTGTGTGACTTGGTGTTTTTAACTCTCACTTTGGAGGTTCCTTGAGAGTCCCCAGAACCCAGAGGACCTGGCGGTTCTTCACTTACTCGGCTCAGCTCAGCTCAAGGGTCCTCCTCTGCCCTCCGTGCGCAAGGTCGTGTACTCTTGGCTCTGTCGTGACGGCCTGCGGTCAGCAGGCTGCGGACCCAGGGGAGAGCTCCGACTAACCTCCCCGACGCCGCCAGAGGCGGCGGCTGAACCGGCCCATCTCACCTCCACCTCCTCCATCCTTCTCGGTGTTTCACCCAGCACATCACTTTTCCTTCCTATTTTCCGATATCACTTCCCACTTTTATTTCACATCCCTTATGGGAATAACCCTGAACCTTCACATACTTGAAGTTTTTGAAGTTGAAGAGAAGGTCCCTGAAATAAACCTCCTCCTGCCAGAATTCTCTGTGAGATGAGGGTTTCCCTGCCTGTCCAAATGTCCCCCTTTTTGGGCAAAGCTCATCTCCCACGAGACCGGGTTTTTGTGAGGATTAGAGGTCACTTTTGCAAAGTCTAAGGAGAAGGAAGTGTCTGTTTCTGAGGAATTTTCCTGACTTTGGAGTAAAGATAAACCACGTCGTCGGCAGCATCGTTGTTCCAACACTGGCCAAATTGTTGGTGTCTTTTTACTCTGTTTTTACAAAGGAAACAGGAAGAGCGAGTACAGCAAGTACGTAAGAAATTGGAAGAGGCGCTGATGGCAGACATCTTGTCACGAGCTGCTGACGCGGAGGCCATGGACCTCGAGATGGACAGTGGAGATGACGCCTAAGACTAGCATCAGGTACAGCAACGCCGGGACGCGCGGAAACTCGGGCTTTTATTCCCTTGCTCCTGCCCTTGCAGCCAGCTTCAGCGGCACCTGCAAAGCCTTCTCCACTGCGTATCCCGTGCACGTGCTGCTGTTGGGCCCCCTTTGTATTTAAGGACCATAGCAGAGCGCGTCCTTTTCTTCTCTTGATGTGAAAATGCTCACACCCCTGCGGCTGCTTGCGAGGGATCTGGGCTCCAAGGTGTCACTGGAGCGAAGCAGAGGAGGAAGGAAAGGACTCTGCCAGGGAGAGAGGCGTTGCAGGAGACAAGGCAGCCGTCGCCTCCGCCACGGTCGCTTTCTGGGGTAAAGGGGTCTGTTGTCACCTACATAAAAGTATGGTCACAGAGTAGGCAAAAACCCCTCCCTTTCCCCTCCTTTTCTGATCTCTCTAGCACAGACTTGATGCAGGGAGACCAAGTTAGGAGTCTGCTGCAGCTTAGCAAGAGGTGACGGTGGCTTCATGAGGGTCTTGGTGTCGGGGATGCAGAGAGAAATGGAAAAGCCAATCTGAGATGTATTTGGAGGTAGAATCGACTTGACTGGGCGACTGACTGATAGGAGGGTGGGAGAGTAGGACGGATGACTGAGCCCAGGTTTTATACGGGAGCCCGCTGGGTGGGTGGGAAGGGGTCTTGTTTGGTACAGGGGCAGACAGGAGGTGTCACATGCTGGGAGGAGGAGTTCATCCTTCACTCAGCCTTTCCTTCCCACCAGTGCTTTTGTCTTAATTCCGAGTGGCTTTTGCCACAGTGGCACAGAAATCAGGTAATAATTACAACTTTTTACATTAACATGGTCAGCGGCAGCAGCGACCTCTGGCCGCACAGTCTCCTGACCGTGTAGAACCATTTAAATCCAGTTTGGTGCTATTTTAAGTAGCTTTCTTTTGGTTTCCATATCAAGGACAGGAAGGTGCCATGTTGACGCTGAATCTTGTCTGCCGTTCCAACACGGGTGTGTTTTCTGGACTGTGATGAGCACACTTCATATGTGTAAAGTCTCTCAGGGGGTCTGAAAGTGTATTTTTTTGGTCCAAAGACTTCAGTGCAGTGCGGAAATCTGAGAACTGATTCTAAGAAAGCCCTCTTCTTCAGAGCTTTTAATTGTTTTCCAGACTTTTCCGCTAAAACAATGTAGGAAAAATCAAGGGTCGTGTCATTGAGGTTTTACTAGACCTTTTCCTACTTTGCAGATTACTTTGCAGGTTGACGTCAAGGCAGCCCCCTGGTTCATGTAAGCGACCTTGTGTTGTAGGGACTAGGTACTTGGCTCACGTAAAGGCCAGCATTGCTCATTGCCTGGCACAAAGGTGGTTAACGTGGAAAACAAACTAATTAACGTTGAGTGATTAAAGTGTTAATATATATTTAAAGAGTAGCCAACACTTCAGCATGTTGGGTAGGGAGAAATTGGTATTATATATATCGTATTCTAAACTTGAGAATGGCATTATTAGACCAGGCCATTAGACTTTTGGGTTATAGAACATTTAGAAGTACATCTTAATTATGAAAACTGAATTTACCTAAATCACTAATTTATCCCCATGTACACCTACAGTGTTTAATAAACCGGAGCATGGCCACATGACTTAATTAGGGGTTCATAATTAACTGTGGAATAGGTAGGACTTAGCTTGACTAAAGGCGGGGCATGGCCAAGTTCAAATGCCTGGTAACATGCAGGACTCTGTACCACGCAGTTCTGTTTAGGTATGTTCATTGCATTATGACAGGCCTGGTCTTTCTAATGGTCCTTCTTAGCAGGATGGACCTTTATTTGTTTTATACCCACATGCAAAGTCCATGGGTCGCAAGAGTTGGACACAGCTTGCGACTACACCACCACTACCACACACGCACACACACATGCACGCACACATGCACACGCACACATGCACGGACATGCACACGCACACATGCACAGACATGCACACACACGCACACACATGCGTGCACACACAACATGCACACGCACACATGCACACTCATGCCCACACACTCATGCGTGCGCACACATGCACACGCACACACACGCAACCCCCCTCAATAACAGGTTGAGGTTTGGTGTGTTACTTAAGATTTTACACTCAAGAAGAGGGCCCAGGTTGCTGAACATTTTAGGAGTGATTGCAAGAAGGTAACTATAAAAACAAAAAGTGTTAAGATTTAAAGCTACAATTGAGATGAGTATCAAATACATAAATAATTGAATTGGCAATTGTACAATATAATTCATCCAAGTTAAGCAGTAATAAGACTTCACTGTGTTTCTATCTATAAATTCTCTGAAGTAAAATAAATTATGGTGAAATAAATCATTGTTAGTAGAAATCTTCCTAAATTTTCTCAACATGTTTGGATTTGGCTATATCTGTGATTTTTTTTTTTTCATTTGTATGCCCTGTGACTTCCCATTTTATGCTGATTTACTTAATGATAGGAAATATTTTCATAAGCATACAAAGGGGTCCATATGATTTCTTTGAAAATGAAATGAAGATTCTTTCAGAATTAAAAAAGTTAAAACAATGGGGGAGCTGTTGAGTCCTTTTTATGTACAAAGTACTGTAACTAAATGCTATCAAGGCTTTAAAAATCCTATTCTAGATGAAATTTGGTCTCTCACTGCTTTCCAAGCTTTGCTGACCTCACCTGAGAAATCATTGAATTACTTAAGTCTGTTTGTTTTCTTGCAGGTAACTTTCGACCGACTTTCCCCGAGAGCAAACTCCTAGAATTGACCAAAAACGTTTCCACTGGGTTTTGCCTGTAAGAAAAAAATGTACCTGAGCACATAGAGCTTTTTAATAGCACTAACCAATGCCTTTTTAGATGTATTTTTGATGTATATATCTATTATTCAAAAATGATGTTTATTTTGAGTCCCAGGACTTAAAATTAGTCTTTTTGTAATATCAAGCAGGACCCTTAAAATGAAGCTGAGCTTTTGATGCCAGGTGCAATCTGCTGGAAATGTAGCACTTCCATGAAATACTTGTTCCCCCCCCAATTTTCATATGAACAGATCAGGAGTACCAAATAAATTTCCCAATGAGCGCTTATGGTGGCTTCACTGTATATAAACAGATTTTTATACTTTATGGAAAGAGGACACCTGTACATTCTTCCATCATCACTGTAAAGACAAATAAATGATTATATTCACAGACTGATTGGAATTCTTTCTGTTAAGGAGCACACACCATGCATAGTCCCTTCTTAGGATTTCTGATTCACATTCAGCCGTCTTCCCTGGGCCTTAGGTATGAAATGAAGGTGGTGGGAAATAGTTCATACATTTGCAACATGCCTCTGGGTATCATGAGAATTGTACTCAGAATTCTAAATTGTCATGTAGTATGGGTAATTTTTATTTTCCCTTGCCTGTAACGAGTACTTTTGTTACTTCTACAATAATAAGGCGTTTTCTTCCCTCGGGCATGAGAGGTACGCATGTGCCCCTCAGATGTTACTGGAGGTCCGTGACTGCTTCTTGAGAACATTTTGTATTTTCGAGTGTCGACTGGCTTACAGAGTTAACAGGTGCAGGTGAGACCCTTTGCCACAGAGAGAGGCAGCATTCTGGGCAGACTCGCTAAATGAACCAGAGTGTAACGCTTTTTTAGTTACTACCCAGCCTCTAAGGTCTTGACATTTTTTTTTCCTGTTGAAACTCACAAGCATTAACTTCATTACTTCTTAAATTCCTTGATATCTAATTGCTCAAACTGGCACAGCATTAAGAAATGAGTTTTGAAAAGCAAAACAAGGTAATCTGATGCCAAGAAATGGAACTAAGCAAATTTAAGTACATTTTGAGAAAAAAAGAGCAAAAATAATATCTTTCTATAGGAAGGGCTTATGCACTTCTTAACTCTGAGTTCTTTTAAAATTAGATGCAAAATGATGTGATCAAGGATGTGACCAATTCCCTATAAATATCACCTGTGTGTGTGTGTGTGTATATATATATATATGTATTTTTTTTTTTTTTAAATTAGTATTTCCAGCACCCTTCCAGTTCCTGAGGAAAGAAAAAATAGTGAAAGCAATGTGACTGGCTAGGTTTGAACTGCTGTTTCTCTGGACTTATGCCAAACTGCATAGACGATACCTTCTTGGAATTCCTGATTCACATTCAATTTTGATCCTTGGGCCCGAGGCCACCAATTTCCTCAGAGTAATTCTGCTGGCAAATAAGCAAAGATGCTTGTAGACTCTGAGAAGACAAGTGGCAGCGGCTCCCTGCCCTAGGCCCTTCTGACTGTCCCCAGCTGGGGTGACAGTAGGAAGTTAGTATTGATTCTTTTTAAAAGCTATCATGACTAGCTAGACTGAATGCCCGAAGGCTTTTCTTAGACTCCTCTAAGTCCACGAGTCTTCATTTGTCATTAAGCTTGGGGTAACTTCACCTTGGCCATCACGCATTCATTTCACAAAGCAGCCCAACCAAGACATAGATGCTTTTATAAGCAACTTTTGTATTCAAAGGAAAACCACAATGTACCCACAAACAAAATTTTGATTTTTGTTATTCTGTGTGTTGCTCAGGTAGAGAACAAGGTTCGAAAGCCATTATATGGCGTCCAGCTGAGAACCATAAGTCCAGGTGTTTGCAGTGCGCCACAGGACATGTCCGAAAGCACATTCATCATCTTATCCCCCCAGCCTTCCACCATCTTGCATTCCCTAACTCGGGATGGCAGATCATCTGATCCTGCTGCCTGCGGCAGACGCCCAGGAGTGATCCCAGAGGCCACTCTTGTCCTTGCCGCCAACATCCCATCAGTCCTGTTAGCATTACTAACCACCTTTCTCACATCTGTTTATCAGTAAATAGATAAACATGTCAAACCGCGTGTCTTCCCCATTCCCACAACCGCCGCCTTCCTGCAGCCTCCTCTCCTCCGCACTCGGCACCTTCTGCTTTTCACCTGTCCCCTTGCCCTCCATCCGTCCTTTTCCTCCTCCATGGAGGCGTCAGTAATGGTCCTGGGAGCATCTGTGATCTCACCGTTTCCCTGCTCAGAATTCCACCCTTGTCTTGTGTGGACGGTTTAGAATCCCGCTTAGCACTGTGAAATGGAGAGCACCTGTGTTTGAACCCTACTTTTGCCATTTGTGTGACTTGTCAGGTTTACCCATTGTCTTTGAGCCTGCTCCTCCTCAGTGAAATAGTAATAATACCTACCTCATAGTCGGCGTGAGGACTAAACGAGATGCTGTTGGTCACGTGTTGGCACAGTTCCTGGCGTGTCGTGACGGCCTCTGCGGGTGTCACTATGTCACTTCCAGGAGTCGTTTGCTGACACCCTAACTACCCTCCACTTTATAAACACCCCAATACTCTTTATTTTCTGCCTTGGCACTCTGTTCATTTCCTTTGTAGAAATCTTCTAAACCTGTATTTTACTTATTTGTTGACTTTTTTTTCTGTCTGTCTTAGAATGTAAGCTCTTTGAGAGCCAGGATGTGTCTCCCTTGTTCCCTGTTAAAATCCCAGCGCTTAGCCTAGTGCCTGGCACATAGTAAGCACTCCATATGGGTGCATTGAATAGACGGACGAATGATGGAAAGGCTCTTCAGGATCTGACAGCTGCCTGTCTAGCTCATCCTGCCACTGTCCCCGCCGCACCTTCAGCTCAAGGAAAACCACATCACCTGCTCCTTCGAAGTGCTGCTCGGGCCTCTGTGTCTCTGCCCCTGTCGTCCCCTCTGCCTGCCTGCACGGCCAGTTCTCGAGCACTGGTCCCGTCGCAGCTCAGTGTCTACCTCCTCTGTGAAGCTGTCCTTCATCCCCTCCAGGCAGACGTGCTTTTCCTCTCTTCCAGATTCCTCCTGCACTTTGTAAATACCTCCACGGAAGCACTTTACTGTATTGTAAATTTGTTTGCATGTCTGTTTCTACTTTTAGACTGTAAGCACCGTGAAAGCAGAGACTGCATCTTGCCATGCTTGTGTCCCCAGAGCCCAGCTCAGTGTCTGGCACAGAACAGTGTGTCAGTAAATACTTGTTGAATGAATCTGTGAACACCCGAGTCTTGCAGTTGGAAAAGTCCTGCAAGACGTCTGTGTTACCATGGGAAGGAATGCCCCTGCTGGCTTCCGGAGTAGTTTGTTTTTTTTTTTTTTTTGTCCTAGAGAGGAGATCAAGAAAGCATTATGTAATCTCTTTGAATATAAGATGACTTGTTTGAATTTCTGAAGTTGAACTATGTAGATCTTCATAAATGATTGCGAAAGATGTCAAAAAGCTTGTGATCCCTCAAATGCTATAAAGTCCAAATAAATATTTGCACTGTTAGTATTTCCATAGTCAATGCTATGCGAAAATGTACAGCAATAAATTTCGAAGCTTTAAGAATGTTTGTGTAAGTCATCTTAGTGACTTAACCTATGGAGGAATCTCGGACCTATTTCCCGGACACGAGGCGGGCCTGCGGACTGGGGTTAGGGCTCCAGAGCTTTCAAGCTTATCCAGTGACGCTGCTTGCGTCGTAACTGAGACGCTGGCTCAGCATTCGGCCGGCGTGTCTAGTGAGCAGAAAGAGCTGGAAGGGTTCTCAGAATCAGGCGGTGGCCACGCTGGACCTTTCGAGGCCATAGCCTCCGGTCCTCCGCTAGGACTGTCCTGCCGCCTTCCCGGCTGGGATGCATGCGTGGCCCCAGTGTGAAAACTGCCTCAGTGGCTTCTACCACTAACATGGGTGGAGCCTTCACATCCGTCAGAATGGGACTAGCTACGGGATTGCGAACTGCAGCAATGGCTTATTAGACCTGCCTGTCTGAAAGGTCTGGGGTGCACTTTATTTTTTTAAGGAGGTTTTTTTTGTTTGTTTTTCTATTTTTTTATTTGGCTGTCCTGGGTCTTCACTGCTGTGTGTGGGCTTTCTATAGCTGCGGTGAGCAGGGGCTACTCTGCATTGCGGTGCTTAGCCTTCTCGCTGCAGACTCCCCTTGTTGCGGAGCACAAGCTCTGGGGTGCCTGGCCTTCAGGAGTTGTGGCTGCCCTGAGGCTGGTGGAATCCTCCAGGGCCAGGGATCGAACCCGTGTCCCCTTCATTGGCAGGCAGACTCCACCGCTGGACCCACCAGGGAAGTCCCTAGGGTGGACTTGAAAATTGCAAGTTGCACACTGATTTTTCTAGAAGGGCCCATGTAAGTGAAAAAGTGAAAGTGTTCGTTGCTCTGTGTCTGAATCTGCAAATCCCATGGACTATAGTCCACCAGGCTCCTCTGTCCATGGAATTCTCCAGGCAAGAATACTGGGGAGGGTAGTCATTTCCTTCTCCAGGGGATCTTCCTGACGCGGAGGCTGAACCCGGGTCTCCTACATTGCAGGCAGATTCCCGTCTGAGCCATTCCAGAAGAGTCCATGTAAGTGACTCTGTTAATTATTTGGCTTTGGTTTGTATGGCAGGAGGATGCAAGGTTTTGTTCCCTTTCATTTGTAGAGCAGTTTATGATCAGAACAGGTTTACCTCCATTAATGTCATGTTTGAATTGCAAACCACAAATAAACCACGTCATATACACATGCTACTATCCCCAGTTTAAGAGTCGAGGAGTCTTAAGCAGCAGACTGGTTAAACAACCTACTCAAGCCGGTAAGGTGCAGAGAGGGAGCAGCTGAAGAAAGAGATCTGCTTTTAGAACGCCATGCAGCCTTTCAACACTCTTCCCCACTCACATCCGAAGGTGCCTTTCTCTCTGTGACAGGGAACAGAACAGTCTGGTTTATCAAGTACAGCGCGACCGTGGCCTGAAAACTTACACAGGGCTGAGTGGTTCTTCAGGGGAAGCTTGGTTCTTTTCACACTGAACAGTCAAAGCTTTTCCATTGAATTCTGCTGAGAAATCTTCACTGTTATTATTTATCTCTGTAAGAGGTGGAAAGAGCGCAGCTTCTCGGTCTCACGATGTTGGGAGTTATTTTTATCTGAGGGGATTAGCATTTCCCTTCTGCTGTAGCACTTTCAGTGTTTTGCTTCATGAGCTTCCTGCTGTGAAAAGTCTGGCATCGAGATGCAACAAGACTGCAGGGCCTGGGGAAGGGGCTGCAAAGTGGGGCACCTGCCTCTAGGGCTTGTGTATAAGCGTTCACTGGGGGTGGGAATGTTACCGAACCAACGTTCACACCCATGGGCAGTAAAGCCAATCTCTTGACATTGGGTTGTGGTGAAGCAAAGTGCAGCATTTATTGTAGGCTCCAAGCAAGTCGTCCAGAAGAGCTAGTGTTCAAAACACCCAAACTCCTTGTGGGTTTCAGCAAAGCATTTTCAAAGGCAACGTCCCAGGATGCATGATCAGCTTGTGCACAGTTCTCTGACTGGTTGGCGGTGAGCTAACAGGACTGTGTCACAGGGGTTAGCATTATCGGTCCTTAGGCTCTGGTAGATCTGGGCCCTGTGTGCTCATGATCATTAAGTAGTTAATTTCTTTCACTGGGTGGTGGTTTTAGCATCTGAACAACTCAGGAAATATGTATCAGATACTATTATCTAGATCCTTCAGAGAGGGGCTGTAGCAGGGGAGGGGGGTCTTTTCCAGGAAGGCTCCACAGGGTCCTGCACGGCTGTTGCCATCTGATCTTTTTGAGATTTTAATTTTTGAGTAAAGACATCAGAGTATAGACATGAGTTTGAGCAGGCTCCAGGAGTTGGGTGATGGACAGGGAAGCTTGGCGCGCAGCAGTTCGTGTGGTCACAAAGAGTCGGACACGACTGAGTGAGTGAATATTATCAGAGCAGTACATGTATATAATTTGTAAGTAAACGTCGATAAATTGAGAGCTTATGCTTTTGTTTTTTAAAGAGCTTGAAACAGGAGGGAAGGGGGCAGGCCACAACCTCTGAAAGAATGACATATAGCCCTTGAGGATACCACGTAAACTGGTTAGAACCAACTAGGTCCAGGATGACAGAAGATTTGACTTCCAGAGGACCTTGAACCTCATTATATGCTCATTGTAATACGTCAGCGTCTAAATGACACACCCACCTACTCCATGGCCGTTCTGAGGCTGATCATAAAAGGCCAAAAAGTGGACCGTGGCCCAATTCCTGAAAATCCCTGCCCCTCCCCTGGAATAGTTGGAACAGTCCTCCCGCTCATTAGCCTGTGAAATTACACAGCTCAGAGAAACTGACCAGCCCGTGTTCTGGGAACCTGCCTTCTGAGATGGCCCACACTGTGGATGGAGTGCGTTTCTCCCAAGGCCATGCTCACCTGTTGAGACAAACCGCACTGTCTGTAGAAACATGGGTCTCTCTAAAAATTCCGCTTCTTACCTATCACTTTGTCTCCCACTGAATTCTTTCTGCCAGGAGACTTAAAGAACCTGAGCTTAAGTCCTGAGATCGGTGTGTGATCTCATTCAGAAGACAGTGGCTTCGAATCCCAGTCTGGGTTTTGTCTGGGTTCAAGTCCCGGCCCATGGGTTCAAGTCCCAAAATGAGTTGCAAGGTTTCAGGCTTACTAAAAGGGTTTATTATTAAATTCTTATTAAAAGAGGTTTGAGACCAGTACTCCAGTTCAGGACTCCTCATCTGGGGTTCACGTTCCCTGGAGTCAAGGAGCCTGGCAATCTCTTACCATCAAATACAAAGCTTTGTGACAATGCACTCCTGGGCTAGTATCCACAGGTTCCGTAAAACAATTCTCAGTAGGAAATACATTTCACATGCCTGGTATATGGCCTGTATTTCAGAGATGGTAACAACCCCTTTCCTCAAAACACACCCTGGGGATTTTTTTGAGATTGGAATCTGCTTTGGTGGGGGAGTTATCTTGAAGTTTGCTGACCTGACAGATACCTCTTGAACTTAAAGAGAACCAAGGTGAGGACTTGTGTGTGTCAGTGGGGGAGGTTGGGGGCCAGCTGTCAGAGTGCCTTGTTGCTCACAGCATGACTTATACTCAAGGGCCTTGGATTCAACAATAGCTAGTTGTGTGGAAATAGAAACATTTGGAAACTTAAAGATATGAATAGCAACATGGTAGAAAGTTCTATTTATGATGAGACTGAATGCCTTATTTTAAAGCCTTTCTTTGCTCTGTCTGCCCCCCAAATGTAGAGTCACTTGATAAAATACTGTAAATGAGAAAACCACAAGCTTACAGCTATGACTGTTATTTTTTAAAAATAACACTGTGACTCTTTGGAACAGGCCAGATTTTAGTTTATCAGAAGCTGCTGTAGGATGGATTAGTCACTTAACCCTAAAAATACTTGACACTGGGGGGGGGAAGTGCAGTATTACTCAGAGAGTCAAAAACATACTCAACTTTCCTGGAACTTTAAATTCATTCAGGGAATAGTCACTATCTTTGTTCTTCTATTTTTTTTTTTTTTAAATGAAATCCCACAGATATAGAGAACAAACGCATGGACACTAAGCAGGGACACAAGAGGGGTGGGATGAAGATTGGGATTGGCATATTTACACTACTGATACTATGTATAAAGGAGGCAATGAATGAGAATCTGCTGTGCAGCTCAGGGAACTTGACTCATTGCTCCGTGGTGACCTAAATGGGAAGGAAGTCCAGAAAGGTGGGGAAATATGTATACGTATATCTTCACTTTGCAGTACAGCAGAAACTAACACAACATTGTAAAGCAATTGCACTCCAATAAAGATTAATTTAAAAAAGTGGAATCTGGTAGGCTCCCTCACCATATCCTTAAAGACCAATAGAAAAGAGGAAATATGAGTGAGGGTTAAAGAATGGAGGATAACTGGAAATACTTGAGGAGATTCCTGCCTGGCACAGAGATATCTCAGAGGACATTTGGGGAAGAAATAAATGTGACAACAAAGAAATGTACACTCTCACAAACACGTCCACTTAGTACTCATTTATTAATTCAAATGTCTATAGCAGTCTTGGCTCATATCCTCAAATGAAAAGGGAAAAACCTCTTTTTTATTTAACCATGTGCTGTAGAGCAGACATAGAAGGTTGGCTAATCCTGTAGCCATTCACAGATGTAATGGAACCCCCTTTGTGCTTCTAATTAGGCTCTGATACCTGGATCTTCAGCAGCCATTGCTAATTGGTACACACCCAAACTTTATTATTTTTTTCTTTTTCTTTTAATTGGAGGCTAATTACTTTACAATATTGTGGTGGTTTTGCCATACATTCACATGAATCAGCATGGCACACCCAAACTTTCGACTCAGCTTTGAACACTAGTATTCAGCTAATCGCTGGAAACCTCGGTCAGTTTTCTTTTTCGTGGTTTCATATGCTGCCAATCATACGTAGGCTTTTGTGAAGCCCTGTCTGCTTTCCTACAGAGACATCTATCTGCTCTATAGGCCTCTGGTTTTTCCAGTTCTGTTCCATTTTGCTCTTTCTGCCAGATCTTATATACCTCTTCAGTTCAGTTCAGTTCAGTCGCTCAGTCGTGTCCGACTGTTTGTGATCTCATGGACTGCAGCACGCCAGGCCTCCCTGTCCATCAGCAACTCCCAGAGTTTACTCAAACTCATGCCCATCGAGTCAGTGATGCCATCCAACCATCTCTTCCTCTGTCATCCCCTTCTCCTCCCGCCTTCAGTCTTTCCCAGCATCGGGGGCTTTTCCAGTGAGTCAGCTCTTCGCATCAGGTGGCCAAAGTATTGGAGTTTCAGCTTCAGCATCACTCCTTCCCATGAACACCCAGGACTGGCCTCCTTTAGGATGGACTGATTATTCCACTTAGATGATCTGATGTTCTTGGTCACGTTTACTGTGGGCTTCTATTCTTTTGGACCAGGTCTGACTCCTTAGATGACCTCTGGCCCTCAGTCTACACGCCTTCCCTGAGGATACTCCCAACTAAAATCCTTCATGAGCTGACACCGTGTATTTTTTTCCTGTTGCTGGGGTAACAAATTACTGCAGTTGTAGAAATTTAAAACAGCGCCCCTTTATCATCTCATGGTTCTGTGGGTCAGAAATCCTGGCACAGTGTGACAAGCTGGTTCTCTGCTCAGAGTCTTACAGTTGAAGAGGTGCTGGTTGGCCTGAGATTTTTTTCTGGAGGCTCTAGGGGAGATTTGCTCCCAGGTGCACTTGGGTTGTCAGCAGAATTCAGGTACATGGAGTACAGGACTGAGGTCCCTCTTTCCTTGATGACTGTTAGCCAGGGATTATCCTCAACGTCCAGAGGCTATGCACATTCCCTGGCTCGTGGCTTCCTTCCTCTTTAAAGATGACAAAAGGGACTTCCCTGGTGGTACGGTGGTCAGTAATCCACCTGCTAATGCAGGGGCATGGATTTGATCCCAGGTCCAGGAAGATCCCACGTGCCGTGGGACAAGTAAACCCACGCACCACAACCGCCGAGCCTGCAAGCCAGAGGCTGCGCTCCACAACCAGAGACGCCGCCGCAGTGAGCAGCCAGGCACCGCAGTGGAGAGGAGCCCCTGCTCGCTGCAACCGGAGAAAGCCTGTGCGCAGCAACGAAGACCCAGCGCAGCCAAAAATTTATGAATAACTAGTCTTTAGAAGCCAGCAAAAGCAGGTCAGATTCATTCTCTGCTGTGAATCTCTCTCATTTCCCTTTTTACCTCGTGTCTCCAACTCCAGCCAGAGAACGTTCTCTGCTTTCATGATTTGCTTAGAGTGAGTCCACCCAGATAATCAAGGATGACTTTTTTTCTATTTTAAGGTCTGCGACTTTAATTGCATCTGCTAAGTCCCGTTTGCCGTGGAGCCTAATCTACTGATGCTCCTAAGAATGACAGCATGGACATTTTGGAGGGGTCATTCTGTCACACCCTGTTAGCTGCAAGGGAGAGAAAAGTCAGTCTCAAGTGGTTTGAATAATAAAATATTATATTAAAGGTATCTAAGAGACAATCCTCGTGGAGGACGGATGCCCAGGGCAGACCATCAGGGCTCCAGCTCTGCTTCTGCGCAGTCTTCTCACTCTGGTCTCCTCTCCCCATGTTAGCGTCATCCTCATCTTCATCTTCACCCTCACCTCAGCAGCAGGATTGTTCCAGATGACAAATTTAGATGTGACAGTGGCCAGAGGAAAGAGGTAGATTATTGCTTCCTATGTGTGTGTTCTTCTTTTTTTTTTTTTAATATTTATTTGGCTACAACAGGTCTTTGTTGTAGCATGCAGGTTCTTTGGTTGTGGCATGCAACTTCTTGGTTGCAGCATGTGGAATCCAGTCCCCTGACCAGGGATTGAACTCCAGCCTCCTGCATTGACAGCGTGGAGTCTCAGCCACTGGACCACCAGGGAAGTCCCATATGTCTGCATGTTAAAAGCCCCCCAAACACTTTTCTCCATGCCTCATTGGCTAGATTTGGGTATATGCCCTTTCCTAGACCAGTCACTGAGAAAGTGAAAGTCGCTCAGTCGTGTCCGACTCTTTGTGACCCCATGGACTATACAGTCCATGGAATTCTCCAGGCCAGAATACTGGAGTTGGGTAGCCTTTGCCTTCTCCAGGAATCTTCCCAACCCAGGGATCAAACTTAGGTCTCTCACATTGTAGGCGGATTCTTTACTAGCTGAGCCACAAGGGAAGCCCAGTCACTGAGAAAAGGGGTTGGAATTACCCCAAGGGGCTTAGATTAATCATATGGGACTAATGTGTCTCTTAGGGGTCAACCACAATATCTGCTTCTAATGGCTCGCTATTCTTCTGTGTCATGCTTTCCCCACTTTTATGCTTTCATTTTTACTATTTTTTTTTTTTTTTTTTTTTTGGTAAAAACTAGCTTGTCTTTCTCACAGTCAGTCCAAGTCCTATATTTCCTTTAGCCCAAGAACATCACATTTCTTTTCGGAATGCTTGCCAAACGCTTCCCTTGCTCCAGTGTATCCGTTCTGGGTAGCATGACTCTGTCTGACACATTGTACATGACTCCATATGGCGTGTTCCTCCAGTGTTCCTCACCTTCACTAAGTGATGTTTCTCCTGGATGTGACCAGTGAGTTTCACAAACTGAATTTGGGGGCAAGCTCATCAATTTCGTACCTGGCATTAATTGCAAAGTTTGAGGGTGCAGTCCACGTAAGTCCATGCGCACTTCTGATATCAACTGCAAGTTCGGGGGCTCCTGAACCATGCTCAGTTTTGATAATTTGATACAAGGATCTACGTGCTAAGTTGCTTCAGTTGTGTCTGACTCTTTGCTACCCTATGGACTATCGCCTACCAGGCTCCTTTGTCCACAGGATTTCCCTGGCAAGAACATTGCAGTGGGTTGCCATTTCCTCCTCCAGGGAATCTGTCTGATCCAGGGATTGGACCCAAGTCTCCTGCCTTGGCAGGTGGATTCCTTACCACTGCACCACCCACTTTTATGACATAGGAATACTTCCTTGAACTCCAAATGCAAAATAAGCAGGAATATCTCTGTTGTTTTTCTCCACAAGTTATAAGGTAATTAAGATGTAATTGCTTTCTTTTTTCTTAATCTGGAGCAAATAAATGGCACAAGAATAAACAAGAAGGCCACAGTCTGAGTAATCTTGCAAACACTTTACCTCCTGGAAAGAAAAAGCAGTAATCTCCATTAAACTTTAACAATAGTGCTTAATTATTGGAGCAGTTGCCAAGTTGTCAGTATTTCCTACCTCTAACTTAATATTTTTAGACCTTTTACAAAATCTATCTTTTTATTTATATCACATTAGTTAGTGCTTTGTTGATGCTAATCTTATGATGCTGGTCATAAAAATCTAGTAAAAGAGATAAACCAACTAAGTGAGGTTATAGGAAAGGAGAACAACTGTTGACACATATTATTTCTACCACAGAGTCATGATCTCTGGGGGGATCCTGAGGTTCCAAAATATATAATGTCAAGGGACTTCCCTGGTCCAGTGGCTAAGACTCCACGCTCCCAATGAAGGAGTCACAGGTTTGATCCCTGGTCAGGGAACATGATCACACAAGCTGCAACTAAAGATCTTATGCGATGTAACAAATATCAAAGACCCCTCATGCCACAACAAAGACCTGGTGCACCCAAATAAATAAATAAATAAATATAGAGAAAGAGAGAGAAAGAGAGATGGTGGGGTGGGGCAGGGGAGAGAGGGAGAGAGAGAGCATCAAAATGTGGAAATATCTGAGCATTTTAATTTGCCTTTCAAGTAAATGTCTCTCTCTAGACATGAAAGGGGGTGGGTGGATGGGTGGGTGCATAGAGAATTCTGAAGTGCTCCTGCTTGCCTGGAAGATTACATTATCATTGCTTTTTAAAAAATATATTTATGTTAAAAATTATATACACCAAAATTCAGTCTTTTTGATGTGCAGGCCTATGAGAACTGGCAAAGGACTAAAGTCATAGGCCCGCCACCAGGGCTGACACAGACACATGCTGCCATCTTCGCCCTTCTGAATTCCTTGTGCTGTTCCTGTTCTTAGCCACGTCTCTACCCCAAACCTCTGTCAACCGCTGATCTGTTCCCCATCTCCACAATCTTTTGCCTTTCCCAGAATGTCTTATGAATGGAATCATACAGCACGTAAGCTTACGGGACTGGCTTCTTCCATCTAGTATAATGCATTTGAGAATAAATATTGAAAGTTCATTCTTTTATTGTTATGCATGCTTATTTATCCTTGGTTATCCATTCATCTGTTGAAGGAATTTCCTTTTGATACTATGTTTTAGACTTCCCTGGTGGCTCAGACGGTAAAGCGTCTGTCTACAATGCGGGAGACCCGGGTTCTAGCCCTGGATTGGGAAGATCCCCTGGAGAAGGAAATGGTAATCCACTCCAGTACTATTGCCTGGAAAATCCCATGGACAGAGGGGAGCCTGGTCGGCTACAGTCTATGGGATCACAAAGAGTCAGATACGACTGAGCGACTTCATTTTAGTATCAAAACTTGATCATCTTAACACATCTTATGGTTGAGACAATTTCACAAAAGAGTAGCCTCCTACTCTCTGAAAGGTTCCAAATTCAATGTAAGTCAGATACAAACAGGACAACTGCTCTGTTTTTAATCATTTTGGGTTTTGTTTCAGAGAGTTGCACTTTGTATGCTCAGGACTGTGCTGGATACAATAATGAAAATATGAAATACTCTCCAAATGCAACATGTAAGTTAGATATCACCTTTGTTCTCAGGCCTAACCCGACGTAATGTGGGAAGTTTCACTGGCCACAAAAAGAAGGGAGATGAGCTTTGCAGGGACTGGACCTTCTCTCAGGTGGTTGTGCGGCACAGAGGGAAGTAACAGATCAAACGCTTCCAGGAGAAGCATTACTTTGTTTCATGTTACAATCCATTTTTCTTTCCATTAAAAAGGCTTATCAGTTCTTACTGAGCTGGAGAACCCTCAGAAAACAGCGTATGAAGCAACACACAATAATGACAGAAGTAGGGACGTCCTTGGCAGTCCAGTGGTTAAGACGCCACACTGCCAAAGCCAGGGGCGGGGGTTCGATCCCTAGTGGGAGAACTGGTATCCCGCATGCCCCACGGGGCGCCCAGAAGATAAAAACAAAAACATTATGACAGATGTGTACATATACTCGGCCTTCCCTGTGGCTCAGCTGGTAAAGAATCTGCCTGCAATGTGGGAGACCTGGATTCAATTCCTGGGTTGGGAAGATCCCCTGGAGAAGGGAAAGGCTACCCACTCCAGTATTCTGGCCTGGAGAATTCCATGGACTGGATAGTCTATGAGTTCTCAAAGAGTGGGACACGACTGAGCGACTTTCACTCACTATTCATATACTCGTTTTAGACTCACAGTACCCACTGTGAGAGAGACAATGGTGTCCCCATTCTGCAGACAGGGAAATGGAGTCCTAGGGGAGTCATAAAGGGCACCCAGCTGGTGAGCATCCCAACCAGAGCTTGGGCCGGGGCAGTCTTGTGCCAGAGTCCATGAGGTCACCACCTCCACCCCTCCACTTTCTCTCTGTGGGGCCAGTTCGCCTATTCACAAAAAGAAGCATGAGGCAGCGCCCCTACGCTAGAGAGGGATGGCTTATGCTAAAGTGGGCGCTCAGCCACATTCCTGTGAAGATCCCTGAGCTGAGAGCAGTGGCGTGATCTCGGACGCGCGAAAGCTGGGAGATTTCGGTGGAGTAGTGGACCTGGGAATGGGAAGAAAAAAAAAATGAGAAATTTGGAAAATATGACTTGAAATTAAAATATGTTTATATTTTGCTTTATCTTTTTCTGTGTTAATTTTTTGTAAATTTTAAGATTTTAAAATGGGAGTATAGTAGATTAGCAATGTTGTGATAGACTCAGGTGGACGGAGAGGGACTCAACCATTCACATACGCGTATTCTTTCTCCCCCAAACTCCTGTCCCATCCAGGCTGCCACAAAACACTGAGCAGAGTTCCCAGCGCTACACCGTAGGTCCTCGTCAGTTATCCCTTTTAAATACAGCAGTGTGGACATGTCTACCCCAAACTCCCTAACTCTCTCCTCCCCCGTCTCTCCCCTCCAGCAACTGTAAGTTCATTCTCTGGGTCTGCAAGTCTGTTTCTGTTTCATAAATAAGTTCATTTGTAGCATTTCTTTTTAGATTCCGCATATAAGGGATGTCTTACGATAGTTCTCCTTCCCTATTTGACTTTATGTATATGTTTTAAAATAGGGAATGGTAAAGAAAATTATAAAGAAAAAAGCCCATGTCAAAATCTGGAAAAAAATAGAAGAGTCCCATGTTGAAAGAAGCCGCATTAGGTACTTTAGAAAATGTTGCTTCTTCAGCATTTTGCATCTTCACTCAAATGGCCTGCTTTATTTCTTTAATGCTTCACTTTTCCTAGCCTTTGGTTGGAGAGGCAACGTCATTACCTTCATTTTTTCCTGGCTGTCGAGATAGCTCAGGTTCAGTTGGACCAAGCCGAGGTAATGACCCAGGCAGGATAAATGGGAAGCTTTCTGTACTCTCAGCAATAAGTCCTCAATTTAAAACATTTCCTGAATGCTACATTCTTCCTAAAAATGATATACAAAATCTATGCAAGCTAGGTCCTGAATTGTTTTGTTCAAGAAAATTGAAGAGCAGCATTGCTCGCTTATGTATCAACATCTGAGAACCACTATGATATTGTCGTTAGTCTCCAATTATAATAAATTAATTTAAAAAACATTTACAATCAAATGTGCTCCAAGAGGCAGGTGTTGACAAGTGCTGAGTTTCCAAGAGCCCTCTTCTGAGGTGCTATGGACCGGACACTTTCTGAATTTTGTCCTGAGTCCTCTCCGGAGCTGGTAGCAATTCTTGCCCAGGCTGGATCGAAGGGAAGCGATTCCATGATGGGGCTGCTCATCCTTCTTTGCTTTTTCTCTTTTCTGTCTCTTTCTCTTCCTTCTCATCGGTCATCACCACAACATGCAAAGTTTCATTTCAGGGCCTTTGCTAAAAGAGACAAAAATGGCCAGCGCTGGCTCACAGAATTGGGCTGTTACTTTCTCAGAAGCGGCATCTGGGATGACTTCAAGTCCTGTCTGCCTGCGGGAGCAGCCCTCCTGTGACCCTCAAGTATGTGTGGCCAAAGTTCAGCTATTCTGAGGAAGACTCCATTTCTGCTCTCTGGTCAAACGTGATGAGTGTTTTGACAAACGACAGCTACAGTGCCCCCCCACCAGGAACCCCTATATCATGTTTATATTCACGTTCACATGCACTTGCTGCCTATGGAATCGTTCCCTCTTACTACATAATTAAATTCACCTGGACATGCAAGCTCTGAATTAACTGCCGGCTTATCTGGATATAGGGTCTCATAGGGTCTCACCTGATATGATAGATAAGGAATTCCAAAGGATGCGCTTCCAAACAGGATCTCAGCAGAATTCATAAGAGCAACTGTTTTTCTTTACCTTTTTTTCAATATCCACACATCAAAATGTAAAGGAGGAATTCCCTGATGGTCCAGTGGTTAAGACTTTGCCTTCTAGTGCAGGGTGTAGGGGTTCAATCCCTGGTCAGGGAGCTAAGACCCCACGCGTGCCTCGAGGCCAAAAAACCCAAACATAAAACAGAAGCAATATTGTAACAAATTCAAGAAAGACTTTAAAAAGTTCTGTGTGTGTGTGCTCAGTCCTGTCTGACTCTTTGCAACCCTGTGGACTGTGTCTTTCCAGTACATGGATACACACTAGTCTATCCATGGGATTTCCCAGGCAAGATCACTGGAGTGGGTTGCCATGTCCTTCTCCAGGGGATCTTCCCCATCCAGGGATTGAACCTGCGTCTCCTGCCTTGGTGGGCAGATTCTTTACCACTCTGCGTCACCTGGGAAGCCACATCAAAACAAAATCTTGAAAAAAAAAATGTAGGAGAATAAGAGTTCTTCCTCTTTCTTTGCAACCCCTTCAGCTCACCAGTTTGGCACGCCCCAGTGCTCTCCCTGTTCCTGTTACCCCGTGTGTCAGTTTGCCAGGGCTGCACCTCAGACTGGGGCGTGGGGAGGGTGGTTAAGCAACAGAATGTTGTTTC
Source organism: Redunca redunca (assembly GCA_006410935.1). NCBI lineage: Eukaryota > Metazoa > Chordata > Mammalia > Artiodactyla > Bovidae > Redunca > Redunca redunca. Next base: position 80,096 of record SJYQ01003851.1, read on the forward strand.
TCCCCCTGTCCTGGAGGTTAGATGTCCAAGACCAAGCCATCAGCAGGTTGATTTCTCCTAAGGCTTGCCTCCTTGACTTGTAGCTGGCCACTGTCTCCTTGTGTCTTCCCATAATCTTCCCTCTCGACATGGCTGAGTTCCAATTTCTTCTTATAATGACCCCAGTTCACATCGGATTAGGGTCCACTCAAATGACCTCATTTTAAGTGATTTACTTCTTGAAAACTCTACCTCCAAATGAGTACATTCTGAGGTTACTAGAGGGTTACATCTAGACATACGGACCGGTGAATTTTAGGGGAAAGGGACAGAGTCCGTGACTCCCTAAATCCTTGATAACACATCTTAGATTTTGAAATTAAAAAAAATAGGTTAATGTTCACTGTGCCAGTATGCTTTCACTGTAAACCTGGTTCCAGTTTAAGGCAAGGCTTCTTATCTAGAGCCCATGAACTACGTGGGGCTCACAAACAAGCTGAAATCGTAGGCCAGGACTTGTGTCCTATATTGTGAGCATACTTCCATCAGACTCTTAATGCATTTGTATGTGACAAATGTTACAATCTCATGGCTAACATATGGGTGTTGTTGCCAGAATCTTGACCCCTTGTCCTCCAATGCTGAATTACAAAAAATACAGAGACAGAGCTTAGAGGAAATAGAAAAATGGCTTTATCTTTGCCTGTCAAAGGGCAGTACTCAGCAGGCTAGAACTGTCTCTCTCCCCGGGGGACTAGGGAGAGGTGTATTAATATATCCTCAGGAAGGTGTTGTATATTTTTTTTCTGCAAGTTTACAGCCAAAAGCTGGCATCATGTGGCTCAGCAACCCGGTCTGGTATCCCTGAAATTATTTGCTGTGAGCTTCTTTCCTTTGAGATGCAGAATCCTACCAGGGCGTGTGGTGGAGAATGCCAGGTGCAAAGTGTAATCTATATGGAGCCAGAGAGTAAGTGGCTTTGTGAAGGACAAGCCCAGCTGCAAGTGTTTGTTAGTAGTAACAGCTAAAGAATAACCAAGATTGTACCACCCTTGGGAGCCTGTTTGGCTGGTCTGTGCCAAAGGCTGTTTGTTTTTGCTGCTATAATGTTGCCAGCAGAATACCTTTCCTTTAAGTAACAGGCTGGGCATGTTCTGTCTCCACATTCAACATGCACACAGAGAACACGGTACAGCCCTGATAATGAAAAACACTTCACACTGTGAACTCAGTTAATCCTTGCAGGCACTCTGTGAGCAAGGTAATATTTATAGATGAAGAAATCAAGGCACACAAAGGCTAAGTAACTTGGGTCATAAACCTAGCAAACAGCAGAGCCAGGATTCAAATCCAGGTGATCTGGTTGGAGAATACTAACCACTACAATCCACGGACCCTCCACTCTCATCGTGTGCATTGCGAGTTCCAAGCCATGTTATTTGCACTCATAAAACCAGAGATCTTCACAATCCTCTGGGTAACTTCCATTTTTACCCAGCACATACAGTGGTAAGGAAATTGAATGTGATAGAAAAGGCGTTGCAGTGTACACATGCCCCTCTGGACAACCTTTAGCATTAATACCATTTAGTCAATAGTTCTGTGTGTGTTTCTGCAATTATGCATTCAAGCAATTCTCGTATCTTTTAAATTAAACTCTTTGGTTGGACTAGGATGTATAGACAGTGATAATTGCTTCTAAACGGACCAACAGTCAGCGATCGTGTTAATAATACAAATAATAATCTTGAAAACTCTACCAGGCTTTCTACTGTGTCATAATCATTTGGTATTCACCCAACTTTGTGAAGGGAAAGAAAGACATTTGCAATAGAATTCTTACTTTTCTGTAGGCTGTGGAAGAACAATAGTTTTGTCATTAGGCTTCTTTAAATACAACTGAAGGAGGTCAGAGAGAGGGTGTGACCGCCAGTTAACCAAGACAAGCAGAGGCTCCTCATCCGTCCCCTGTCCTTGAAGGTGTATGTTCCACCCACTGTTCTCATACTAACAGCCATTGCAAAAAATAAAAAAATAAGTCTTGAGAGAATAACGTCTTGTTGAGATCACCTGGACTTTGTATGTGACTGAACTGCATTAAGGGCTCTATAAAAGCTTTTAAGATTCTGGTGGGCAGTGCCGAGATAAGCCTCGGAGGTAAATTTCCTTGCTTATTACACCTGTCACCTACCAATCTGGGGTCACCTGGCTGTGTCCCCCCCTCCTTGTGCTCTGCATTCAGGGGCTGGTTGTGAATTTCACCAGGGCAACTCCAGAAGGTGCAGATAAATGACATTCTATCACTTCTAGGCGAAAGATGAAATTAAAGGAGCAATTGGATCCTTGGGCTGGGATGAAATAGGAGTCAGCCAGCCAACACTTGCTTTCCCTCACTGTTGGCAGCTTTATCTTCTACTTTCTTCAAACTTCCAAACCCAGGGAACAACTATAAATGCCTTATTCCCTTGAACAAAAGACGCTTAACTAATAAAACAAAACGGAAAAGGAAAGTAAGTATAAATCACCTCTTCTTGTAACTTGGGAAGACTGATATTCTCCCAGTTTTTTAAATAAATTATAGATGTAGCGATGAAGCCTTACAAGTTGGTAGCAGGTGCTTGCTCTGATACTTTTAAAAAACTCAAAATACACATGGGGAAAAGGGATGTATTTGAAGGCACAATTAGTGCTATCAACCTTAGGACTGACCATGTCAAGTTTCCTTGTAAATGAAAATGGGACTGGCAAAAACAGACTGGCGGGAAGGTGGATACATTTCACAAAGGCTCACATATTTATGTACTTCTTTGGCTTGGCTTCTTGACATACTTTCTGAGTGACAACTGCGGTGGGGCACTGGAAGATTTTGTGAATAATTACTGTGCTGTATGACTCTACTGAAGGAAATGCATGAGATCCTCATGCGCAAAAGATGGTGTGTCATCTGTGGAAACGGTCAGTCCAGTTATTTCAGCTAGTCACCCATCAAATCAGATCACTGCCTGGTCAATTACTACACTATTGGTGGTAAAGCCTGAAATTCCAAATGGCTAGCGTCAAGGACAGTGATCCAAACAGTTGTCATTTTCAGGAAACGGGCAGTTGGTTTAGCCAGAAAACATGAATTGTTTAATTACATTCTAGGTTTCTATTTTTGGTGTCAAATCAAGTGTCTAGAAGAGCAGTCACCCCTTCCCCTTCGTAGTTACTCATTTTAAAAAATGTAGTTGCTTTATGATGTTGTATTAGTTTCTGCTGTACAGTAAAGTGAGTCAGCTATACTATACAGGTATTTCATTTTTCAAAAAGAGAAAAAAGGCACCCAGGTAATTTGCCGGCTTAAAATTCCTTCTTTCACAATTCGTAGGGATAAAGAGACTTATCTGAGATTATATTTCTCAGGCCCACCGTTTTTTCAATAAATTCAGCCTCTTCCCCGGTGTATGCTCTGGAGAGGCTGGCTTTGCTCCAGATGCTAACGATTACCACCTGTGAGGAAAGGAGTCTCAGGGTAGTGATATTGTAGATGAGGCTATTACTGCCCAGCAGAAAATCGATTAGAAGCCTCATCCCAACTCTTGCTTTCTCAGACCCAGAAAATCGAGGACCGAGGCAAGGACACCATGCTGCGGCGTCTCCCACTGACAGCCATGACCTGTCCAGGTTAGTCGGCAAGCCCTTTGGGGAGCATCCTCCGCTTCCTATCAGGGGGCCCTGAGCACCCAAGTACGCCCAGGTGCAAATAAAGCTGCTTGAAAAACCCGGGATGTTCTGGAAGGGGAAGGCCCCTTTAGGTGGGTCCGTGGTGCTTCATGGAGAAGGCAATGGCGCCCCACTCCAGGACTCTTGCCTGGCAAATCCCATGGACGGAGGAGCCTGGTAGGCTACAGTCCATGTGGTAGGGAAGAGTCGGACACGACTGAGTGACTTCAATTTCCCTTTTCACTTTCATGCATTGGAGAAGGAAATGGCAACCCACTCCAGTGTTCTTGCCTGGAGAATCCCAGGGACGGGGAGCCTGGTGGGCTGCCATCTATGGGGTCGCACAGAGTCGGACACGACTGAAGCGACTTAGCAGCAGCAGCAGCAGCGCTGCTTCGAGGACGAAGAGGCTTTACAGGATGTTTAGGAGTGATGCAACTACTGTTTCAGAACTGTTTCCAAACTTCCTTATATTTTTCCTTTGCTCCTATTTGCGCTGCTATGTAGATGAATTGACCCTGGCTCAGGATCATTTGAATGTTAGCATATGGTCCCATCCCCTTCTGGAAAGATGGGCGTGGGCTGGCTGTCCATAGAGGGGTTCATTCCTTTCTGCAACCTTCCAATCCACCCCCAGCTCTCCCGTCCCTCAGAGCTGCAGACTTGGGATCTCAGCTCCCTCAATATTCCATGTCCTTGCTTTCCTTCCTTCTCCCCATACGCGTCTTAGTCGCTCAGCGTGGCCGCCTCTTTACGACCTCATGGACGGTAGACCACCAGGCTCCTCTGTCCATAGAATTTCTCAGGCAAGAATACTGGAGGGGGTTGCCATTCCCTTCTCCAGGAGATCTTCCCGACTCCGGGATCGAACCTGTGTCTCCTACATCGGCAGGCATAGTCTTTACTGCTGAGCCACCGGGGAAGCCGTTTTGCGTGTTAATAAAAATTCGGAAACTTCAGTTGCCAGAGTGTCATTAAGATTCTTAGGAGACGCGGACACGCCCCAGGCCTCTCTCCACCCCGTGGCGATGCCGGAGCTTGCGTCACCCCCCAACCCCGCCCGGGGCCCCCTCCCGAGTTCGCAGCTCCCCACCGCCCTCCCTAAGCGGGGAGGGACTGGAGCGGTGGGCAGCCGGCCTGGGGTCTCAGCTGCCATTCGGGGCAGGAAATCAAGGATGCACTTTTAAAATGCAAGCGCTGTTTTCCTATCTGTCTGACGCATACAGCAGCAAGCCGAACTGCCGGTGCTCCGGGTAGGAGATATCCGCTAAGGAAGTTTGCTCCTGTTAAGGCGGTTTGAATTGATGGCTCTTAGTGAGATCCGGCTCTCTGCTTTACCGCTCCTCTCTCTTCCCTTTTTGATTTTAAGAAAGTAAAACAACGTTTCCCTCTTATTTTCTTTCTTTCTTTTCCCTGGGACCAAATGCCCAGCGCATTCTGAAGCAAATGAAAAACCTCTAGGGGTCAGTGCAGCGTAAAAAATGGCCAAGCCTCGCAACTGAGCTGAACCTGGAGGTTTCAGTCACAGCTTTATCCCTATTCCATCCTAATGAAGTCCTATTCCTTCCTGCCTAAACTGGCTCCAGAACAGTCCTCCTGATGACCACGTTCCTTTAATGTAACTTTAAACATCTGCAATCAAAAGCAGCTCTGATTTGAAATTCAGGACTATTTGTGCTGTTTTTAAAGACATCATAGCTTTTCAGCTGTTCTGTTTGGACTCAGAATGTTCTCAGAATGTTCACTGTCCTTTGCAAACTTCACCCCAGGATGGGCAGAAGCCTGCTGTCCTCTCCCCTCACTTTAACTCCCCCTTTTGCCTTGCAGTGAAAGAGCTCGTGTGTGCGTGCGCGTGCGTGTGTGTGCATGAGAGCCTGTCCTTTTGTATCCTGTGCTGTGCTTAATCGCTCGGTCGTGTCCAGGTCCTTGCTACTCCATGGACTCCTCTGTCCATGGATTCTCCAGGCCAGAATACTGGAGTGGGTTGCCATGCCCTCCTCCAGGGGATCTTCCCGACCCAGGGATGGAACCCACGTCTCTTGCATTGCAGGTGGACCCTTTACCATCTGAGTCAGCGGGGAAGCCCACAGATGCTGGAGTGGGTAGCCTATCCCTTCTCCAGGGGATCTTCCTGACCCAAGAATCGAGCCAGGGTCTCCTGCTCTGCAGGATTGTTTACCAGCTAAGCTACCAGGGAAGCCCTGTTCTTTTGTATACATTTGTCAACTGGGTCGTTGTCTTTCAAAGTTGAAAAGTCCTAATTTCTTCTGTCTTTTTATCCAAGGATATTTCGGTCTTCAGGCCTGGTGGGGGCGTGTGGGGTACGGGGGAGAGAATGGTAGAAATGCACCAGACATCCTGGAATGGCAGGCAGGGGTGAGAGCTGAGAGCCCCGGAAACCCTGCAGTGTGCAAAGGATTCTGGGAATTCCCTGAGCCATGGTCCCTGCTTATCGAGGTAGTTACGACTTCTTCCGTTTCCTCCTCAGCCTTCCTCAGGTCTGCCTCCACTGCATCACTGAGAGCTCTCGAGTCACGGGTGTCCGAACTCCAGCATCCCCTTTCCAGCCCTTGATCCTACTAGCTCTGCCCGGGGGACTTGCTTCTGTCGAACACTTCTTTCGGAAGGGCTTTCTCATTGGATTTCTGCACTGCTGTGTTTCCCAGCCTCCTAAACCTGGGGTGGTGGCCACGTGGTATTAGAGCCACCACCCACGGCCTCGTGAATCCACCCCAGCTCCTGTCTGTGGTCCCGGCACTCTCCTGTGGGGCTCGCAGCTGCCACAGCCATTGATCAAAGTTGACAGAACCAGTGATACCTCCCATCCAGCCCTCTCCAACAGTCTTTGATTCCATTTCGATAGCCATCCTTTCCCTCAGTGACGCCGTCTCTTCCCACAGTTCCCATGAGTACTCATATGCTGAAAACACCCCAGTCTTTATCTCCAGAACACATCTTCCCACATCACTAACACTGATATTTCTATAACCTATTAAATAGTCCCATCTGGAATGCCTACAAGTACTTCTCACCCAGCGTGTCCCAAGCCAAACACATTGTCACACCTCCCCAAATCTGGGCCTACTACCTTCTCCAGCTTTGTTAAAAGCAGGGTAATCCACCCGGAAGCCCAAGCTGGAAGCTTCTCTGTTTCTTTCAATCCTCACCCCCCACCCTCTGCCCTGTTCACTTCTGCTATCCTCTCAAAATCCACCCAGTAAAACAGACTGTATGTGTGATAAATAACAAATGGGTATTTGGGTAATTATCAAGTGCATAATTACCTCATGGATAATTATGTGGTGGGAAGGGCTTTAACTTCTCCACAGTCCTCCTTAAAACATCACTCCCATCCTGCCACCCCCTGAACATACACTCTACATGTACTTACTGGTATATTTCATATCCACCTCTCCTTACAGGAAAGCAGCCCTTAGCCCCCCTTGTATATGAATTTCTGAGTTTTCTACAAGAAAGCCTAAATCTAATCACATCTTTCCCCAATTAATAAACCTTTACTGGTTTCTCTTTGCCCATAAGATAAAGCCCAAAACTCTGAACATGTTTTCCTGGCTCCAGTCCACTTTTTCAGCCCTGTTTTCTGCCCTTTCCCCTTCCATATCCAGCCCTCATGCCTGGCATATTTATTATACACTCAGTTCCTGTTTCCAGGACATTGTTCTTGTAGTATCTGCTGGTGTAGCTTTTCTTCCTAATCCTCTGTTTGGTTACTCAGCTCAAATGTCACTTCTGTGAAACCTTCTCCAACTCAGCCCAGCAGACCAAAATCAGAATTAGGTATTCTCTGCTCTGTGTCCCCCAGCACACAATACATTTCTCAATAGCACACGCTGTGCAGAATCCTGAGTGGGCATCTTTCTGCCACCAGAATTCTAAGTTCCTACAGGGAAGGAGGTCTGCTTATTTTCTTGAGTCCACAGCACCTTGCATGGAGCCTTGCACAGAGCTGATGCTCATCCATTGTTTTGCAAATGAACGAGGCAGTGTGTGCTTAGGTGCTTCAGTCCTGTCTGACTTTTTGTGACGCTATGGACTGTAGCCCCTCAGGCCCCTCTGTCCATGGGATTCTCCAGGCACGAATACTGGAATGGGTTGCCATGCCCTCCTCCAGGGGATCTTCTCAACCCAGGGATGGAACCCGCATCTCTTGTCTCCTGCATTGTCAGGCAGATTCTTTATCACTTAGTGCCACCTCGGAAGCCCAAAGGAGGCAGTGGATGTGCTAAAACAGAGGAACTGCACGTCATCAGTGACAAACTGTTAGGACTTGGTTTCAGACCAGTCCCTAGTACGGACATTTAAAATCGAAATGTTGTAGGTTTTGCTGGACTCATAGGAGCCCCGCCCACGTGGACTGAGGTGCGCCGTGAACACGGGTCTGCAGGTGAAGCTGGGACATGTACTCTGGCCGCACCGTGAGTGTGTGTGCCTGTGAGTGTGTGTGTATGGTGGTGAGTAGAGTAGGTAATTCCGCACAGAGTGATCTGTTGGGCAGACCGTCTGTGACAAAATAGGCGTTCCTGGCTTGCCCTTTGTCCAATTAGACCCTGATTTTCAAGGGCTGTTTGAGCTGCCACTTTGGGCGAATGTGTAGCACCTACCTGCAGAGGGCTCAGGTGAAAGTGAAAGTGAAGCCACTCAGTCGTGTCTGACTCTTTGCGACCCCATGGACTGTATGTAGCCTATCAGGCTCCTCTGTCCACGGGATTCTCTAGGCAAGAATACTGGAGTGGGTTGCCATTTCCTTCTCCAGGAGGATCTTCTTGTCCCAGGGATTGAACCCAGGTCTCCCGCATTACAGGCAGACACTTTACCATCTGAACTTCAGGGGCATGTGATAAAATTCTCATCTCTCGATGAGAATCTCGACAGTCCTGCTCGGCGAGATTCTTGCGAAGGCAGGTTCGATAAGTAGGATGATCACGTTTCATTGTCCAGTTGGAGACTTCTTTTGAGCGTGAAAGGGGGCAGCACTATTAAGTGAAATATTGAATATTTTACCAGGAATATAGATGCAAAACACGAGCATCCCCCACATGCCGGGTCACACTCAGAAAGCCTGTCAGATATTTAATGCGGCCTGTAAATGTCATAGTTTCAGAGGAAGATGCAATCATAAGGAGGTTGGGTGTCTTGCATTCTCTGGAGAGGGTCCATTTGTTTAGGCCTTGAAGCAGGAGGAGGCTTTGCTGAGGGGAGAGGAGGTGGGAGACAATGTTGAAGTGTGGAAGAGGGAGTGAGTGTGAATATGATGGTGCGTGATCCAGGGGTTTGTGTAAGGGAACCAAAAGCAGGTGCATCTGTCTGGATCAGAGGGTTCCCGGGAGGTGGTGATGTGTGGAGTGGAGTGGGGCTGCATAGAAACCAGAGGGGAAGGGGAAAACCTGATTGGGGGGAGGACTTGGGCTATCAGAGTAGAACATCTGGATTTCTTACTCAAGGTGGTGACAGTTTTGAGTGAAGTGCTTTGCTCAAATCAAATGTATGTATTTAAATTAAGGTTAAATTCACGATTTTTTTTTAGGATGTAGCAGGGCAGTGGCACCCCACTCCAGTACTCTTGCCTGGAGAATCCCATGGACGGAGGAGCCTGGTAGGCTGAAGTCCATGGGATTGCTAAGAGTCTGACATGGCCGAGTGACTTCACTTTCACTTTTCACTTTCATGCATTGGAGAAGGAAATGGCAACCCACTCCAGTGTTCTTGCCTGGAGAATCCCAGGGATGGGGGAGCCTGGTGGGCTGCCGTCTCTGGGGTCGCACAAAGTCGGACATGACTGAAGTGACGTAGCAGCAGCAGGGTTAAGCTAGAGGTGAAACGAAGTTGCAACTGTCCAGACTAAGGTCATAAGGGTGTTACATGGCAGAGGAATGGAAAGGTAGATGTTTGCAACAGACTTTGTGAGGAGAAAAAAAGATGAAATATGAAGAGAAGTTGCAACGGCCTAGACCAAGATCATAAGGGTGTTACATGGCAGAAGAATGGAAAGATAGATGTTTGCAACAGACTTTGTGAGGAGAAAAAAAAGATGAAATCTGAAGACTGTCTGCATAGGGGGGGCAAGCAATGGGGAGAATCCAGGAAAGGTCAAGGTTCGGGGAGGAGTGTTTTTTCGTGTTTTTTTGACGGCGCTGGGTCTCAGTTGCGGCATGCTGGACCTTTTGATGTTCGCTGTGGCCTGAGGGATCTTTAGTTGCTGCACGTGGGATCTAGTTCCCCAACCCTGAATCGAACCTGGGCCTCCTGCACTGGGAGCAGGCAGTCTTAGGCACTGATCCATCAGGGAAGTCCCAAAGTCAAGATTTCGACAATAAGTGACTGAGGGGGTGGTGGCACCAAGTTAACAGAGAATAAAAAAGGAGATGGAAATGGTTTGGGGAAAAAACAATTAAGCTGGGAGAACTGGGAATATTTTTGCTTTCAGTGTTCATAGCAGCTGCATGCTTACTTTTGAAAACTTGGATAGTGCAGGAGTAATGGAGGCAAATGTCAGCATTTTGAGATTTTGATGTTTCCCACTCCTGGAATATTCCCGATGGCCTCCTCATTCTAAAGAAACAGATGGGACAGCAGGAGGCAGGGGTGAAGGTGAAGCCTGTTTCTGTGGGAGTTTTTCAAATGGTTTGCCTTCTGTGCCTTAAAAAATATTTCACTCATAAAAATAGGCTTGTTTAAAATGTATTGGTTCCTGACTCTGCACCAGGTACTGTGGAGGAAATGGCATTTAAAAGTAGCATGGAAGATTTACAGGTGGAAACGTGGGGGCCGATATGGCAGGAATGGTGATCGAGTTTACAGAATCAGGTACCAGAGTGGAGAGTCCTATTGAAATGCACTCACCAGACGTGAATCCCAGGGGTGGGAACAATTAAATACAAGGAAGATGCTGACAGGCTGCTTGTGTATTTGAGATTTAGACAACAGGAGATTCTCTAGGGTTTAGCTTCTGTGAAGCCTGAGTTGTTCCGTCCTTAACCAAACTAGTTTCTTCCAGCCTTCTGTTTCCTTCATTTTTAAAAAATAGATGTTTAATTTATTTATCGTATTTATTTATTTTTGGCTGTGCCAGTCATTGTTGCGGTGCACGGGCTCTCTGTTGCTGCTCGTGGGCTTTCTCTAGTTGCAGGGACTTTTCTTGTTGCAGAGCGTGGGCTCTAGGGCGTTCAGCTTCAGGAGTCGTGGTACATGGGCTCAGGTGCCCTGAGATGTGTGGAATATCAGTTCCCAGACCAGGGATTTGAACTCATGTTCTCTGCATTAAGACTTCCCTGGTGGCTCAGACAGTAAAGCGTTCGATCCCTGGGTTGGGAAGATCTCCTGGAGAAGGAAATGGCAACCCACTCCAGTATTCTTGCCTGGAGAATTCCATTCCATGGACAGAGGAGCCTGGTAGGCTACAGTCCATGGGGTCACAAAGAGTCGGACACGACTGAGTGACTTCACTTCACTTCTCTGCATTGGCAGGCGAATTCTTAACTGCTGGACCACCAGGGAAGTCCCTGTCTTTTTCACTCTTGATCTGGTTTCGCTCATCAGAACTGTTGCTGTTTTATCAGCAACAACATTTGTGCTGGCTACCAGTGAGTCGTGACAGGGCTGAATTCCATGACATCATCTAAAGGTTCTCAACTGTGCACACGACCGATGTCACTTTATCAGGTCACACCAGTTGGAGCTTAAAAAGATGCCGATGATAATAGTAAATACTACTCTTCTGGCTCTTTCCTAGCCTCCAATTTAAAAATCTCCTACAGCCAGTTATTCCAAGGGGTCTTCTGAGACTCTCACGTTGCTCATGAGTAGAATCCTTTTTGGGCTTCTCTGGTGGCTCAGCTGGTAAAGAATCCACCTGCAATGCAAGAGACCCTAGTTCAATTCCTGGGTCAGGAAGGTCCCCTGGAGAAGGGATAGGCTACTCACTCCAGGATTCTTGGGCTTCCCTGGTGGCTCAGATGGTAAAGAATCCACCTGCAATGTGGGAGACCTGGGTTTGATCCCTGGGTTGGGAAGTTCCCCTGGAGGAGGGCATGGTAACCCACTCTAGTATTCTGGTGTAGAGAATTCCATGCACAGGGGAGCCTGGCTATAGTCCAGAGGGTTGCAAAACGTCAGACATGACAGAGCGGCTAAACCCAGCACAGCAGCAGCATCCTTTCCGCCCCTGCGGAAAGGTCACGTCTCTTCTCTGAACGCACACCCAGACGTTTTCTGCCCAGGCTTCGGGTGATGCTCCAGTTTCTAGTGTTGCTGCTGGCAGGGCTGCTCTGGGCACCAACACCTGCTGATGACTCTGGAGTTGTGCTCTGCCAGCCTCAAAGGGCCCTGCAGCGTTGCCTTCTGCTAAAGCGCAGATGCTACTAAAGCCATTTGCTGCCCAGCCCCCTCGACGTGATGGTGCCATGCTGCCTGGACAGGTGAAGTGAGAGGACCTTCCTCTAGCACCCTGCTGCATCCTCTTGGTTCCGAGGCAGTGCTACCTTCTGCTTCCCAAACAATATGGAGAATGGATCCTTCACCTTTTGTAAGCAACACATCGCTTTCTAAGACCCTAACATAAGCCCAGAGCTCCCTGGTCCATAAGACCATCTGAGTGAAGGATCTCTGTTGAACTCCAAATTCTTCGTCCTGTCAGATTAGGACACCCCCATGTGACCAAGTGTAGGGCCTGTGGGCATCCCACAGCATTCGCTGTTTCTCATGCAGGATTTTTCCACTTCTCATGTAACTGTATCTCTGCAGAGCTGACTCGATTATTCTGAAAGACACCCTCCGCTGTGTCTTTGACATCAGCTCAGGATGGGATCACACTCTTCCACTGGCTCCATAAAGACGTCCCTCTTGTTGCAGGCAGATTTGTGCGACGGGATCCGGAAGAGTGGTGCCTGGCGTGCTAAACCCGCCTTTCCACCAGAGGGCAGGTATGTCATAGCTATTGAAACCCTCAGGTGATATTTTCCAATAAAGAAAGACCAGGTAAATACAAAATGTACCATAAAAATTATGTTCCTGTGTCTTTCTCGGGCTTCCCAGGAGGCTCAGTGGTAAAGAAGCCTCTTGCAATGCAGGAGACTCGGGTTTAATCCCTGGGTTGGGAAGATCCCCTGGAGAAGGGCTTGGCAACCCACTCCAGTATTCTTGCCTGGAGAATCCCATGGACAGAGGAGCCTGGCGGGCTACAGTCCATAGGACTGGAAAGAGTCAGACAGGACTGAAGCAACTTAGCACACATCCATGCACAGGGCATATTAATACATATAAAACTGGTATCTACCCTAAGGGAATGTGTGTAGTCTTATGGTGATTTTACTTGTACTTTCACTGATAGCGGTTTTATGGATCTGGAAATAGTATTTAGGAATAGATAATGATTTGCGTTACCCAGATTTCCTTTGAAGCATAGAACATACATCCCACTGGAGATTTTAAGGCATGGATGTAGAACTAACTGGTATGGCATGCCATTTTGCAAGAATATCAACTGTCCTATCCATACTTTGCCTAATATATATTTGAAGCAACAGTTCTGATATACTGATTTATTTCTGCCTCAAGATTTTTGTGTGCAATTTCTATATGGGAGTATTTTGATTTTGAGTGTCCTTTTTGCTAATTTACTTCTATGATCTGGGAAGTTAAACCCTGGGGAACGTTATGGCTGATTGTGTGGCTTTAGGAAATTCTCTAAACCATGCATACATGGAAATCTTATAAAGGCAATGTGAAGCACATCTAATTGCATAATTCTCTTACACAATTGAGGAAACCAAGGTGTAGAAATTATCCTGAGGCCCCGATAAGGGGAGGGTCCTTTTAGCTTTTATCTGGGCCAGGGCTTTATCTATTTATTTGTTGGCTGCGCTGGTATCTTCCTTGCTGCGCTCAGGTTCTCTCTAGTCATGGTGAGCGGGTGCTACTCTTCACTGTGTCGCGCGGGCTTCTCTTTGCAGAGCGCCGGCTCTAGGTGCAGAGGCTTCAGTAGCTGTGACACGTGAGCTCAGTAATTGTGGCACATGTGGGATCTTCCCCAACCAGGGATCGAACCCATATCCTCTCCATTGGCACACGGATTCTTACCACTGCACCATCAGTGAAGTTTTGGGCCCGGGCTTTTAAAAAACTTGTGCAATAGCATACCTGCAATTTTTTTCAGTAAATATATTTTCTAAAAATATAGAGCTCTAGTCTCATCGTTTGTTTCAAAGTTGATGCTGTGCTTAGAGCTCAAAGGTGTTCTGGGGCTTACGTGCTCCCTTTGCCTTAGTTCAAAGGAAAAACTTTCCATGTACAGCACTATGGTTCCAGAGACATCTCAGGAGAGGGAGAGAGCCAGAGTGAAAGACACTGCATTAATTTTGCTCAAAAGATGAGCATTGGATGTCTTAGAGAAATGATATTGTGTGAGATCAAAGCTAAAACCTTTGACCAGCTCCAGTGTGCCCTGCCTTTTCGTGGCTGCTACGAAAAACCACGAAGACGCTGCTGAAAAATGTGATGGTAGCAGATTCCCTGCTCCAAATAAAGCCAGCCCCAGCCAAAGAGAGGGTGGGGATGGGAGTGCAGTAGAGAAAAAACAAACCCTGAGCAACAGGAAATACTGTCACAGTGAGTTCCTTTCTTCTCTTGATCTTTTTCCTTCACTAATATGGTTTGAAGACCTCAAAGTCATTTTGCCTGGAGGTTCAAGTTGCTAATAAACTGCATAGCATCAGGCATGCTGCTGCTGCTGCTGCTATATCGCTTCAGTCGTATCCGAGTCTGTGCGACTCCATAGACGGCAGCCCACCAGGCTCCCCTATCCCTGGGATTCTCCAGGCAGGAATACTGGAGTGGGTTGCCATTTCCTTCTCCAATGCATGAAAGTGGCAAGTGAAAGTGAAGTCTTTCAGTTGTGTCTGACTCTTAGTGACCCCATGGACTGCAGCCTACCAGGGTCCTCCATCCATGGGATTTTCCAGGCAAGAGTACTGGAGTGGGGTGCCATTGCCTTCTCCGATGCATGCTTCTAACCATCTATTTTAGAGACTTCGCTTACATCCTAGCTGCTTGGGTTGTGGTTCATGGCAACAGCAGCCTTGGCATAACCAGCAACTGGTTAGAAAGCAGAACCTCTGGGTCTCACCCCAGGCCCCCAAATCAGAATATGCATTTTAACAAAATTCAGGTGACTCATATTTAAAAGCATAGACAGCATATTAAAAAGCAGAGACATTACTTTGCCAACAAAGGTCCGTCTAGTCAAAGCTATGGTTTTTCCAGTAGTCATGTATGGATGTGAGAGTTGGACTATAAAGAAAGCTGAACACCGAAGAATGCTTTTGAACTGTGGTGTTGGAGAAGACTCTTGAGAGTCCCCTGGACTCTAAGGAGATCCAACCAGTCCATTCTGAAGGAAATCAGCCCTGAATATTCATTGGCAGAACTGATGCTGAAGCTGAAATTCCAGTACTTTGGCCACCTGATGTGAAGAACTGACTCATTGGTAAAGACCCTGATGCTGGGAAAGATTGAAGGTGGGAAGAGAAGGGAACAACAGAGGATGAGATGGTTGAATGGCATCACCAACTCAATGGACATAAGTTTGAGTAAACTCTGGGAGTTGCTGATGGACAGGGAGGCCTGGCGTGCTGCAGTCCATGGAGTTGCAAAGAGTTGGACATGACTAAGCGACTGAACTGAAGTGAACTGAGGTGACTCATGTGTGGATTAAATTTTAAGAAGTGATGAGCTAGATCATCCCGTTTCCTTCCTCTGCCCCTCTTTCTCTGCCTTTCTTTCTTCCCTCCCTCCCTCCCTCCCTCTCCTTCCCTT
Organism: Redunca redunca; assembly: GCA_006410935.1. Taxonomy (NCBI): domain Eukaryota; kingdom Metazoa; phylum Chordata; class Mammalia; order Artiodactyla; family Bovidae; genus Redunca; species Redunca redunca. The sequence continues at coordinate 95,606 of SJYQ01003851.1, forward strand.
CTTCCTTCCTTCTCTCTCTCTCTTTCCAGGGTTGTCTGCACCCCAGTTTTCCCCTTCCTAGTCTGCCTCTGTCCTGAGATACTGGTCTACCTCGTGCAAGTTATTTAAAACTAGAACAGCTGATCTCACCAACTTAATGACTAAAATGCATCTGGAGATAAAGTCAGCCAGTGTGCTACCATTTCCTTCATAGTAATTATTTTTTTCTCATAAACTAGAAGGTCTGGATTCCCTTGCATTAGGTAGACTTGACAGAACTCCAACTTACAAGACATAAAACAAGGAAGTGATTATTCACATTGTAAAACAGTCTCTGCTTTAGGAGGAGATTTACTAAATTATTTCTTTAAATCGCCCGGGGGTATATCTGAAATAGAATTTGACTCAAACATTGATTCACAGTCCAATTTCTTAGATGGCATGTAATACATAAATTAAGGCATGATTGCCCAGATAGTAGTTTGGGGACATCTTATTAATACATTTCTGAAAGAGCTCTTGACCACCCTTCTCATTTCTTTTCACCATTTCATTCTAATTTCTTTAAGTCTACAGTATGGAATGACTTCTTTTTATTCATCTCCCAACTCATATAAATCTATCACTTCACATCCCTATGAAGTCAAAGACTTCACTGCGATTGAATTAGCAGAGAAGACACCTAAAAGATGACTCCAAGAAAAATGACCCTTTAGCCTGATGAATAGTAATAGTGGTATTATGCTTGGTTTGAGCCTGTAATCCTCTCTGGTAGTAAAATCCTGCACAGGAAAAGTGGATGTGTTCCTGCAAAACAGTGAGCAACAGCCCAGAACTGTTTATCAGACCCAAAAATGTTATCTATAATTGGGAAACCACATTGGAATAGCTGCTGAGATCACCAGCTTCTCCGTGTACTCATGTCTTTGTTCACATCTCTATTATGGTGTTAGTTACTCAGTCCTGTCTGACTCCTTGTGACCTCATGGACTATCGCCTGCCAGGCTCCTTTGTCCATGGGATTCTCCAGGCAAGAAGACTGGAGTGGGTTGCATTCCCTTCTCCAGGGGATCTTCCTGACCTAGGAATTGAACCTGGGTCTCCTGGGCTGCAGGGAGATTCTTTACTGTCTGAACCACCAGGGAAACCCCTATTATGGTACTTATGCTTCTTTAGTGCATTCTGTGTTTTTGACACTTTTCCTTAAAAGTTTTGAGCAATGGGGACTTTATTTTTCTCATCTTTATGCACCCAGTGCCTAGCACATGGTAGTAGTCAGCACAAGCTTGTTGGATGAAGGATTTGGGAATCAACTTTACAGTTACTGATACCTTTAGAAAGGAGCCAGGATTCGACCTCTGAGAGAGCCTCTACACCAGTGGGTGAAACAATGATAGGTTCTTTCTTTTCAGAGAGGCAGCAGTAACACGGTTCCTCTACAATATCAGATAGCAAACATTAGTATTTGGCTTAGAAATTGTGATTGTATTTGAATATTACTGGCTGTGAAGCACTGGAAACACTAAAAGACAAGAAGGAGGAGGAGGAAGGGGAAGAAGGGGAAGAAGGAAACTATGGCTGTTTCATTGAAAAGCTTCGCCTGTTCAGTTACTCCCGGAGACTGTGTTTATCTCAGGGGCTGATCCCCTTTGTGAACTGAGTCACTTCTTAGGTCAGTACACAGAACTCCACTTGCTGAAAACTTGTTCATATAGGCAGATCAGGTTTTAAGATAAAGGACTTCTTTTTTTATAGCTCTTGCTCAGAAAGAAGAATCAGAACCTCATCTTTGTCATCTAAGTACCAAACTAAATATAGAGAGGATTCTTAAACTCCTGCTAAGGCAGCATATAGGCTTTCCTGGTAGGTCAAAGAATCTGCCTGCAATGCAGGAAGCCCTGGTTCAATACCCGGGTCTGGAAGATCCCCTGGAGAAGGAATAGGCTACCCACTCCACTGCTCCCGGGCTTCCCTGGTGGCTCAGGCAGTAAAGAATCCGCCTGCAATGCGGGAGACCTGGGTTCGATTTCTGAGTTGGGAAGATCCCCCAGAGAAGGGAACTGCTACCCATTCCAGTATTCTGGCCTGAAGAATTCCATGGACAGAAGAGCCTGGGGAGCTACAGTCCATGGGATCCCAAAGAGTCGGACACGACTGAGCGACTCTCACTTTTACTGTCAAGGTGACGTTTTAGAAGACATTGACATTCTAGAACATTATTCTTTATGTAGCTGGTACCTTCCCCACCAGGTGCTAGAATCCTGACTTCTGTGGGTCCACCATATTCAAGTTATCTCCTTTTCATGCCATTTGGAGGTAGTCTTAATTCATAAATATGTGAAGATATATTAATTAATAATTACTGAACTTATACTTTTGGATGAAAGCTATGTAAGTTTTCTAGTCTTAAAAAATTGTATATATAGCAAATCAAAAGTGTATATATATATATATGTATATATATATACATATAGTAGTGTCTGCATGCTAAGTCACTTCAGTTTTTTCCAATTCTGTGCGACCCTATGGACTATAGCCCTCCAGACTCCTCTCTCCAGGGGATTCTCCAGGCAAGAATACTGGAGTGAGTTGCATGTCCTCTTCCAGGGGATCTTCCTGACTCAGGGATCGAACCCGTGTCTCTTGCATCTCCTGCATTGACGGGTAGGGTCTTTACTGCTAGTGGTACCTGGGAAGCCTATATATATAGTAGGGTTGTGGTCTAATTCTTTCTCTAAAGGAAATGATAAGTGAGTGTGAAGAGAAGATGCCCTGCTCTGGTCTCATCTGGACATCTCTCCCACTATGACATAAGCTGTGGTCATCCTCTAATGTATTTTTTATATTGTACTTTTTGCATATTGGTATATCCAGAGCTTTTGTTTTATCATAACCCTTGCTGGTAGAAAATACTGTTTCTAAGAAGAGGTCCCAAATTATTTTACTTACAGTATTTATCTACTATATTCCTAATGAATATTACTTTCAGGAAACTGTTGGTTATTGATCATTATTGTCCCAAGAATGAGATAATAGCTGTCTGTTCCTATAGTTTTCTCATTCTCTACTCCAACTGTTCTCAAGGCTTTGGCCATTTGCTCTTGTGTTTTCCATGATCTTCACTTTAGTGCTTGGAAGGAGAATATTTCATTACTGTTGATAGAAAAATTAGCTTTCTGATAAGAAGTAGAGCTGAAAGTGAATCTCCTATTGGGTAGAAATAGGGGTCCCCAAGTACTTCCCAGGCAGCATTGAATACCTTCCTCTCCCCAAGGTGGCAGCTAACTAGTGAGGTCAGGAAGCAGCAGTTAGAACTGGACATGGAACAACAAGGAGTGTGTCAAGGCTGTATATTGTCACCCTGCTTATTTAACTTCTATGCAGAGTACATCATGAGAAACGCTGGACTGGAAGAAACACAAACTGGAATCAAGATTGCCGGGAGAAATATCAATCACCTCAGATATGCAGATGACAGCACCCTTATGGCAGAAAGTGAAGATGAACTAAAAAGCCTCTTGATGAAAGTGAAAGTGGAGAGTGAAAAAGTTGGCCTAAAGCTCAACATTCAGAAAACGAATATCATGGCACCCGGTCCCATCACTTCATGGGAAATAGATGGGGAAACAGTGGACACAGTGTCAGACTTTATTGTTTTGGGCTCCAAAATCACTGCAGATGGTGACTGCAGCCATGAAATTAAAAGATGCTTACTCCTTGGAAGAAAAGTTATGACCAACCTAGACAGAATATTCAAAAGCATAGACATTACTTTGCTGACTAAGGTCCGTCTAGTCAAGGCTATGGTTTTTCCAGTGGTCATGTATGGATGTGAGAGTTGGACTGTGAAGAAGGCTGAGCACCCAAGAATTGGTGCTTTTGAACTGTGGTGTTGGAGAAGACTCTTGAGAGTCCCTTGGACTGCAAGGAGATCAAACCAGTCATTCTCAAAGGAAATCAANCCTGAGATTTCTTTGGAAGGAATGATGCTGAAGCTGAAACTCCAGTACTTTGGGTACCTCATGCGAAGAGTTGACTCATTGGAAAAGACTCTGATGCTGGGAGGGATTGGGGGCAGGAGGAGAGGGGACGACCGAGGATGAGATGGCTGGATGGCATCACAGACACGATGGACATGAGTCTGAGTGAACTCCAGGAGATGGTGATGGACGGGGAGGCCTGGCATGCTGCGATTCATGTGGTCACAAAGAGTCGGACACGACTGAGCTACTGAACTGAACTGAACTGAATCAGTGAAGAATCCACCTGCAAGAAAGGAGACACAGGATTCGATCCCTGGGCCTGGAATATCCCCTAGAGGAGGAAATGGCAACTGACTCCAGTACTCTTGCCTGGCGTTTTTGGAGCCTCTTCACTTTTCACTTTCCTGCATCGGAGAAGGAAATGGCAACCCAGTCCAGTGTTCTTGCCTGGAGAATCCCAGAGACGGGGGAGCCTGGTGGGTTGCCATCTATGGGGTCGCACAGAGTTGGACACGACTGAAGTGACTTACCAGCAGCAGCAGCAGCTATACTGTGAGGATCCTGGTGGTCTACAGTCCATGGGGTCACAAAGGGTCAGACACAACTGAGTGACTGAGCAAGCAAACAAGTAATATCCCATAGGGTTTCAAAATGGAGCTGGTGGCAAGAAGAATTAGGAATGACGGAATACAGAAGAAGATAAAATATAATAGGAATAAATAAATAAGCAGAATAATAAGGTAAGCCTTCTTCATTAGTGATTCTTGGAATTACGTGACCTGCAGGCCTTTTCCTCCCCCTTGGGAAATCTGATGCTTGAAGATGTGACACTGGGAATATTCACCTTACTCAGGTCTGGATTTCTTTTGTCTTATTTTGATTTTAAGCACTTTTAAGCGACCTTTTAACTGAGCATTTCAGAAGTGAAACTAAACATGCACTTGATAGATTCCCTGGAATGTCAGTCTTGGGTGATGCTTGGGTGATGCGTGGGTAAAGGATGAGAGCGTGTGCTCTAGGCTAAGACTTGGGAGGGAGGGGGCGAGTCTGAGTTGGGTGGCTGGGTCCTCAGCATCTTCTCACTCTGGTCTTTCCAAGCTGCTTGATTCCATGTACTTTAGAATAAGCTTGTGCATCTAGGGAACTTTTTTGGTGGCTGTCGGAGGATGACCCAAATTGTTACGAAATGTAGCTCAGGCAGCTGACCGGTGATAACACAGTCAATCTCTAATCTTTCAGGGGCTGTTTGAATACTCTCAGCATTCTCTTGAAGGAGGTAGGAAGCAGAGATATTGATTTTTGCTCCATCTGGGGGAGGTGAGACTGGACTTGTATTGACAGATACTTTTCCCATGGGAACTTGTCGGCAGGATATATACATCTCTGGATCTGACAGACCCTTTCTCTAGAGGGTTCTAATTAAGAGCCAACATGGAAATATTCCTCAAACCTTTGTCTTTTATACTACAAAGGATTGCCACCACTTCGTTGAGAATATTGGCTGTTACTATTTCCTTTGCTAAAACAGATTTAGAATCTTTGGGATTATCCAGTAATTTGGGGTCATCAATCTCAGTTATCCAAACAGCGGAACCTCTTGCTATTGGCTAGAATATTTGGAAGAGCTGTCTAATTATGCATCCAGGTTCTTCAGCAATCTGCCAGCCAATCTAGAATTACTACATTTGTCTATAATTGTTGGTCTCAATGTTCAAATTGCTTCCAGCTAGAAAGCTGTTTGGAGTACATGATGTACTTCCTGGAAATATTGATAAAAGAAAAATCAAGCTTTGGCATATTGGAAGGTATATACAGCCAGGTCTGACTCATAAAAAAGCAGAGAGGAGCACAAAGATCAACTTTAGCACCTTGGGTAGTCTCTTTGGGTGTTTATTTCCCTTTTTTGTGATCCCCATCTAGCCTGGCAATGCCTACCTTTTTTTAAACCTTAATGATAAATTTTCTCCATCTTTCGATTTCAATAAAATATAGGTATTCATCAACAATTTTAATGGCTGCTTATTATCCTGCTGGATACATGTTTTAACCAAAAACAGTGCCCTAACTGATGGACATTTACATTACTTCTGATTTTCTTTTTCCTTACAATGCTCAGATGGGCATCTTCACATATACAATGTTGTATTGTTGTCAATTTTTTGGAAAGGATGATTGTGCAAATCTGTTTCTGTTTCATATGTAAGTTCGTTTGCNTTTGCATCATATTTTAGATTCCACATATAAGTGATGTCATACAGTATTTGTCTCTTTTTGCCTTCAATCTGATAATCTCTAGATTCATGTACATTGTTGCATTATTTCATTCTTTTTTATGGCCAAGTAGTATTCCATTGCGTGTGGGTGTGTGTGGGTGTGTGGGTGTGTGGTGTGTATACACATACACCACATCTTCTTTATTCATTCATCTGAAAATAGAAATTTCTTAATCTCTCTTAATTTTGGAGAATGACATGAAATGAGTTTGTGATGTGGGACTCGGCGTAACACTTTGGGCATTATGCATCTTTTATTTACTGTTGTGTGAAGAACAATCTAGGTCAGGCAAAATTGTGGACAGAGGAAATATTGGACTTTACTTACTATTGTGAGCAAAACCATCATAAGACAAATATGGCTTGAATTGAAAAGAAGCAGGCACAATCCATAAAAACATAGGCTGCTCAGTCAACTCGTGAGTGGCTTTCAAATAAGAGTGAAATTATTCCAGGATGTGCAGTGATCCATTGGTGTGTGGAAAAATAACATTAACATTTATTTTTTAAACTAATTTCATCTGGTTAAAAATATATTTTCATATGGTTTAGAATACATCAATGCAGTGATACATGTATATATGTTATAATAAAAATCCCTGTTAAAAGCTTATGCTAAAATAAAAAAATTGGAGGCCACTGGTCTGATTTTGTTTTAGGCTGTCTCATTAGGTCATTCTCATGCATTTCCCTGATTTGGGGGCACATCTCCATACTGATTTAATTTCCATGTAACTTGAACCCAGTTGCTTGGTCATCCAAGTTCACGTCTTTTTGGTTAGATGGGTCACTGTTGACAGCTGAACTTTCTGGCTCCTATAAATGAATGGTTGTTGGGAGCTTCTGAATCCTGACTATAGGGGAAGGCAGTTTTGTTTGTGTGAGGCAGAACAAGTTGTAATATTGTTATATAATGGTAATATCTTGTTATAATGTTTTATATAATGCACTTTTAGCTAATTATTGGCAACTACACACCTTTTCATTCATCACTGGATATGAGTAGCCCTGCTTTTTAATGTTTGAATAAAAATTGGTGAGTCATATAATTTCCAAACTCAGAATGTGTATTATGAAGATCATATTCTTTTTTTAGAGTATTTATTTATTTGCCTTGCGTTGGGTCTGAGTTGCAAAGTGCGAGATCTTTGTTGCATCCTGCAGGATCTTTGATTGCAGTGCATGGACTTGGGGGCTCCAGAGCATGGGCTTCAGTAGTGTGGCTCTCGGGCTTAGCTGCTCTGAGATATTTGGGATCTTAGTCCCCTGATCTGGGATGGAACCCACGACCCCTGCATTGTAAGGCAGATTCTTAGCCACTGGACCACCAGGGAAGTCCCATTGGACACCATATCCTTTAATCAGTAACTACATTCATAGAAATTTATCAGAGGTTTTGAAACCCTCCAAAACACTAGCAGGGGTTAGCATTCAGTTAGCGGGATATATTTTTATTGTTGTTTGTGTATATCTTCAGAATCTTAAAACTTTTCAATGAAAAGAAATTTTAAGTTAGAAAAACTCAGTTAAATGGATGTTTTGAAAAGCATCGTGCAAAGAATAACTGAATAGAAGTCACTATGAATAACACTACGAGCCATTAGGCACACTTATTTCACATGTGGGCTTTGCTACTTCATACCTTTTTGACCTTGGATGAGAGACTTGTCTATGCCTCACTTTTCTGAACTGTATGGTGGGGACGTTTACTGACCATGTACTGTATGCCAGAAACCATCTACAGTGATAAAGCAGTGAACAAAACCGACAGAAACCTTTGCCTTCTTAGATCCTACCCTTGCCTACTTTATCAACTTGTGAAATTTGAGTTAAAACATGTAAAGCAAATAGGATAGTGATGATAGGGGGTGAGATGGTTGGATGGCATCACCGACTCAATGGACATGAGTTTGAGTAAACTCCGGAAGCTAGTGATGGACAGGGAGGCCTGGCGTGCTGCAGTCCATGGGGTTGCAGAGTCGGACAGCAAGCCTGAGCGACTGAACTGAAACTGAAACTGACACAAAGAAAGCATTTAGTAAACATTATAGCTACAATTATTGTTAGGAGCACTGTACCGTTTTGTAATGGGAAAATGAGAGTTTTAGAGCAAATAGCTGAGTTAAAAAAAGAAACAGGAGTGTTGATGAAAGTTGGGAAGCCAGGACTTGATATGACGGGAGCTGTGTCAGGGCCTAATGAGTGATTCAGATGAAATCATTCTGTCATACCGATTAACCCAATTGCTCTGAGGGCCCACAGACTAGGTACAGGATGGATCCGGAGAGCTTCTTATTCCTCTGAATATAACATGAACTCAGAGGACTAGGGCATTTCAGTGGAAAAGTTTCCCATCACTCAAGCTAGTGCCAAGGGACACCATACAATCTATTTTGTCCACATTCTCCCTTACCTACATTTTGAATTGCATCTGTTTCATTGTCTTATTACGGCATATATGTGGAGCACCTCAGGGGGAGAGAAATCTTTCAAGAAAAATGATGGCTGGCAAAGTTGCCCTGGGGGAAAAAACAAGACAAAAAATAAAAGTGGTCATTGCAAATGCCTGTCAGCATGCATTTTCCTATGTACCAGTTATTGTTTTAGAGAATTGTTTTCAAAACCATGAGCAAATATATATATATATATATATATATTTTGCTATCTCAGAGTTCCATTTTAGCAGCTCCAAGTTCCTTGCATAATTATTTGTAAAAGACTTAAAGAAGAAAATGAGGGACTTCCCTGGTGATCAGGGATTAAGACTCTGCGCTTCCACAGCAGGGGGTGTGGGTTTGATACCTGGTTGGGGAACTAAGATCTACACGCTACATGGCAAAAATATAAAATGGAAATGTGGTTGTTCAGTTGCTCAGTCGTGTCCAGCTCTTTGCGATCTGGTGGACTGCAGCAAGCCAGGCTCCCCTGTCCTTCACTGTCTCCCAGAATTTGCTCAAACTTGTGTCTGTTGAGTTGGAGACACCATCCAACCATCTCATCTTCTGTCGCCCTCTTCTCCTGCCTTCAATCTTTCCCAGCATCAGGGTCTTTTCCAGTGAGTTGGCTCTTTGCATCAGGTGGCCAAAGTACTGGAGCTTCAGCTTTAGCATCAGTCCTCCCAGTGAGTATTCAAGGTTGATTTCATTTAGAATTGACTAGTTTGATCTCCTTGCAGTCCAAGGGACTCTCAAGAGTCTTCTCCAGCACCACAGTTTGAAAGCATCAATTCTTCGGTGCTCAGTCTTCTTTATGGTCCAACTCTCACATCTGTACATGACCACTGAAAAACCATGGCTTTGACTAGATGGACTTTTGCTGGCAAAGTAATGGCTCTGCTTTGTAATATGCTGTCTACGTTTGTCATAGTTTTCTTTCCAAGGAGCAACTGTCTTTTAATTTTGTGGCTGCAGTCACCATCCACAGTGATTTTGAAGCCCAAGAAAATAAAGTCTGTTACTGTTTCCATTGTTTCCCCATCTATTTGCCATGAAGTGATGGGACCAGATGCCATGATCTTTGTTTTTTGAATGTTGTGTTTTAAGCCAGGTTTTTCACCCTCATCAAGAGGTTCTTTAGTTCCTCTTCACTTTCTGCCATTTAGAGTAGTATCATCTGCATATCTGAAGTTGTTGATATTTCTCCTGGAAATCTTGATTCCGCCTCGTGATTCATCCAAAACCCAGCATTTCTCATGATGTACTCTACATATAAGTTAAATAAGCAGGGTGACAATATACAGCCTTGATGTATTCCTTTTCCTATTTGGAACCAGTCTGTTATTCCATGTCCAGTTCTAACTCTTGCTTCCTGACCTGCATTCAGGTTTCTCAAGAGGCAGGTCAGGGGGTCTGGTATTCCCATCTCTTTAAGAACTTTCCAGTTTGTTGTGATCCACACAGTCAATGAAGCAGAAGTTGATGTTTTTCTGGAACTCCCTTGCCTTTTCTATGATCCAGTGCATGTTGGCAATTTGATCTCTGGTTCCTCTGCCTTTTCTAAATCCAGCTTGAGTGTCAGGAATTTCTTGTTTCATGTATTGTTGAAGCCTAGCTTGAAGGATTTTGAGCACTACTTTGCTAGCATGTGAGATGAGTGGAATTGTGTGGTAGTTTGAGCATTCTTTGGCATTTCCCTTCTTTGGTATTGGAATGAAAACTGGCCTTTTTCAGTCCTGTAGCCATTGCTGAGTTTTCCAAATTTGCTGGCATATTGAGTGCAGCACTTTCACAGCGTCATCTTTTTTGGATTTGAAATAGGTCAGCTGGAATTCCATCACCTCCACTATGTTCATAATAAAGTTTCCTAAGGCCCACTTGACTTCGCATTCCAGGATGTCTGGCACTAGGTGAGTGATCACACCATCGTGGTTGTCTGTGTCATTAAGACCTTTCTTCTATAGTTCTTCTATGTATTTTTGCCACCGATTCTTAATCTCTTCTGCTCCTGTTAGGTCCCTGCCATTTCTGTCCTTTATTTTTATAAAATCAAATTATTTAAAAAAGAAGAAAACCAACCCCCTCATCCACTTTCCTCCTCTTCTCTACCAGCTTCTGCCAGTCTGCAGCCTCACTGAAAAGGCTATGCTTTTACATTTTTCATTCCTGACTCAAAGCCTTTGAGAGTCATGCTGGGTGCTGTGCTCGGCCGGATCTGATGCTTTGTGACCCCACGGCCTGTAGCCCCCCAGGCTCTTCTGTCCATGGAATTTTCCAGTGAAGAATCCTGGAGTGGGTTGCCATTTCCTTCTCCAGGGGATCTTCCCGACCCAGGGATTGAACCTGCGTCTCATGCATCCCCTGCATCCCCTGCATTGGCAGGCAGATTCTTTTCCTCTGCACTTCCTGGGAAGCCCTGCCCTGGAGAGGGTTCTGTGCAATTTCATGGCTATTACAAACCTTTAGGATCCTGTTGTTATTATTTATAACAAGCTCTCATTAGTTGGGGGATAAGTTTCCTACTGCTGCTGTAGTCATCTTTTCCTTCTTCTTTGGGGAAAAAAAAATCTTAGCTCTGTTGACAGGAGAATGAGATCATAAAGCACAAAATGGGGACAGTATGGTTTATTTTGCAAGCAGTACCTACTTAAGAGAAACATTATTTAATAGGAATTTTATAGCACTTCTGGCTGTGTTCTCTCCTGTCATATTTAGTCAGGAAGTTTACAAGGCAGGCATTAAATTCCTTCAGGTTGTGCCTCAGGCTTCATGTCTCTCTGGCACAGATCTCACAGAGGTCAATATTACTGTATTTTATGTAGAGTTTTGTTTAAGGCAATGAGCTGAGGGTTATTGAAAAGATTTCTTTAAACAAGTCTTATAGGTAGGAATCTTAAAAGGCAGAAAGGAGGTGTAATTTTTGTTTTTGAACAGGATTATTGGGCAGAATGCCAAGAACATTGAACAAGGAGTCAGAGTTGCTAGATTCTAAGTATAGCTCGTGTTAGCTGTGTGTCTTTGGGCAAGTTGCTAAACTTCTCTGGGCTTCAGTATACTCATAAAATGGGGGCATTAGGTTGCATCACCGGTGGTTAGATGTTTCTGGTTACTGCTTGAAGTAAGAAATACATTTTATTTTATAACACAGTGTGCATATACACATATGTGAATAGATGTATAAATGTAAATTAAAATTTTGTGAAAAAATAATAATCACTCTTGCTGTGTCTGATGCTCTGATATCATCTAATTCATTTCATTCCATTCTATCTCATTTAGAGCAAATGCTGGTTGAGACTCACTGAATTCATTTCACTCATAGTTGGCTGCAATCAAGTTTCTTCAACACTGGGTTGGAGAGAGTGATTAAGGTCTAATTTTAGGTGGAAAGACACCAAAGTAGACTGATGAGGGATCGTGGAATTGCTCTTAAGTAAGAAGATACCTCTTTGCAGTGAATGAATAGCTCTTTTCCTTCTGGGGGCTTTGCAGCACATTTGAAGTCATCAACTAGATTTTGCCAGATGAGAACGTGAATTTCTGCATCTTCTCTTTGATGCGAGGTGTGTTATCTCCTGGAAGCCTGGATTTTAGTGGCTGCTCACTGGCCACCAGGCCCACTTTAGTTGAAATCCTGAAACGGGACACATTCATTTGCAGAATCTTCTCCTCTCCCTCTGCAAGCCTCCTCCTCCAGACTCCTGCTTCATTCTAGAAGGTCCAAGAGAGAGAGATGGTCCCTGTATACTGCAGGTAAGCGTGGAGCCCCTGGTGGCTCAGACGGTAAAGAGTCTGCCTGCAGTGCGGGAGACCTGGGTTCGATCCTTGTTGTTGGCAAGATTCCCTGGAGAAGGAAATGGCAACCCCCAACCCCAGTGTTCTTCTCTGGAGAATCCCATGCATGGAGTAGCCTAGCAGGCTATAGGCCATGGACTTGCAAAGAGTCAGACACAACTGAGCAACTTCACTTTCACTTTGGGGCAAGCATGTCCTTGGGAAGCCAATTAGGTTCCATCTTTTTTACATCAAAGGATTTGGTAGGACACAGACCGACGTTTACCAAGTTGCTCAGGCATGTCTCATTTTCTCTGTGTAAGCCTTTCTGTCATTGTCTTTACTGTTGGCTAATAATTTTTGGAGCTATTTTAAACCACATCACTGTTTCTCAGGGTTCCAGAAGAGGTCTTGTGTCTGCCATGCAAAAAAAATCTCATGAGTTTGAACCACAGTGATAAAAAGAGAACAGGTTTGTTTACTCCTAATGAACATTGTGACTCTCTGATAAGGGGATCTTGGAAGCAGTGTTTACCATACTTACCTGATCATGAAACCCTTTTACAGTCTCCTCCTTGGGAGAAAAGCAATGACAAACCTAGACAGCGTAATTAAAAAGCAGAGACATTACTTCGCTTACAAAGGTCGGTATAGTCAAATCTACGGTTTTCCTAGTAGTCTTGTTATGGTTGTGAGAGCTGGACAATAAAAAAGGCTGAGTGCTGAAGAACTGATGCGTTCGAACTGTGATGCTGGAGGAAGAATTTGAGAGTCTCTTGGACTTCGAGGAGATCAAACCAGTCCATCCTACAGGAAATCAACTCTGAATATTCACTGGAAGAATGGATGCTGAAGCTGAAGCTCCAGTACTTTGGCCACCTGATGTGAAGAGTAAAGGGCAGGGGAGCCTGGCACGCTGCGGTCCACAGGGGTTGCGAAGAGTTGGACTCGACTTAGCAACAACAAAGTAAGCAGGTGTTTTGAATTTTAGTTCTGGGCTTGAGGAAAAGATCAGGAAGAGTTTGTGTAAGAGGCTGCTAAGTTATCCAGGAAAAAGGCTGGCCCTGCCTGGAAGTTTCACAGACAATGGGATTTTGAGATTCATAGACAGGAACAGAACTGCAGTAACTTATTAGCTTTACCCTCTTCCTATTACTACTATTTGGATGAACCAAATACAAAATTCTTAAAAAGTCAACCTATTGAGTACTCTGCTCAGACTGTGTCAGGGAGAGTGACAGAGAGGATTGTGCAGTAATTACAATAATAGTTGTTTAGTTGCTGTTTTTCAGTCGCTAAGTCATGCCCGACTCTTTGTGAGCCCAAGGAATGCAGAACACCAGGCTTCCCTGTCCTTCACCATCTCCTGGAGTTTGTTCAAATTCATGTCAATGCTGCTATCTAACCATCTGATCCTCCCGCCCACTTCTCATTTGCCTTCAGTCTTTCCCAGCACCAGAGTCGTTTTCAGCAAGTTGGCTCTTCACAGCAGGAGGCCCAAGTATTGGAGCTTCAGCATCAGTCCTTCCAATGAACAATAGTAGTAACGATGCTTAATTTGCATAGCAAGTTACAAATGGACAGACTGTGTGTATACATTGGTTATATATGTAAATATATATATACACATATTGCTTATATACTTAGCCATATTTAACCCATCTATCATGTACATGTTATTCTTGTAAGTAAGTAAATCAAGGGTCTTTAAAAAATTTTTTTGAGACTATAACTGATTTACAAATTTGCGTTAGTTCCACTCTGCATCTACAGATAGCCGGTCTTTTGTTTGATGATCGTATTTTTGTTTACTGAATGTTCCTTCACGTTCCCTGATATTCCTTCATTTGTGGAATCCTCTTTTTGTTTTATGAATTAAATATCCCTTCAGTCTCTGAAATGCCAGAGGTTCTTTCCTGGTTCTAGATTGTTCACGTCAAGGCTCATTTAATATGACTTGCCCATCCACATGCATCTCAAATGTGGAAGAGTTGGGATAGTGTCATTTGTAGTTAAATGCTTGCTTGATGTTGCTACATAAGTATGAATTTCTCTTCTTGTCCACTTAATTGTTGGCAAGCATTTTAGCAAAGAATAACATATATAAATACAGTGTTGATACGAAGTTTTCACAAAGTGACCACAGTCATGAAGTCAGCACCGGAACCCACCCAGTCTCTCAGCGGACCCCCTCACGCCTCATCCCAGGTGGGACCCTCCCTATCTCGGCCACCAGGGAAAGCCACTGTCCACTCCTTCGATATCATGTACTTACATGCGTGTGTTTTCAGACATCATGTAGCTGAAATCATAAAGTATGTATTTCCTTGTGTATGTGTGTATATATATATTTATGCACAAGCACATATTAAGGAAATATTAGGAGCTCACAAATATTTCTTTAGAGGAACATACGTGTCATCTTGGGTGATGTTAATTGGTTCCACGTGATGAGCTGTTTTGTTCTCCCCTGATGAGTCAAGAAGTCTGCCTTTAGATGAAGATGAATACACCTCTGTCAAAGGGAAGTTATGCTTGATTCAGAGTTCTGTTTGAACAGGTCAATTAATCAGATCGTAGTGGTAAAATATTGCCACTTTCAGGAATCATTGCAGGTGGTATTAAATTATAGAGTCTAGTCTTGATGTTTATGAATAACTCATAATAAATAAATAGACAGCATTTTTACAGAGTGACTAATAGAGTTTGACTTATTCCTGTGGGCTGATTTAATGTGTTCAATCAGCTTCTGGGAAAGATTGCCAGAGAAGCACTGATGGTGAAGGTCAGGAAGGGGCATTTCTGTTAAGGGAGGATAGGGCTTGCTCCTATAGGATAAAACCATCAGACCTTTTATATAAACCATGTGGGTTGCATCAACTTGGAGATTCTCTTCATGCACTGGACAAATGGCTTTAGCAACTAAATTGTTTGGTTTTTTGATATATCTCGAGAGTTACTGTTATGGTTTAAGAGGAAGTCACACAGACTGGCTCTCGGTGCCTCAGTTTCCACATCTGTTAAATGGGATTGATGATTAGCCGCGCCTCCTGATCTTGTTATGAGGACTCAGTGAGATGGTTAGTTCGTGGTTTGGAATAGTTCTGATGCACAGCCAGCACTTAGTATTAGCGAGGAGAGAGAGATAGGCTACTCGCCTGTCTCTAGAGATATGTGTAGATGGTGGCTGCCCACATGGCATCTTTTGAGCAGCACCAGGAGAGTTCCACCTACAAACAGAATCTGTGACAACCCCCATCATCCCTAAGAGATTTACTGTCCGTTTTGTCAAATGTCAGGGCAACACTTTGGAGGGCAAGGATGTCAGACCAACCTATGGCAACTCAGTGTCTTCTGACACGTCGGCTCCGTCTTCCTACCTTGTAGAGACTGTCTCTTTGCAGTCTAGACAATGCGCTTGAGCCTCATCCAGCCGTATCCAACTGTCTCTGAGGTAACTTGGGCTTCCCTGGTGGCTCAGCTGGTAAAGAATCCACCTGCCATGTGGGAGACAAGGGTTCGATTCCTGGGTTGGGAAGATCCCCTAGAGAAGGCAAAGGCTACCCACTCCAGTGTTCTGACCTGGAGAATTCCGTGGACCGTATAGTCCATGGGGTTGCAATGAGTTGGACACGACTGAGCGACTTTCTCTTTCACTTTTGATGAGGTGACTTTAGTAGAATATCCTATGGATACCTCAAGCTGGACGTGTTTGAACCCGACTTTATCATCTTCTCCCCTCCTTCTGGACTAACCAACACCTCACTCGCATACTCACCACAAATATATTCAGTGCCAGCACTATGTGAGGTGCTGGGAGCACGGTGCTGCCACCGGGGACTCCCTCCCTGGCCTCCTGGAGCTTTCAGTCCTGAGGAGCGTTTGGACAAGTCAGTGCCGTGACGAGAAAACAAGTTCATCCAGATGTGAGCAGGCTGGAGGAATTCCTGAGGAAGCTGTGTTTAAGAGCAGACCTGCATGAAGTCAGCTGGGCAGAGCAGTGCCAAGGCCAGCACAGAACGGCACTGTCTTACTCCCTCGCTCTCATTTCTCACTGTATTCACACAAAGCCTTTTGACGCATACACACATGGTGTGATTGTGTGTGTGTGTGTGTGTGTGTTGCGGTTATTTTTCAGTCGCTCAGTTGTGTCTGACTCCTTGTGACCCCATGGACTGCATCACTCCAGGCTTCCCTGTCCTTCACCGTCTCCTGGACTTTGCTCAAACTCACGTCCAGTGGTTCCATCCAACCATCTCATCCTCTGTCATCCCCTTCTCCTTCTGCCTTCAATTTTCCCCATCAGGGTCTTTTCCAATGAGTCGGCCCCTTGCATCCATGGGCTTCCCAGATGGCTCAGTGGTAAAGACATCCCACTCCAGTCCTCTTGCCTGGGAAATCCCATGGAGAGAGGAGCCTGGTGGGCTACAGTCCATGGGGTCGCAGAGAGTCAGACATGTTTAGAGTCAGCAGCTAACCAATAGTAACGGTACAGGCTGCAATTCTTAGCAATTGACACGTTCAGTCTTCACAACCTAACAAGGTCAAACTTGTAACTATTCTCACTTTTTTTTTTAAGAGAGGAAACTTTTAGAACAGTTTTATTTTTCTTTCTTTCTGTTTGGCTGTGCTGGATCTTTGTTGCCGGGCGGGCTTTCTATCTGGTTGTGGTGAGTGGGGGCTACTCTCTCGCTGTGGTGACGTCCTGGTGCCCAGCACCGGCCCTCGGAGCACGGGCTTCAGGAGTCGTGGCTCAGCTGTCGTGGTCCCGGGCTCGAGAGCGCAGCTCAGTACTCTCGGTGCACGGGCTTAGTTGCTCCTGGGCATGTGGGATCTTCCTGACTCAGGGATCGAACCCGTGGCTCCTGCACTGGCAGGGGGGTTCTTTACTGCTGAGCCACCAGGGAAGCCCCAGAGCTGTTCTCATTTTATAGGTAAGAAAACCAAGGCACACGGAACAGGTTAAGTAACTTTGTGAATGCGACATGTCATGGGAACGGCGGCAGTAGGGCTCCCGCCCAGGATGGGCTCCAGAACTTGCCATCCTCCTGCACTCTGCTGCCTCTCCCTCTCCAGCCCCCTCCCCTCCCTCTCCCTAGCATCCTCCTGTAGGGTGCTCGCTCACCTCCTAATGATGCCATCTGCCGGTGTTCTTGCTCTCTCTACACAACCCCCGATGCCACCCCTGGGGTAATCTTCCTGAAAGATGACTCTGATCGTACAGCCCTGCTCTGCTGACATTCTGCAGTGTTTTCTCCAAGCCCGAAAAGTCAGGTTCAGAGCTCTCATCTTGCGCCTCCGACCCTTCATGGGCAACGGGTCCCCGGTTCCCACCCCAGCATCGTTGCTCCCCGCATGCATCCCAAGGTTTTCCTGCCAGTATTCTTGCCCGGAGAATCCCAAGGACAGAAGAGCCTGATGGGCTACAGTCCACGGGGTTGCAGGGTCGGACACGACTGAGCGACTGACACTGTCTTCAGTCTATGAAATTACGTTCTTGCGTTAGTGGCTCAGCAAAGTCTCGTGTCCCCTTTTTGTTGGACTGGTTCTTACATGTGCTTCAGAGCTGGTCTCCCTCTTTAGTTCCCCAATCCCTCCCAAGTCTGGGCTTTATTGCCTGCTCTCCGAGCAAGCGTTCCCCCACCCCAGCCCCGAAAGACTCTCCACATTGAGGCACTGCCCACATGCTAAAGAACATTCCGTTTCTTATCTTTCTGCTCCACTAGATTTTGAACTCTGAGTAGGCAAGGACTGCCCTTATTTATTTTTACATTTCCAGCCCATTGCCTGGCCCACAGTAGTGCTCAGGCAATGACCGATGAATGAATAAATAGAAGGATGTCATACAGAAAGCAGGGCCCTGGGGCTGTGGGACTCAGGGTGGGAAGGGCCGGGCTGATGGAGGAGCAGGGGGTGGGACTCGAAGATCAGGGGGCCCCTTGCCAGTCGTTGGGGGAATATAGCCGAGGGCAAGATGCCACGACGAACTAGTCGAGCGACCAAGCGATGTGGAGGGAAGCTCTCTGAGCTGTGTTGCTGGCATCTCCATGCTCAGTTGATCAGCCATAGTTTTTATTCCTCTTCCATTCCATTCCTCTTCCCTGGTGGCTCAGATGGTAAAGCGTCTGCCTGCAGTGCGGGAGACTGGGGTTCGATTCCTGGGTCGGGAAGATCCCCTGGAGAAGGAAATGGCAATTCACTCCAGCACTCTTGCCTGGAAAATCCCATGGACGGAGGAGCCTAATAGGCTACAGTCCATGGGGTCACAGAGTCGGACACGACTAAGCGACTTCACTTTCACTTTCCATTCAGTATGTTCCATGGCCTCATCCAAGGGGGCTAACAGTAAAACAAAAATCAGTCTCACCATCTTTCCTTCCTTCTTTCTTTTCTTAACATGATCTTTTAAAGCTTACAGAATGACACGTGTGCTTTGTTGAAGCAAAATCTTAACAGATCAGTCAAAGTTTGAAAAGTTCCACTCTGCTGGTGTCTTAGGGCTGCTGCTACAAAATACCATAGATGGGGTGGCTTTATTAAAACAACAGAAGTGAATTTTCTCATAGTACTGGAGTCTGGAGTCTAAAAGTTCAGAACCAAGCTATTGGCAGGATGTCCCTTTGACAAAGATTTCAAACCTTACAGGGAAACCCGTAGGGGAGAATCCTCCCTGGCCTTGTCCTAGTTTCAGACCGTTCTTGTGTTCAGTTGCTCAGTTATGTTGCACTCGTTGTGACTCCCATGGACTGTAGCCCGCCAGGCTTTTCTTATGGACATTTCCAGACAAGAATACTGGAGCGGGTTGCCATTTCCTCCTGCAGGGGCTCTTCCTGACCCAGGGAGCAAACCCAAGCCTCCTGCAGCTCCTGCGCTGGCAGGTGGGTTCTTCACCATGTGCCCTCCGGGTAGCTGTATTTGCTCATTAATCCTTGGCTTTGCTTGGCTTGCAGCTGCGTCACTCTAATCCGCCCCTGTCGCCACTTGGCATTCTCCCCGTGTCTCTCTCCTCTGGGCCTCCTCTTTTTTTTCTTTTCTTTTCGGGATGCATCTCCTGGCATGTGGGATCTTAGTTCCCCAACCAGGAACCGAACCACACCCTACACTGGAAGCCTGGAGTCTTCACCCCTGGACTGCCAGGGAAGGCCCTCTCCTCTGCTTCAAAGAGCAGCAGCAGATTGGATTAAGAGCACACCCTCCTCCAGTGTAAACTTCTCTTAACTTATATTAAGTTAATTACATGTGGACGAGCCCTATTTCCAAATAAGGGCACATTCTGAGGTTTTGGGGGTTAGGACGCCAACAATTTTGGGGGGCACACAGTGATTCAAGTTGTAACAATTATATTTCTATCCTTCAGAGATAACCAATGGTAATAATTTATCATACATTCCCCCACATGTTAGAAAGTACTTATCTATATCTAGGCATGCTTGCTAAGTCTCTTTGGTCGTGTCCGACTCCTGTGACCCTATGGACTGTAGTCCACCAGGCTTCTTTGTCCATGGGATTCTCCAGGCAAGAATGCTGGAGTGGGTTGCCATGCCCTCCTCCAGGGGGTCTTTCTGATCTGGGGATCGAACCCTCGTCTCTTATGTCTCCTGAATTGGCATGCATGTTCTTTACCACTAGCACCACCTGGAAAGTCCCATCTATATCTCTCTAGACACACACCTATATATATTTTCCCTCAACTTAAGAAATGCACATATACATATATGCAGTTTTTAACCAAAATAAGATGATACTATATGCTATTTCACGAGTCTGCCTTTTTGTTTTTCTCAATTAATGATCTAAGGAGATTAACTTTTATTACATGATTTCTTTTCTTTCACTTTGTAACACTTGTTTTCAAGCTTATTTCCAGGGGTTCTTAGCCTTTATATCTTAAATGTGATCCTGTAATGCTGTTTTGAATTGCTAAGCATATTTTCTGATTATTAAGGAAAGTTGTTGGGTTCCCTGTGGGGATAAAAAAGAAAAGAGAAACAGATTTAAAGGCCCCATTTCATTATGTAAAATCCACGTAAGCATGTCTCCTGGACATTTCGGCTCTAACTGACATTCCAGAATCCAGGGCCAGGCTGAGCTTCTATTCTCCACCCAGTGGAGGAGGCCGAGGTCAAGTGTGACCCTCGTCAGAACCTCTCCGATTAGATTCAGTGAGCTGTGTGCCTAATGAAAAGCTTCATCTAATGGCTCATTTGTTCAGAGGAACTTTTTCTGAACCTTTCTCTCCTCTACCTAATGCAAAAGTCTGCAAGGAAAAGCCAAAAGAAGGAAGCTTTGCTGTTTAAGCATAATTTAGATACTTGTGCAAGTGCACTAAAATAAAATGAGACACATTAGATAAGAGAAGATCTTATCTAATCTTTACTTTCCATCTTTCTCTCCCTCCCTTTTCCTGTTGACCCTGGGGCTTTCAGAAATAGGAACGTGTTTTCTGCCAAAAAAAAAAATAGTAAGAATACATAATTTTTGTGATGGTAGTGATGACTGAATAGGAGCTGTCTTACTGGGCTAATGGAAGATTGATCCCCTAGTGATCAGGTGCATAATCCCTCTGAGACAGGGGCTTGGCTCTGAATGTTTTACAAAGAGATGGTGGCAATCACCCATGTGGGAGGATTTATGAGACACTGGGAATAAGCTTCCTGCCCACAGATAATGTTTTTCCCACTGACCCACCAAGATGCCTGCAATTATGACATGATGTACTTTTCGGGGCGATGTCACTGAAGGGCAAGTTTAAAGCCCAGAGGTTAGCTGAGCCCCTTGTACATATAACCATTGTCTTCAGTCATGCAGTAACTGTGTGAGCCGGGGACCATCAGAATCAGCTAATGCATGACAGAGCCCGGGAGGGTTAAGCTTTGTTGGGTGATGGGGACTGAGTGTATGCAGGTATTTAATTGTGAAATGCTACAGATGAGTGGGTGTCATAATGGAAGCAGAAATTGAAGGGCTCAGGATGGAAGTGAAAGGGAAGATGTGGCTGTGAGGAAGCAGATGTAATGCTGCTGATGGCAACCTGTCTCATGGAGCCAGGCTCAGTTCAGCTCAGTCGCTCAGTTGCGTCCGACTCTTTGTGACCCCATGGACTGCAGCACACCAGGCCTCCCTGTCCATCACCAACTCCCGGAGCTTACTCAAACTCATGTCCATCGAGTCGGTGATGCCATCCAACCATCTCATCCCCTGCCGTCCCCTTCTCCTCCTGCCCTCAATCTTTCCCAGCATCAGGGTCTTTTCCAATGAGTCAGTTCTTCGCATTAGATGGATAAAGTATTGGAGTTTCAGCTTCAGCATCAGCCCGTCCAGTGAATATTCAGGACTGATTTCCCATAGCATTGACTGGTTGGATTTCCTTGCAGTCCAAGGGACTCTCAAGAGTCTTCTCCAACACCACAGTTCAAAAGCATCAGTTCTTTGGCGCTCAGCTTTCTTTGTAGTCCAACTCTCACATCCATACATGACTCCTGGATAAACCATAGCTTTGACTAGACAGAATTCGGTTGGTAAAGTAATGGCTCTGCTTTTTAACTTGCTGTCTAGGTTGGTCATAGCTCTTTTTTCCAATGAGCAAGCGTCTTTTGAGTTCATGACTGCAGTCACCATCTGCAGTGATTTTGGAGCCAGGCTACTTGGGTACAAATCTGAGCTCTGTCACTTACAAAGTGTGAGACATTGGCCTGGTTACTTAGTGTCTCCATCTGTAAAGTGTGGGTAATAGCAGAGCTATCTCTCAGGGTTATGTGAGGAGTAAATGAACTACTGAATGTAATATGCTTAGTACAGAGTTTGGAGCATAGTAAATGCCCAATAAATACTAGTTACGCTTAACACTGGGCTTCTCAGGTGGCTCAGTAGTACAGAATTCACTTGCTAATGCAGGAGACATGGGTTCAATCCCTGGGTCAGGAAGATCCCTTGAAGTAGGAAATGGCAATGCACTCCAGTATTCTTGCCTGGGAATTTCCATGAGCAGAGGAGCCTGGGGGGCTTTCAGTTCATGGCGTCTCAAAGAGTGGGACACGACTGAGGGACGGGGCATCCACACAGGCACTCTTCACACTAATGTTGATATATTAGAGGAAATATGTTCAGCACTAACCTAGGAATGCTTAAAGTGGTGACTTTTAGCAACATTATAACTTTTAATTCTCATAACAATTCTTTGCCACTATCCCCTTTTAGAGAGAGAAGGACATTGGAGCTTACGAAAGTTACAAAAATTGGCCACTTTGAGGTATTAATAGCTAGGAAATCCCAGAATGGATTGGGAATCTGAATCCCTCCAAGGTTCTCTGCATGGGTTGTGGACCCTGCACACCCTCTAGGTCGGTGTCTTAGGCTGAGTTCCTGAGACACAGAGTCCAAGATGGGAATGTGGATAAGAGAGACTGAATTCGGGAGAAACTTTCAGGAAAGAACCCATAAGAGAGGGAGAAGGGGAGATTGGAGGAAGAAGGGCGCCCAGTGGGGATGTGGTCTCAGGGGAAGTCTCATCTTGGCGTGGTCCATGGTGGGGAGAGAAGGTCAACAAAAAAATCAAGTCATGCATCAGTGTTGTCCCTCCCAAAGGTAAGCCGGGCTGGTCTATGTGCCCATCGAATCGGTCAGTCTCTGCCTTTGGCTCCTCCTCCATCTCCCCTCTCCCCACCTTCTGGGTTGGCGGGGGCTCTCTAGGAAGGACTGAAGGCAAAAGGAGAAGGGGATGACAGAGGATGAGATGGCTGGATGACATCACAGACTCAATGGGCATGAATTTGAGCAAACTCTGGGAGACAGTTGAGAACCGAGGAGCCTGGCGTGCTGCGGTCCAGGGCGTCACAAAGAGTTGGACATGACTTAGCAATGGAGCAAGAACAATGAAATCCAGAGAAGGGGGCATCTGTGAGCCATTAGCTTCTAGAACTCCCAGCAGCCAGGATGGGCCCATCAGCCAGCACAGGTGATCTGTGGAGGGGGGGGTGCAGGGGGTGCCAGTAAAAAATGCCAGGCCGGGAAGGTCAGATACATGAGCCGCAGGCAGAGGCAGTCTGGGAAGAGTGTTAATTTGAGGCAACCCTTGGAAGCCTCAACACGTGGAATCAGAAGCTGATTAGGAAAGTTGTTTTCATTAAATGAATCCAAGAGTCAAAATGAGGTATAATGAGAGAATAATATGTGAAGGTATTGCTGTCACATCATTGTGAAAAAGCCGATGGGGCCAGGTGAGGAGTGAAGGCTGAGATCGAGGATGACCCTGCATCTCCTACAGGTGCCAATCTGCAGACTTGAAACATGATCGGATCAGGGGCCATAAAGGAAGAGGGTGACCCTGTAGAGTAACTCCCAGCATATCCTGCAGGGCAGGGTGGACTTGCCTAAAAGCAGACCAGCCTCTCAACGAACACGAAGTAGTCCTCCCTGAGAACAGGTGGAGCCAGCCTCAAAGGGAGGCAGGGCAGAGGAGGCAACGGGGACAGAGGAGGCAACGGGGACAGAGGAGGCAACGGGGACACAGGAAAGCTCCAGCCCTGTGTCTTCGACACGCTCATTTGGCTGAGCCTTGCTACAGAGAAACCCTGGAACACGGGTTTCTCACACGGAAAATGAGGCCGGCCCCTCCAGCTCTCACACTCAGTTCCATTTTGTTGGCACTCAAGCCAGACAGCACTGAAGTCTGGCTTTCATGCAAATTAGATGCCACATTCTCTACATGCTTCACCCCTGAGGAAGGATGGGCTTGCTGCTTATTCTTTGTGGTTCACTTTGAGAAATCAATGAAAAGCTCTGAAAAATTAGTTTTAAACAGCACTTAGAGAGGACATTTTTGGTAAAAGTGGATGGTCATGGCATGGAAGCATTCTAGATTGGGAAGTGAGAGAGGCCATGAGGCTTACTGGTCCATGGTCTTTGGCACAGGCCAGACAGCTAAGAATCACACTTCCCCTCAACTCTGCAAGACCATCGGATGGGCTTTGCTGTTTCATAGCAAAAGGGTGCCCCCAGGTGGTGACTGCTGAGCACCACGGGTTTGGAGGCAGAGTTGCGCTCAAGCCTCTTGAGCCGCATCAGACTCTGCGACCTATGGACTGCGGCCCGCCAGGCTCCTCTGTCCATGGGATTCTCCAGGCAAGAATAATGGAGTGGGTTGCCATGCTCTCCTCCAGGGGATCTTCCCAACCCAGGAAATCGAGCCCATATCTCTGGCGTCTCTTGCATTGTAGGCAGTTTCTTTATCCACTGAGCCCTCTGGTAAGCCCATTAGCACACTAAGACCCCCTAAACCTTGTTTCCATTAGCTCATGGTATCAACGAGTGGAGAAGCAAAACTACTGATCTGTCTCCTGACTACTTTCCTAACGCACATAGCTGCTCTGTTATCAACTGCACACAAGCCTCCTGAAGGCATGGTTTCTCCAGCCTCGCAGAGCCCCTTATACTGCGGCTGCCAGCCACAGATGCAGTAAGCAAGGGCACCGGTATAAAGACAGGCGCTAACTGAATAGCGTTGGGGCAGCATATCACATACTCCCAGCAAACACAGGATACGAAGTAAGTGAAGGACAGAACCAGGAGAAATCATGTCGGAAATCTGGAAGCAGTACTCGAGCAGTATTCATGGAACGTGTGGTGACTGCGTTGATTTTTAGGATCTCTGCTGCTGCCGCGCTCATTTAACTTTTACTTTTAAGGGGATGGGATCCTCTTGGTCCTGTGTTCATGGTATACTTTTTTCCCCCGCTCTCTGTCCACCTGACTCCAGCTTAGCCTCAACTATGGTGATTGAAAAGCAGCACCTGGATGCGTGGTCTAACCCTGGGCTGGGAAATGGCAACCCACTCCAGTATCGTTGCCTGGAAAACCCCACGGACAGAGGAGCCTGGAGGGCTACGGTCCATGGGGTCACAAAGAGTCAGATGTGACTGAGTATACGTGTGCACATGAAAAAAAAAAGTGAAAGAGAAGGTTGCTCAGTTGTGTCCAACTCTTTTCGACCCCATGGACTGTACAGTCCATGGAATTCTCCAGGCCAGAATACTGGAGTGGGTAGCTGTTTGCGTCTCCAGGGGAATCTTCCCAACCCAGGGATGGAACCCAGATCTCCTGCATTGCAGATGGATTCTTTACCAGCTGAGTCATACGCGTGCACATACACAGGGTCTAAAGCATGTGCAAATATTTCCCTTGTGTCTATTGAGAGTGACCCATGGAAACTCAAAAAGAGACAGCCAGAGGACAACCTTGAGCTGACATCTGGTCTCCTTCGATTCAAAGATAGCCCTTGAGTTTATAGTAGTAAACAGCAAGTCTTGTATAGGTTGGTTATTGTTGCTGTTGCTAAGTCGTGTCTGGCTCTTTTGAGATCCCATGGGCTGTAGCCCTGCCAGATTCCTCTGTCCGTGGAATTTTCCAGGCAAGAATACTTTAGTGGGTTGCCGTTCCTTTTTCCAGGGGATCTTCTTAATCCAGGGGTCCAACCTGAGTCTCCTGCATTGGCAGGTGATTTGTTTACCTCTGAGTCACCTGGGAAGGCCATGTAAGCTGACGTACTTTCTTAATCTTCTACTGAACCTGAAGTCTTCTTCAGTAATAGACATAGTATCACACTAAAGTTGTTTTAAATTTTTTTGTGTTTTTCCTGCCATTGCTATATGTTTGGAAACTGTTTGATATTCTCAGAGAGATATGGGTTTCTTGATTGCGTTGACTTTTGATGATGAAAAGAATTTTCAGCCCCCAGAGAGTGTTGGGGGTGAGCATATGCAATTCTATCTCTCAACAGCTCCAAGGACACAGATCTTTTTCTCCCCAGTTAACTCTTGCGAAAAGCTTTTGGGCTCAGGATCCAGGGTTGGGTGAGTTGTTCATTCAATAAAAATGTACTAAACGGTAGGAAGTAAACCAAAGTCCACTTACATAACAAGTAAAATTTAGACTGGAATTTTAAAGGAGAAAAAAAAGACTGAGATTGGTCTATAAACGGGGTTGTTTCACACTACACAGGACACATCCTGTCTATCCCTGAGTAAAAACTACTCCATCCCTCCCCAGGCTCTGTGGGTTCCGCCTTGACACAGCCCCCAAGGGGCTCTGACACCTCCCTGGATGTGACTGTCTATTAAGTCAGTCCTATCTCATTAAGTTCACTTTAGTCCCATCAAGCTCTTCAGTTCTTTTTGGTTTAAAGGTTGGCCTGCTACAAAGATCTGTCTACCAAACTACCACGATCTCCTTGTCAGCTCTTAGGTTTTAGGTTTGGGAAAGGACAGACAACTCAGGTTTATCCCTCCAGTGGGCTCTGTTTTATCCACCCCAGACCCTGAGGGGAACCCTGCTTCCAGAACCACCTCCTCTGCAATTGAGGTGTTGGTATTTCTTAGCTTGACCAATAGCATAGCATTTAAAAGGCAGCTGGACTTACTTTGTTGGCAGTCTAAGGAATGGAAGGGCTTCCCAGGTGGCTCTGTGGTGAAGAATCTGCCTGCCAATGCAGGAGGTGCAGGAGATGTGGGTTTGATCCCCGGGACAGGAGGATCCCCCAGAGGAGGAAATGGCAACTCACTCTAGTATTCTTGCCTGGAAAACCCCACGAACAGAAGAGTCTGGCGGGCTACAGTCCATGGCGTTGCAGGGAGCTGGACATGACTGAGCAACTGAGCACGTAGGCAATGAACGGGAAGTAGGATTTATAGAAAAGAAAATAAACTAGGAATGGTTTCCTCTATAAGATAATTTTATTTGGAATTTCCTTTTAATCACAACCATGGACATAAACTTGATTCATTGTTAAATTAGCTCGACTTTTACCCAAAAAGCTGCACACTCTCACCCAGTAAAGGGCTCCATTAGAACTCAGAACAAAATTTCTGCTGTTGCTGCTTAATAAAGACAGAAATAGTAATAAGTGAAATCATAGGTAATTTGTTAATAACTTGTAGGAAACCAATGGCCCATTACTGTCTCTTGTGAAGCCTAAAAATACCCTCAAAAGGAAAAGTCAAGGCAGGAAACATTATTAGCTACTTAAACAGACCATTGTAAAACATCACTGTCAGGAGCCTAACAGCCTGTATTGGGTTGAAGAGAGAGAAAGAGAAACTAAGACAATTTTATTCTGAAGCAGGACCAAAGTTAATCATGTTTTGACACCTGGACTAATGCCTCACCCTGCAAGAGAGGGAGGCTCATGGTGATGATGGAAACACTAGTGAATGCTCATTACTCATTTCTGATGGTTTTGAATATGAATTTTGGTGGTTTTATTGACTAGAGCAGAACCGGAAATGGAAGATGAAACCTGGCTACTTCACACCTCATCTACAATGTTAGACTGCCCCATTGGCACATGAAAAATCCGGTCATGTAGAGCTTGGCCCTTAGAGAATGCTGGAACTGGAAGGGTTCTAGTTTTTAGAGGAGAACGTTGAGACCCAGATAAGAGCAACTCGTTAGTTGAAATGTCTGATTTAGGAAGAGAACAGAGACGCAATTGTTTAATTTTTTTTCAATCATTGCCTTTGACCATCAGCTGGATCTTCCTTTTCCATCCCTCTCTGACATCACAAATTTATCCCAGAGCTTTCCAGTCACTTCCAGTTATTAATAACTCCAGTTCAGTCTAGGCCAATTGAACACAATCTTGATACAGTTCAGCTGTCTGTCTTTCCCCCACCCTCCTAGCATGAACAGGGCATGGTTCTGAAGGGCTTGAGAAGGGGAGATTGGAGACAGTTGTCTGTTACAAGCTCTTGTCTGCCTCCCCGCACTGTGTGCCCAGCTCCTTAGGGGTTGGAGACGGCAAGAAGGGAGGCTGGGGGGCAGTCCTGGGCAGGGGGTTGCAGTCCTGTGTTGGGTGTGGGTTTGCGATGAGCTGTCTACAGCAGATGTCCAAAAGCTGGCTCCCTGAGGGCAGGGAGTTCTTTGGGGGATTTAAGGAGATCTTGCGAGATCCTGACAGATTGTGTGGGATCTGTCTGTTGCTATATATGTACAGTCAGCACACCCAGCTTCCAATGCTGGTATCTACTCCATAGACTTTAAAAAAAACTTTCTATTTTGTTTTGGCGGAATAACTGATTAACAATGTTGTGGTAGTTTCAGATGAACAGCAAAGGGACTCAGCCATCCATGCACATGTATCCATTCTCCCCAAGTCCCCGTCCCATCCAGGCTGCCACATGACTTTGAGCAGAGTTCTGTGTGCAGCATAGTAGGTCTTTGTTGGTTATCCATTTCACATTAGCAATGTTTACATGACCTTCCCAAAGTCCCTAACTATCCCTCCCCCTTGACCACCATCAGTTTGTTTTCTAAGTCTTCTGCAAACTTTTTCGATGCAATCTCTTTGCTGATGAGCAAGCTCTTGGGTGGAGTATGACCAGAGTGCTCATGCTGGTTAGCATCTGAGGGTCCATGTTGCCCAAGGGACACGGGTCCTCTTTGTCCCACTAAACCTTGGGAATACTGACTGCCCCGCAGAGAAAGTGAAAATCGCTCAGTCCTGTCAGACTCCTTGCAACCCCAAGGGGTGCAGTCTGCCAGGCTCCTCTGTCCATGGGGCTTCCTAGGCAAGAATTCTGAAGTCAGTTGCCATTCCCTTCTCCAGGGGATCTTCCCAACCCAGGGATTGAACCCAGGTCTCCCGCATTGCAGGCAGATTCTTTACCGTCTGAGCTACCAGGGAAGGCCTGCAGTAGACTTATCTTTACCCCACCATCTGAAACACAGGGTATATCAACCAGTCTCTTGGCTAAGCAGGTGTCCAACCAGGGAAACCAAAGCCAGAACCCCTTTCTTGAAAGTCCTTCTGGCTCCTTCCTGGCTCCAGCACTCCTTACAAGACCTTGTACTTCGTGACTCTTAGGGCTTTACTCCTCCAACTCCCCTAGCCTGTTGGTAGGTAGACTGGAGGAGAGTAACCTAAGTGATGCAATCCCAGTTCGGAGCTATAAGACACAGTGGGATGGAAAGGAGACCGAAGGATACTATTGTCTAAGGTGACTTACAATTTCTTAACTGTTTGGGAATTTTCTCGATCAAAGCGTGTACTCAATCTTGCTGCTGCGACTGTTTCAGAGGCCAGCTTTGCCTGTACTTGTCAGTGATTTATTACTGTTGGTAATAAATGCGCTGCAGTAATGAACAAAACGTAATGGACTGTGTTGGCAAGTGGCGTGGCTTGTGACTGTCCCACTTAAGGTTTTTAAAATTCAATGCAATGCTGCTCTGGTTCCTCGAGAAGCTCTAATCTCACGTATAAAGATAAATTGTAATATCTTCTTGAATCTGTACATGTAAAACCTTCTCAGCACCTTTTCTCAGGCTCTTTTTAATCATTTGCCAAGAATCTAAAACTCAAGGTAGTCCTCAGTTTCCAGGCCAAAAAAGAAGAACTGGTATTTATGGTAGGTTCACCATTGTTTTCACACATTCTCATTAAGTGTTTTGCAAATAGGATGATGCATTTACATCCAGCAGTAATGTTCAGTGGTTTGGTCTATTGAACAAATATTACTAAAGAATAGCTGTGAAATGCCTTTTTTCTAAATATAGAGCTTATGATTGGACTTCATACAAAATTTCATTGTTTCTCAAACTTTATTTTAAATTAGCCTCTTCAGTTCAGTTCAGTTCAGTCGCTCAGTTGTGTCCAACTCTTTGCAACCCCATGAACCGCAGCACGCCAGGTCTCCCTGTTCATCACCAACTTCCGGAGATTACTCAAACTCATGTCCATCGAGTCAGTGATGCCATCCAGGCATCTCATCCTCTGTCGTCCCCTTCTTCTGCCCTTAATCTTTTCCAGCATCAGGGTCTTTTCAAATGAGTCAGGTCTTTGCAACAGGTGGCCAAAGTATTGGAGTTTCAGCTTCAACGTCAGTCCTTCCAATGAACACCCAGGACTGATCTCCTTTAGGATGGACTGGTTGGATCTCCTTGCTGTTCAAGGGACTTTCAAGAGTCTTCTCCAACACCACGGTTCAAAATCAGCAATTCTTTGATGCTCAGCTTTCTTTATAGTCCAACTCTCACATCCATACATGACCACTGGAAAAACCATAGTCTTGACGAGATGGACTTTGTTGGCAAAGTAATGTCTCTGCTTTTTAATATGCTGTCTAGGCTGGTCATAACTTTCCTTCCAAGGAGTAGTTCAGTTCAGTTCAGTTGCTCAGTCGTGTTTGACTCTTTGCGACCCCATGAATCGCAGACTCATATTTTTCTTTTAAATGAAAATGAAAGTCACTCAGTCATGGCAGGCGGATTCTTTACAAGCTGAGCCACAGAGAACCCCGAAACAAATTTTTAAATTCTTTTAAATAATTTTTCTCTAAATTCCAAATTGGTAAAAAAAAATAAAGCACTGGAATCAGACATACCAGTGTTTAAATTATCCTCTGCTGCTGCTGCCAAGTCACTTCAGTCGTGTCTGACTCTGTGCGACCCCATAGATGGCAGCCCACCAGGCTCCCCCATCTCTGGGATTCTCCAGGCAAGAACACTGGAGTGGGTTACTATTTCCTTCTCCAATGAAGGAAAGTGAAAAGTGAAAGTGAAGTCGCTCAGTCGTGTCCAACTCTTAGTGACCCCATGGACTGCAGCCTACCAGGCTCCTCCGTCCATGGGATTTTCCAGGCAGGAGTGCCAGTGTTTAAATTGGCCTCTGCTACTAACTGCTGTATTATTAAGCTCACTAAGCCTCAGTTTCCCTATCTGTTAAATGGGGGTAGTAGTTGTTCCCTCATAGAATAGCCCTGAGAATTATTAGGGAGACTATGAGAGGTGCTTGGAGCAGTGCCCTGCACACCACAAATGAGCAGAGCTTCTGTTACAGTCGTCGCTCAGGCCTTGCAGCCTCAATTCTTCGCCCTGCTTTTACCTGTGCCCTCTGCCACATGACCTTGCAGTTCCCGTCACCACAGGGCATGTTCATGCCACTTTAAAGGCAGAAAGTGAAGAGGAACTAAAGAGCTTCTTGATGAGCATGGAAGAGGAGAGTGAAAAAGCTGGCTTGAAACTCAGCATTCAAAAAGCTAAGATCATGGCATCTGGTCCCATCACTTCATGGTAAATACAAGGGGAGAAAGTGGAAGCAGTGACAGATTTTATTTTCTTGGGCTCCCAAATCACAGTGGATGGTGCCTGCAGCCATGAAATTAAAAGATGCTTGCTCCTTGGAAGAAAAGCTGTGACAAACATAGACAGCATATTAAAAAGCAGAGACATCACTTAGCCAGGAAAGTTCATGTAGTCAAAGCTATGGCTTTTCCAGTGGTCATGTGTGGATGTGACAGTTGTACCATAAAGAAGGCTGAGGGCTGAAGAATTGATGCCTCCACATTGTGGTGTTGGAGAAAAGACTCTTGAAAATCCCTTGGACTGCAAGGAGATCAAACCAGTCAATCCTAAAGGAAATGAACCTTGAGCAGTCATTAGAATGACTGATGCTGAGACTGAAGCTCCAGTCCTGTGGCCATCTGGTGAGAAGAGCTGACTCACTGGAAAAGACCCTGATGCTGGGAAGGATTGAGGGCAGGAGGAGAAGGGGACGACAGAGGATGAGACGGTTGATTGACATCACTGACTCAATGGGCATGAGTTTGAGCAGACTAAGGGAGATAGTGGAGGACAGAGGCGCCTGGCAGTCTATGGGATCGTGGAAGTTTGGGCATGACTTAGCTACTGAACACATGTTCAAAGAGGCTTGAAAAGGTCTGTAATGTGTTTTTATTGCCTGTCTTAATTCTCTGCCCGCCCTCTGCCCTGACTCCCATGAGCAATGCTGGGGGGTGATCTACGAGGAAGGCCCCAGTTGTCCCGGTCATTCCAGCAGACGCCGGCCTGGAATAGCAGACCTGCAGCTGACTGTCATGCAGTGGTATTAGCCTGGCTGGGACCAGTCTGAAATCAATCACTTAGCCAGCTCACTTACAGCTATGTGAATGCTGAATGTGGAGCCCTCACGGATGGTCCAGTGGTTAAGAATCTGCCTTGCAATGCAGGGCACACGGGGTTCAATCCCTGGTTGGGGAAATAAGGTCCCGCATGTGGTGGAGCATCTAGAGTCCATGTGCCACAACCCAAGATCCCTCATGACGCAATGACGTGCGCTGCAAGTAACCCCGAGGCAGCCGAATGAGTAAATAGCTTCTATATGTATGTACGTGTAGTTTTAAAAATGCTGCACTAGGTTTCTTAGGCTCCCTGACCACTTGGCTGCCTCTGACCATCTCCTTCCGTCAGTTTCCTAGTTCTTGGATGCACACCGCTCCTAGCTCTGTCTCATGCTTGGTCTGTGCCGTGCGTGTTGGTTCAGATCATTGTCCCCAGGTTGATACAATTCCGTGACTTCTACCTTCTGCAGGTATTTTAATTTCTGTTGCCACCAGCTTTCTCATTTAGATTTTTGCCTGGAAAATTCTTGACTATTATTTCTGGGTTTCTTTTCCTCATTTGAAATTTTTCAGCTGTTATCTTGGGTGTCCTGGCTCCTGCCTGAATGTTGTTGGTTGAGAATCTCTGGTGTCTTTAACATTGCCACTCTCGAGGTTCCCAACTGGCCTGAGTTTTACTTAGAAGATAACTACCTTGGGCATTGAGATCCAGAATTTATTAATTTGACATACATATGTTGAATGACTAATATATGCCAGGTACTATTTTGGATGTTAGGGATTTAAGAGTGTTAATAATGAAATA
Source organism: Redunca redunca (assembly GCA_006410935.1). Taxonomy (NCBI): domain Eukaryota; kingdom Metazoa; phylum Chordata; class Mammalia; order Artiodactyla; family Bovidae; genus Redunca; species Redunca redunca. The sequence goes on from SJYQ01003851.1 coordinate 128,741, forward strand.
TTACCTTCTAGGTGCAGGAAAGTAGAATAGATGATGTGATATAAAGCTGTTTAAGTGAACTGGGATTGAAGATGAGGGGTGCAGTGGACTGAATGTTTGTGTCTCATTCAAAATTTGTATATTGAAATCCTCATCCCTAATGTGATGATATTAGGAGGTGGGGCCTTTGGGAGGTGATTAGGTCATTGAGGGTGGGTCTCTTGTGAATGGAATTAGTGCCCTTATGAAAGGGGCCCCAGTGAGTTCTCTCAACCTCTTTCTGCCAAGTAGGGATGCAAAGAGAAAATAGGGGTCTGCAACCCCGAAGAGGGTCATCACTAGAGCTCAACCATGGTGGCACCCAGATCTCAGACTTTAGCATCCAGAACTGTGAGAAATAAATTTCTGTTTTTTTATAAATTGTTCAGTCTATTGTACTTGTTTCTTTATAGCAACCTAGACTGAGACAGAGGGTAAAGTTTCATTGCAGAGAGACTAGAACAGTCATGGATGTACAGCAGATTCTGGGAAAGGCCAGATGTTCATCATGGCAGAGGTCTAAGGGATTGGGCATTAAGTGTTTATGCATAGCAAGAACCAGATTTGGAGAAGAAAATGGAAATCATGTTAGAGCAGGTAAGGAGTTTATAGCTTGTAGAGACAGGGAGTCCTTAAGCAGTTTAAGTAAGGGACCGAGGGGATCATTAGGATGCTGTGAATCTGGGCCTTCCCGCATGGTCCAGTGGCTAAGACTCTGCGCTCCTGGTGCAGGGGGCCTGAGTTTGGTCCCTGGCTAGGGACCTAGATCTCATATGCCCAAACAAGAGTTGGCATGCTGCAGCTAAAGACCCTGCATAGGGCAAAGAAGACGCAGAGCAGCCAACTAAATAAAGGTACAGAAAAAAGAATGCTGTGGATTTTACGCCAGCATGGAGGTGGGCAGACTCCTAGAAGGGAGATGAAAGGCATGACTAAGTCAGGGGCACGATAATGAGTCCAGTAAAGTTAGGACAAGGGAATAAAGGAGAGGGACTGGATGAGAGAGCTTTTGTGAGGCCAGAACCAACAGAAATTAGCCTTTTCTGGCATGGTGATGGAGAGGAAGAAAGAAAATGTGTATGACTCCTACGTTTCTTTATGGGCAACTGGTTAGAAAAATTTGTTGAAACCCAGGACACAAAGAGGAGAATGTTTGGGAACAGAGAAGCTTTAGCATGTATCAAGTGCCATGAAAATAGTAAATGTTATTAATATTAGACTAATAGCTATGCTGCTGCTACTGCTAAGTCGCTTCAGTTGTGTCCGACTCTGTGCGACCCCATAGACGGAAGCCCACCAGGCTCCCCTTTCCCTGAGAGTCTCCAGGCAAGAACAATGGAGTGGGTTGCCATTTCCTTCTCCAATGCATGAAAGTGGAAAGTGAAAATGAAGTCGTTCTGTCGTGTCTGACTCTTCGTGACCCCATGGACTGCAGCCTACCAGGCTCCTCCATCTATGGGATGTTCCAGGCAAGAGTACTGTAGTGGGTTGCCATTGCCTTCTCCGAGACTAATAGCTATAGCAGCAATGAAAGAGGGAATATTCCCAACTGAGTTGCTATGCCAATGGATCACAATTATATATGCACATATTCGGCCTCCCAGGTGGCGTTAGTGGTAAAGAACCTGCCTGTGGGAGACAGATGTGGGTTCCATCCCTGGGGTGGGGGTGTGTGTGGGAAGATCCCCTGGAGTAGGGTATGGCAACCCACTCCAGGATTCTTGCCTGGAGAATCCCATGGACAGAGGAACCTCACAGGCTACAGTCCATAGGATTACAAAGAGTCAGACATGACTGAAGCAACTTAGCATGCACGGGTGCATATATTATTCCTTAGTATGTGCCATGATGTGAAATTTACTGAAATGTAATCTGCAGACATGAGGGCACCAGAAAAAGGGGCAGGATCTAAAAGGCGGATGGAAGACATGTTTAAGTCAGTGGCATCTGTGACTCAGTGTGTTAACATCTCTATTTATGCAGTGACTCCCAGACAGGGAGTCTGTGTGGCTGCTTGGTGCATAAAGATGTATGGTTGGGTAAGGCTGTAAACATTTTTTTGTGTGTGAAAAGTTACTACATTACAAGTCATAATAAACCTGTGTTTTGGCAAGCAGAACGAACAAATTTGTCTACATGATTAGGAGAAAACTAGCAAATCATCAAGATATACAGGATTTGGCAGTGTGTGCATTTTGGGGTTGTTTTCAGAAACATATCTATTTCTCCTCAAAGGGAGAGAAAAATCTAAATGATCACAGTGCCAAAAATAAGTGAAGATTAGGTGCTTTTTCTGCCTACCGTGAAAATGAGTTCTCCATCTGTATGCCACATGTTTCTTGTTCTGCCACGAAACTACACTGTTAATAAGGGGAAAATGTGTGTGAGAGAAATATCTTCCAAATTATGATTCACAGTTGGAAAGGATAAGCATTTAAATGTTAATGACAATAATACCATTAGTGTTCTGCCTGAGAATAAATCGAGGTACGACGATTAAAAGATTAAAAGAAATTAAGTTAGCATCAGGTTTCTGCTTAAAACTCACACCTCCTATGGAATGTCAAGGTGACAGGCTAGCCTTACGCTGTTGCTTAGAGTGGCTTCAACAAAATCTGACCAAGAATAGGACAGTCTAGCTTGGAGTGAACTGAAGATTGAAGTTTCTTTTCATAACGATTTCATGAGTTATTTCACTTTGTAAAAAGAAAGTTTCAAACTGACGTAAGGGTGCAAAGAACTCTGGGACATTCTCAGGAAGGTTCTGCACTGTTGCCATTTTATCGCGTTTGCTTTAGCATCCTAGCGCTCTTTCTACGGATGCATGAACATAGTGTCACCACGCTTTTCCGTGAGCCACGGAGAGCGTGCTGTGTGTCCCCGCTAGTACTTCGGGTAAATTTCCTGCAAAGACTGTCCTGTATGACCACAGCGTTGTTGGTTTAGTTGCTCCGTTGTGTCTCTTTGCGACCCCATGGACTGTAGCCCTCTGTCCATGGGATTTTCCAGGCAAGAATCCTGGAGCGGGTTGCCATTTCCTTCTCTAGGAGGTCTTTCTGAGCCAGGGATTGAATTTAAGTCTCCTGCTTTGGCAGGCAGATTCTTTACCATCTGAGCCACTTAGGAAGCCTGGGAACTCTGGGGTGGAGGTGGGGGTGGGGCCCAGAAGTTTATATTTTAATAAGCCCTCAAAGTGATTTTGACAATGCATACTTAAGTTTAAAAACTAGTACTGTCCAGTGGTTGGGAGTTGGCCCTTTCACTGCCAGGTCCGGGTTTGATCCCTGGTGGGGGAATTCCCCAAGCTGCATGGTGTGGTTAAAAACAAACTACTCTATGGGCTACGGGCCAATGCCGACACTGTGGTTTCAGGGGCAAGTCCTGGAGAGTGGGACTCCGTGCTCCAGTTTGGGGGTTAATTTCCTGGGGGTTAATTTGGGCAGAGGGCAGTTGTCTTGGCATTAATCTCGATTAGCACCTCCTAAATATTCCCTTGTAGCTCGGTTGGTAAATAATCTGCCTGCAGTGCAGGATTCCTGGGTTCGATCCCTGTGTTGGGAAGATCCTCTGGAGAAGGAAATGGCAACCCACTCCAGTATTCTTGCCTGGGAAATATGGACAGAAGAGCCTAGTGGGCTGCAGTCCATGGGGTCACAAAGAGTTGGGCACAACTGGGCGAATAAGACTAATATCTACTGATGATTTACATATGTGTACATGTGTGTGTGTCAGGAGGAGATACATGGATCAGTGAATTGGTCATATTTAAACATAAGCACTCCCTGGAATATATATATATATATATAATATTACATTATGTGTATATATATTATATTATATTATGTATATATATTGGAATCTACATTTATTTCTATATCTGGGGCTTCCCTGGTGGCTCAGATGGGAAAGAAGCTGCCTGCAATGCAGGAGACTGGGGTTCAGTCCCTCGATTGGGAAGATCCCCTGGAAAAGGGAATGGCGACCCACTCCAGCATTCTTGCCTAGAGAATTCTGCGGACAGAGGAGCCTGCTGACTGCAATTTATGGAGTCACAAAGAGTCAGGCATGACTAAGTGACTGACACTTTCATACTTATTCCTATATCTTTCTATACACACTGAAAACCATGATTTCACTTTGTTACCTCCAACTCAGAGAAGGCACTGGTGACCCACTCCAGTACTCTTGCCTGGAGAATCCCATGGACGGAGGAGCCTGGTAGGCTGAAGTCCGTGGGATTGCTAAGAGTCTGACATGGCTGAGTGACTTCACTTTCACTTTTCACTTTCATGCGTTGGAGAAGGAAACGGCAACCCACTCCAGTGTTCTTGCCTGGAGAATCCCAGGAACAGAGGAGCCTAGTGGGCTGCCGTCTATGGGGTCGCACAGCAGCAGCAGCAGCAGCAGCACCTCCAACTCTAATCCAACACTGGAAGGCTTGTTCTAGACTGCTCTTTTCCATATTTATAGCTCTCTTCTTTTGTTAATTTAATTGACAGTGTTTGTTAATTGGCGTTAATTGAATGCTCACTCGATTATCAACTGACGAATATCAATGAGCTGCTCTATCTTTAGTTGGGTAGAGTTATTTCCTCAAGGTCCAGCCTCTTTTACAGCCATTCATTTCTCTTTTTCCCTATCTCCACTATTTTTATTATCTGTTTACTGTTTTCATTAAAACTGAGATGTGCATAACTCACTCAACTAAGTCTATGATGTTACCCCTGTACACAGAGATTTGCTGTTGCAGCGGTTGATTCTTACAACTTGCTCTCTCTTTTCTGGGCTCATTTTTCTTGCATGGATAGAATTTTCTGCGGGTATTGCTACTTTCATGCATTCATTCAATGAACATTATTGAGTATGTACTGTGACCTCCATTTTTAAAAAGTTGAATCTGAGATGCTTTCATGATACTCAAATGTAGATGTTTGTTTGACAGTTGGACATACAGTGTGGGACTCAGAGGAGTTTTTTAGGGGTGGAAAAATAAAGTAGTAGACCATTTGCTTGTATGTAGGTGGTAACTAAAGTCATGCAGTTGAACGAGATCAAGAGAAATCCTTGAGGATTTCTGTGGTCAGGAGGGGAGTGCAAAACTGTAAGGAAGACATGTAAGGATGGGCAGAGTGTTAGGAGGAAAATTATAGAAGTGTGCGTCCTGTTAGTCAAAGGAACAGGATTTAAGTAAGGAGGAAGTTCACTGATGCTCAGAAGCCAAGGAAATAAGAACATGTAGTTACACAGCTTGCGTAAGAGCTGTTTCTGAGGAGTAATGAGACTAGAAGCCAGGTTGGGGCAGGTTGAGGAGTGAGTAGGACATGAGGAAACAGAGGCCGCAAACATGAACAACTCTTCTGAGAGTTTGGCTTTGAAGGGGAATAAGAAGATAAGGACTAGAGGTGGGGGGCAGAGAGGAATGATCCGTCCAAGTAAAATTTCCTTTTAGTCGGGGGAGAATGGAAAGTGCTTAAAAGCCACTGGGGGAAGAGTCTTTTGGGGAGAAGGAAGTCAAATATATAAAGAAGAGAATAGAAGATTCTGTGGAGTTCCTGAGAAGGTAGGAAAGGGTGGGATTTCTTTCCCATCCTTTGGTAGAGGTAGGATTGTAATTACACTGGAACAGGGATGTGCTGTGCTTAGCTGCTCAGTCCTGTCTGACACTTTGCGACCCCATGGACTGTAGCCTGCCAGGCTCCTGTGTCCATAGGGATTCTCCAGGCAAGAATACTGGAGTGGGTTGCCATGCCCTCCTCCAGGGGATCATCCCAACCCAGGGACCAAACCCAGGTCTCTTGCATTGCAGGTAGATTCTTTACCATTTGAGCCACCAGAGCAGGGATGGCGGCTGGTAAAAATGATGAAAAGAGGGCATATGTGGCTGGTTTGTACATTCGCTATTGGGAGGATGATTGAGTCCTTGCCCAGTGGCCTATACTTTCTCTAAAGTAGGAGGAGGTCAGATGGAAGTAAAAGGAGAGCTTGAGGAGAGAGTCTGGAGATTTGAGGTGAGCAAAGATTGAAAAAGTGGGCATAGGAAGTGCAGCCTCACAGGATGCCGGGGAAGAGCTGAGTGATTATGAGTTGATTCTCCTTGTGGATCTTTTTCAGTAGCGTTCAGGTGCCTGGGTCTAGCTGTGGGACAAGAGAGACTGTGGCTGTCCAGGGCTGGAGTTGTGCCAGATGAACGCGGTGAAAGGACAGAGGACCAGTGCACTTAGGGTCACGTCAAGGGCATTATCAAAGTGGTGTGCAGGGCAACCTAAGTGAGGAGCAAAGGGACGAGGAAACATAGAGGGTTTATGGGCTGGAGGAGAGCAGAGGGGTCAGTGCTCTGGAGGGTGAAGTAGAAGAGGTGGGGTCAGGGAGTGTGTATCTGAGTTAGTGATGTGGAGGTGGAGTTGTTAGGAGTCTGACCTTGCAAATGAATGGCTGAAAACCAGTGATGGGGGAGGTCACTGGGGACCAAGAGACTGGGTGAAAAATAAGCCATGGGACCTTCCTGTGTACAGTGAAATCACCCAGGATGGTGGCTGGGCATGAGCTAAGTACTTCAGCAAGGTACTGAAGTCTTCCATGGGGTTCCCAGGTGGCTCGGTGGGTATAGAGTCCACCTGCAACGCAGGAGACATGTTCGGGAAGGGGATGTGTTTGGGAAAAACCCTGGAGGAGGGCATGGCAACCCACTCCAGTATTCTTTCTTGGAGAATCCCATGGACAGAGGAGCCTAGTGGGCTACAGTCCATGGGGTCGCAAAGAGTCCGGCACAACTGAGGTGACTGAGCATGCGTGCGTGGTCTTCAACGAACGAGGAAGAGTGGCCGTAGTTCTCCATTTTAAGACACGCACACTTTATTTCACATTTGAAAGGTTGTTCAGGATAGACACACGTTTTAGTTGTGAAAGGATTTGTTTACTGTGGTCATTTTTGTTACCCTCTCCCTCTTCCTCCCAAGCATTTATTTAAAGGACCCATGAACCCTGTAACTTCACTACATCGAGGAAGCATGATTATAAATATATAAAGTATCATAAATAGAATAGTTAAATCATTTTAAGCTCTTAGTCCTTCACCTGGTGAATAGTAGGTGCTTGATGTGTGTGTGTGTGTGTGTGTGTGTTTGTGCTCAGTCGTGTCTGACTCATTGTGTTCCCCTGGACTGAAGCCCACCAGGCTCCTCCATCCATGGAATCTTCCAGGCAAGAATACTGGAATGGGTTGTCATTTCCTACCCCAGCTATTGTTTTTTTTTTATATTAGAAACTTCAGGGCCGCCCATAACAAATGAACACTAATAGATATTACTATTGTGGCTTAATAACTAGCTTCATTTGCATGTTAAGTTTCTAGAGACACCTGTTTCAGGATATAATCAACATCAATAGGGGAGAAAACCACACAAGAATCCCTGAATTAGTTGCTTCAGAGTCTAATTTTTCTTTGATTTTGTATTTTTGGTTAATTGCCTGACTAGAGAGTTAGTTACCATGTAATTGCAATACTTTAAAGTTAATTAATAAAGAAACTTAAAGAAATTCCTCCCTTTATAAAATTATCTATGGAATACAATGGCTGAGAATTCAACCTTAGGTGTCGGGAAGTTCAGATTTACAGTCCGTGCCTTCTCCTGGCCCAAGCTTCCTGTGGATTTATGCTTTACTTTGGCAATCATTCACAATTACCTGTAGAGGATATATAGTGTCTCTCTATGTACAAAGCACAGATTTTTCTAAAACCACCTCTAGAAGGGACAGAATATCCAGGTGCTGCTGAGGTTATTATCTAAGGCTGACTTTCTTAACTCATATGCACTGTGCTTTTCGCCAATAACTTTACATTAATATAAGGTTTGGTGCAGGATGATTTTAGGTCTTTTTTATTAGTTGCAGAACATGAATAGTGCTATAAATATTGCTGCGCTTAGAGGACAATAACTTCGGCAGATTCAGTCTCCTCCATAAACAAATCTTACCTGCAGACTGTCTTGGCTACAACTTGAGTCCCTATGTGTCTCTCTATTTTTCTTCATAAATAAGAGAAGCTTGTTTAGGCTTGTATATGGTGCTAAACTCTAATATAAGGAGCCAAACCATTACACATGTGGAGGTTTGCTGAACTCTGTGTTTGAGTACCAGATTTTTTGACACTGAAGATATCCTGGTTTTCAAATTTGGAATGAAGGGTGTAGTCAAAGAGTGTCAGAGCATCAGTGGTCAACCTCTTGGAATTGTGAGGTCCAGTTGCAGGTCTAGCCAGCACTAGGCAAGCTTTGGATGCAAGCAAATACGCCTTCATCGTTCCTCCATGCTCTGAGTTCTAAACTGATTTCTAGTCTTTATGGCTCCATTGATCCCCCTCTCTGCAGGATTCCATAGGCTCCATGCTCACCCCATCAAAACCATCAACAACGAATTCAAATTCTGAAAACAAGTATGGAGTTTCTTTAAAAAAACAGAAATAGAGTCACCACGTGCTTCAGCAATCCTGCTGTGTATATATCTGGAAAAACCCAAAACCCGTAGTTAAAAAAGATACATGTACAGTCCATAGTGTTGCACAGAATCGGGCACTGCTGAAGCGACTGGGAGGAATTGGGGGCAGGAGGAGAAGGGGACGACAGAGGATGAGATGGCTGGATGGCACCACCGACTTGATGGACGTGAGTCTGGGTAAACTCTGGGAGTTGGTGATGGACAGGGAGGCCTGGCGTGCTGCGATTCATGGGGTCACAAAGAGTCAGACACGACTGAGTGACTGACCTGAACTGAACTGAAGCGACTTAGCATACTCCAATGCTTGTAGAAACACTATTTACAAAAACCAAGACTTAGAAGCAACCTCAGGGTCCATCAGTAGATGGATGGACAAAGAAGATGTAGTATATATATGTATGTATGTGTGTGTGAGTGTGAAGTCGCTCAGTCGTGTCCGACTTTTTGTGACCCCATGGACTGTATGTAGCCTACCAGGCTCCTCCCTCCATGGAATTCTCCAGGCAGCAGTACTGGAGTGGGCTGCCATTTCCTTCTCCAGTATGTATGTATGTGTGTGTGTGTGTGTGTGTGTGTGTGTGTGTGTGTATAGTAGAATATCCAGTTCAGTTCAGTTCAGTCGCTCAGTCGTGTCCAACTCTTTGTGACCCCATGAATCGCAGCACGCCAGGCCTCCCTGTCCATCACCAACTCCTGGAGTTCACTCAGACTCACGTCCATCAAGTCAGTGATGCCATCCAGCCATCTCATCCTCTGTTGTCCCCTTCTCCTCCTGCCCCCAATCCCTCCCAGCATCAGAGTCTTTTACAATGAGTCAACTCTTCGCATGAGGTGGCCAAAGTACTGAAGTTTCAGCTTTAGCATCATTCCTTCCAAAGAAATCCCAGGGCTGATCTCCTTTAGGATGGACTGGTTGGATCTCCTTGCAGTCCAAGGGACTCTCAAGAGTCTTTTCCAACACCACAGTTCAAAAGCATCAGTTCTCCGGCACTCAGCTTTCTTCACAGTCCAACTCTCACATCCATACATGACCACTGGAAAAACCATACTCAGTCATAAAAGGAATGGAATAATGCCATTTGCAGCAATAAGATGACCCTAGAAATTATCATACTGAGTGAAGCCAGAGAAAGATAAATATCATATGATATTACTTACATGTGGAATCTAGAAAAATACAAATGAACTTATTTATCAAATAGAAATAGACTCACAGTCATAGAAAACCAACTTAGGGTTACCAAAGGAGAAAGGGAGAAGAGATAAATTAGGAGTTTGGGATTAACAGATACACACTATTATATAAAAATAGATAAACAAGGACTACTCTATAGCACAGATAACTATGTTCAATATCTTGTAATAACCTATATGGAAAAGAATCTGAAAAAGAACATATAAATGTGTGTGTGTGTATATATATTTGTGAATCACTTTGATCTACACTTGAGGCTAACACAGTATTGTGGGCCAACTGTACTTCAATAAAAAAACAAAAACATAATGCAAGTCCTTAAAAAAAAGAATGAATCTATTTCCACTATAGCTTGTTTCTCAAAATTCAGTCTGTGACAGTCTACATTAGAGTTATTTGGGAAGCTTGTTAAAAATATAGATTCCCAGCCTACTCCATCAAGATATCTGGAGATACAGCTTAGAAATCTGCAGGTTATCAGTTTTTTAAAGTGTAAATATTAGGCATGATAAAATTTGAAACCACTAATTCAAAAAGGCTCAGACAGTAAAGAATCTGCCTGCAATGCAGGAGACCTGGGTTCGATCCCTGGCAACCATTCCAGTATTCTTGCCTGGAGAATCCCATGGACAGAGGAGCCTGGTGGGCTACAGTCCATGGGTCACAAAGAGTCGGAATGACTGACTGACTGACTAACACTTATTTACTAATTCAAAAATTGCTTTTAAATAGCAATTTCTTAAAATGGAGAATACATCCACAGCTCTGCAACTTTAGGCTTGTTTGCAACTGTTTTCTTCTAGTACCCTAGAACTCAGTCCATGGCAGATGGCATAAACATTCCTGGATAAAGAATCTGGAAAGAATTATTTTTAGGATGTGAAAAAGTCAATCAAAATTTAAAACTTTGGCTATTATAAGTGATAGGAAAATGAACTGATTGGCTACTTTCTTAAAAGTCTGATATCATATACAAAGTGATCTTTTTGGTTAAATGTTTGAGAATAGCATAACTTTATTTCTTTAAGAGAGGAGAAAACAGATTTCTAGGATGCATTCAATCTGGATGCTAATATAAAACTGTATCATTTTGAAAACAAAAATGCGTTCTTAAAGCAAATGTCAGGATAAGTTAAGCGTTTAAAAATCATTTACTTGAACTATTCAGAGAGTCATGTCAAAAATAATTTTCAAGAAACTTGTATTATTCCGGCAACTCCCTCAATGAACCCGAATCACTTAATGACTTTATGGGAGATTGACGTAGACTTAGAGACACAAGAACCTGGAAAATGTTTTCTAAGGAATTCATAGAATTTCTATATCCTTCCTTGAAGTTCCCAGTTAAATTTAGCGAGAATATTTCTTCACACAAAAAAGGGGCATCCAGTGATGTTGGTAGAGGTGATTAAATTCAGTTAAGCGATTATTTGGGATGGCAGGGGAAGGGATATGTTCCTTAGTATACCGAATAAGGGCGTACCAGGTGACACTGTGGGTAAAGAACCCCCTTGCAATGCAGGAGACACAGGTTCGATCCGCAGGTTGGGTTCCCGGGCTGAGAAGATCCCCTGGAGGAGGGCATGGCAGCCCACTCCCGAATTCTTGCCTGGACCATCCCATGGACAGAGGAGCCTGGCGGGCTGTGGTCCACAGGGTCGCGTAGAAACGGTCACAAGTGAGGTGACTGCACGCACACGTGCACGCCGAGTAGGCAACTTGATCTGCGACAGTGCTTTAAAGGGTGTTTCGGCCTCGTGGAGCCTGGGCTGCATGTATGTCACTTTTCATTTGAGAAGAATAAGTTTCTGGACACCACTCGTGGCTCTTCTCTGTGCTGCTAAATGGCTGCCCAGAGGTTCAACATGCTGAGGCATCCCTGATGAGACGTTTACCTTGGCAAGGTGAGAAATGCCACCTGGCAGAAGCCCAGGTTTTATCCAAATGAGAATTCTGCCTCAGGCAGCAGAAACAAAGAACTGATTTAGGATAGCAGGTTGGCATGGGAAAATTGTTTTACCTGCTGCTTATCCAGGATTGTTGCTTTTGAACCAAACAATTAGCCTGAAATTAACTAAAAATAAAGTATCGAGCTCTGGTGTTCCATGTCTATGTCAACAATAATAAAAGGAAAATAACAAGAAATTTAATTTTCTGTGGCATTTTAAAACCTACACTTTATTTTTTAGAACTGTTTTCGGGGCACTGCAAAATTGAGAGGAAGGCCTAGGCATTTTCCATATATCTCCTGCTCCCACATCCATAGCCTCCCCGATTATCAACATCCCCCTCCAGAGTGGTACATTTGTTACAACCGATGAATCTGCATTGATATATCATTGTCAGCCAGAGTCCTAGTTCACATTAGAGTTCACTCCTGGTGATGTACAGTCTGTGGGTTTGGACAAACTTATAATTACATGTACCCACCAGTTTAGTACCATTCGCAGTAGTTTTGCTACCTACAGAATTCTGTGTGCTGCACCTGTTCACCCCTCTATCCCCTACAACCTTTGCTAACCTCAATCTTTGTCCTGTCTCCATAATTTTGCTTGTTACAGAATGCCAGTCATGTAGTTGGAATCATACAGCATGTAACTTTTTCAAGATTGGCTGCTTTTGCTTAGTAATACGCATTTAAGATGCCTCCCTGTCTTGTCGTAACTCGATAGCTCATTTCTCTTAAACAAGTTGCATTTTTACAAAAGAAAATGAGAACCAAAAGTGAATCATCTGGATGGTTGCTTTTTTTTTGCCTCCACTCTTGTCCTTAGGTCTTCCCACTCTTGTTACTGTTACTTGAGAGCAAATTTGTTTTGCCCTTAATGTCTTGGTTCTTTCCTTCATGCATCTTTCTTTTAGATTCATTTTAGGCCAGATGTGATCTTGGCAACTTTCCAGGTTCTGAGGAGGTATTTAGAGAAAACCAAGACTGAGAGTTTTTAAGAAGACTAAGGCACTATCCTTAGTTTTGTATACTCCACCCTTGGTGAAATGGAACAAACGGAAATAATATTGAAAGCTATTATTTATCAAGAACTTACTATACACTAGATCTTTATTTAACTAGACACTTTATGCACATTACCTTATATCACACTTGGAACAACTTCAGAAACTTGGGATTGTTGTTTTTGTTTTATATGACAGCTTGGGTTAGTAAGATCTGACTGCCCTGGTCTGACTGGTCCTACTTCTTACATCAAAACTGGACAGAGAAAAGGCACAGGAAAATATCATAATGCTTGCTGAATGGTATAAATCTGAGTTATAAAACTGTCACCATAAACTTTTCAAGGAACAGGATTTTATAAAAATTTTTTCTGCTGGGTAATACAATTTTTTTACATTGTATGATGTTTTCCTCTTGACTAAACATTTAACTCGTACTGACTTCAATCAAACATTTGTGAATTAGATTAGATATTAGCATTTTACAGATGATGAGCTAAATAACCGGCCACAGTCAAATAGCTGGTGCGTAGCTGGGGAACTGGGATTCATCTCTCTGTGAATATGTTTGGAATGAGCAAGGCATGCAATCTTTATAAAGGTGAAATTTTAAGCAGTCAGTGTAGCTAGCCATTTCCTAGGTCCTGTATCCTAATGGAAATTCGGTACTTTCTGTGCTTCAGGGCTCAGCCTACAGGATGTCATCTGCCTCTTCAAAGGGTGACATGTGGTTTGATCAAACAAAATTGTTTGTGGAGGGTCTTGGGCTTCCGAAGGGAAGGAGATGTACAAGGGGATTGCGAAAAGAGGGAAGGAGATTAGAAAGATGAGTTAAAAGACAGCTTTGCCTTGGGCTGGCGGTATTGCCATCTGTCACAGTGCTGCCTGCAGAATCATCCTTTCAGCTTTGAAGGGACTAAGAAATAATGATTCTGAAAAGTAGAACATATGAATCAATTTCATAACTTCACTCTTTACTTATTTTTAATCATCTTCATTTACATGTCTGAAACTAATTATACATGAAGGAAAAGAATTGGTGCGTTTGAATAATAACTAACTTGGGGGGGGTGCTGAGTACATTAATTTTATGGTAAGCCATTTGCCTTCGATAATTAGTTTGATGAGACTGATGTTCTTAACAAATCATATAAAATAAATGGGGTTGAAAGACACATTATTCCAAATTAAAAATCAGATGTAATATGCTAGTGTAAAACAGTGGTAATTGTGTGTTAGATTTTGGAAATGAAGAAAGGAAGGCTAATTTAAAAAATGTTTTGTGTAGAGACTCCAATTTAAAGAATGATGATACTTTAAGGATTGCTAAAATATAACATAGGTCTTGTTTTAAGAAATAAAAGCTAGAGAGTAGTTATTAAACCCAGCTTTCATGTTAAAGCTCTCAGAGTCTATATCTGTGTGTGATCAATAGAGACTTCATACAGGGAAAGGCATGACTTCTGCCTAAGCAATATGTAGACTGTATCCTTAAGTAACATTTTCATATTCTCCCTCTATTTTAAATGATGTTGCATTTTGCTTGCACAGTAAGGGGGTATGGAAACTTTGGTATCAGAACCTCATAGAAACTGACAGACTTTTACCAGTAAGTATAAAAATGAAGCCTTTATTAGGTCATTTAAATAAGCACCCATGTAAAATCTCTGCAGATGGTGACTGCAGCCATGAAATTAAAAGACTGCTTGCTCCTTGGAAGAAAAGTTATGACCAATCTAGACAACATATTAAAAAGCAGATACATTACTTTGCCAACAAAGGTCCATCTAGTCAAAGCTATGGTTTTTCCAGTAGTCCTATATGGATGTGAGAGTTGGACTATAAAGAAAGCTGAGCGCCAAAGAATTGATGCTTTTGAATTGTGGTGTTGGAGAAGACTCATGAGAGTCCCTTGGACAGCAAGGAGATCCAACCAGTCCATCGTAAAGGAAATCAGTCCTAAATATTCACGGGAAGGACTGATGTTGAAGCTGAAACTCCAATACTTTGGCCACCTGATGCAAAGAACTGACTCGTTGGAGAAGATCCTGATGCTGGGAAAGATTGAAGGCAGGAGGAGAAGGGGACGACAGAGGATGAGATGGTTGGATGGCATCACTGACTCAATGGACATGCTGCTGCTGCTGCTAAGTCGCTTCAGTCGTGTCTGATTCTGTGCGACCCCATAGACGGCAGCCCACTAGGCTCCTCTGTTCCTGGGATTCTCCAGGCAAGAACACTGGAGTGGGTTGCCATTTCCTTCTCCAATGCATGAAAGTGAAAAGTGAAAGTGAAGTTGCTCAGTTGTGTCCAACTCTTAGCGTCCCCATGGACTGCAGCCTACCATGCTCCTCCGTCCATGGGATTTCCAGGCAAGAATACTGGAGTGGGATGCCAATGCCTTCTCTGCAGTGGACATGAGTTTAAGTAAACTCTGGGAGTTGGTGATGGACAGGGAGGCCTGGCATGCTGCAGTCCATGGGGTCTCAAAGAGTTGGACATGACTGAGTGACTGAACTGAACTGAACTGAACTGATGTAAAATCTGTATATTTCTTACTTTAGTTTTGTTAAATTTTTCTTAGTATTTCTTGAAACTTTTTGCTGCATATGCATTCAGGAATTATGTCTTTCTTGATGAACTGATATTTTTTTTAAGATCTTTAAGATGAATTGTCTCTCTCTATCTCTGCCTACTTTGTGTGATCTTAATGGAGCCACAGATTTCATGTTTAGTGTTTGCATGATGTGTTTTTCCATTACTTACTTTCAACCTGTCCATATCTTTACATTTAAGTTGTGTATTGTGAAAACAGAATATAATTATGGGAGCCACAGATTTCATGTTTAGTGTTTGCATGATGTGTTTTTCCATTACTTACTTTCAACCTGTCCATATCTTTACATTTAAGTTGTGTATTGTGAAAACAGAATATAATTATGCTACTTTTCAGTTCAGTTCAGTTCAGTTGCTCAGTCGTGTCTGACTCTTTGCGACCCCATGAATCACAGCATGCCAGGCCTCCCTGTCCATCACCAACTCCCAGAGTCCACCCAAACCCATGTCCATTGAGTTGGTGATACCATCTCATCCTCTGTCGCCTTCTCCTCCTGCCCTCGATATTTCCCAGCATCAGGGTCTTTTCCAGTGAGTCAGTTCTTTGCATGAGGTGGCCAAAGTATTGGAGTTTCAGCTTCAATATCAGTCCTTCCAATGAACACCCAGGACTGATCTCCTTTAGGATGGACTGGTTGGATCTCCTTGCAGTCCAAGGGACTCTCAAGAGTCTTCTCCAACACCACAGTCCAAAAGTATTAATTCTTCGGTGCTCAGCTTTCTTTACAGACCAACTCTCACATCCATACATGACCGCCGGAAAAACCATAGTCTTGACTAGACGGACCTTTGTTGACAAAGTAATGTCTGTGCTTTTTAATATGCTGTCTAGGTTGGTCATAACTTTCCTTCCAAGGAGTAAGCGTCTTTTAATTTCATGGCTGCGATCACCATCTGTAGTGATTTTGAAGCCCGGAAAAATAAAGTCAGCCAGTGTTTCCACTGTTTCCCCATCTATTTCCCATGAAGTGATAGGACCAGATACCATGCTACTTTTAATAAGTCCAATCTCATCTTATTTGCCTTTTAATAGGTATGTTTAGTGCATTTATAATTAATATAATTGTTGACATATTTGAATTTATATTACTTGTTTTCTATATAGCCCATGTACCCTTTATTTCTTCTTTTGTCTTATTTGAGTATTATTTTAGTCTTTTATCCTAATCTCTCAGTTGGCTTTTTTGCTATACCCATTTGGGTATAGGGGTTATAATATAACTTATCATGGTTTACCTTG